>CM055441.1:28803547-29403547 GCA_029228465.1 Salix viminalis
AGGGACCAGACACATTATTGACCTATCATATCTTAATGTGACTTTGGATTCTTGTGTACTATTAAAACTCTCTCTCTCATGCCCTCTTCTACCACTTTATCATCATTTACAATGCCTGACACACCTCCTTTAATAATTTTTTTTATCTCATGCCACTACACTACAACATAAGACTTGGCGGATATATTGGAGCTCGTTCTCTGTTAGATTCTGCACAAAATAAACATCACATTCACAGACTTTTAATAAATATGTAGCTCTATCTCTTACAGATTTCACATCTTTACAGTTATATTAATTGTTGAAGGAATCAATGTCACTGGAATACCATGCACCTATATCTAGCACCACCCTCTCCAGCTCTCTTTTTATGCCCTTGCTAGCTTTTTATTGTAATGTAAAATCTCTTTCTTTCTTTCTTTCGGGCTACCTCTCTGAATGGGAAAGAAGAGTGGCACCTCATGGTTGACCATAGTGAAAAGAGCATTCAGGTTTCCAAGTAAAGAGAACGAGAAAAGGAGTAGCAGAAGGAGAGAAGAACATTACCAAGAAGAGGAAGGAAAGGTAATTCATGATTCTCTTATCATGAACAACGACTAACTTGTACTTAATGTGTATAACAAAGAGTTGATTTCTTAGTGCATGGATTTCTGGGTTTGATTGTTTGCAGAAGAGAGAGACAAGAAGATGGCTTTTTAGGAAGTCCAATAACCATGTTCCAGCTCAACAATGTGAAGAAAAAATTGCAATAACAGACACAATTACTAGTACTATTGCTGCACCCGTGAGTCCTACAATGGATGCCGAGAAAAGACATGCAATTGCAGCAGAAGCTGCGGCTGCTGAAGCTGAAGCAGTAAATATTGCTAGACTCGCTAGAGAAATATGGGCTGCTATTGTAATTCAAACAGCCTTTAGAGGCTACCTGGTAAGTCATAACTTGCTATATATTGCACAGTTCAATATTTTCATGTCTTTCTTCGTTGATGATTTGGTTGTCTTGATTGAGAATTGAAGGCAAGGAGAGCTCGACATGCACTAAAAGGGCTGGTGAAGTTACAAGCTTTAGTACGAGGACGTAATGTAAGAAAGCAAGCAAAGTTAACACTTCAATGCATGAAAGCTTTAGTTCGAGTACAAGATCGAGTTCGTGGACAACGAGCAAGGCTTTCACATGAATGGAGCAGAAGGTCCACGTTTTCTGAGACTAATAGCTTGTGGGAGTCTAGATATCTTCAAGACATTCGTGAGAGAAAGTCCACGGTAAGTACTTGTAATTAACACTATGAGCCCATCATCAGCCAAACTATAATTATTTCTGAGATTATTAGACCCATTTAATTGATTAAAACGCATCATTGAGATCAATAGACCCACGCTATTTTCCTTATGTTTATACATGTTAAGTGGTATTCTTATGTTAGTTACTTTCGTGTATCAAAACTAGATATTGCTCCTTCGTTTCCAAGGGCAATACTATATTGGTGAAATGAATCTATCATACCATAGCAAATATTAATATATAGCTTCTTTTTTTATCAACAAACAAGTGAACACACACAACACAAGTGCAAATATAGATCACAAACGTCTTACTAATATATATTTATCAATTTTCAACAATCTCTATGAAAAGTGAGAGACAAATGCATTTATAATTCATAATTCGAGTCATGAAATAATATTTACTACCATGGTAGTGTGGATGAATCATTAGGTCTTCTTGATAGTAAGTTAATGGCTTTTGTGTTGCAGTCGAGAGATGTAAGCTCTCTTCTAGATGATTGGGAATGATCGTCGATGCACAAATGAAGAAATGGAAACCATGGTGCAAAGTAAGGAGGAAGCAGCTTTAAAACGCGAAAAGGCCTTGGCTTATGCTTCCTCCAGCCAGGTTGGTCTTCTCACTCCCTACGTGTTTGATATGTACGTTAAAAAACTATATAATATGTATATCCTAATTATTTAACTTCTCGAATATCTACATGCAACCCAAAATCAAGAAATGGAGGTGTAGAAGGAACCCATCGGCAGGGGATGAAGAGGGAACTAGAAGACAGGACAAGGTGGCTTGATCGATGGATGGCAACAAAGCAATGGGAGATAAGTAGTAGGGCATCCACAGATAGAAAAGACAACAACATAAGGACTGTAGAAATTGACACATCTAGACCATTTTCATGTTCCAGTACAACTCCAACATGTCAAAGATCACAAAGCCAAAATCACCAGCAAAAACAACCCACCAGACATTCTACCACTTCTCCTCTCCATAGATCATACTCCAGCCTTTCTGCTCACCACCAATCACCTATCACACCCTCTCCTTGCAAACCCAGGCACCTTCAAGTACGGTCTGCAAGCCCGAGATGCCTGAGAGAAGAAAACAAATGCTACTCAGCAGCACATACACCAAGATTGAGCTCTTCATATTACAGTAACAATGGTCTTGGTCGATATGGTGGGGGTGGTGCTACAATATTGCCAAACTACATGGCAGCAACTGAGTCAGCAAAGGCTCGTGTTAGGTCACAGAGTGCACCAAGGCAGAGACCAGCAACACCTGAGAGAGAACGTTGTGGATCAGAACTACCTGCAAAGAAACGTCTGTCATTCCCAGTTCCTGATCATGGGCCCAGTGGAAATGGTGTTGGCAGTATTGGCGACAGTAGTAATCGTAGTTTCAGTCAGAATTTAAGGAGTCCTAGCTTCAAGAGTGTGCATGGTTGCCACTTTGGAATGGGGGAGCAATCAAAGTATATTTTCATGTTATAATGAGGGCATTGGTGAAGAAATATCCCCTTGTTCAACAACTGACCTTCGATGGTTTAAGTAAGAAAATCTGAATTTTGGTTTGTAGAATTTTTATGAAATATGAATGACGTCCACTACAGCTTATTATCTAGTAATAATTTGATCAAATGTCACCGTACTTGTATTTTGCAAAGAATAACTCACCGCCCCCCATTGCCTTTCACGTGTCATGAGCAGCTAGAGGACGAGAGAATGGAAACACACCTTGGAAACCACCAACGAATGAATGACCGAGTTAGCTAGCCAGCCATCTATTAAATAATTAAACAATAGAAAAGGAATCGATATGTTTTTGGGTTAGTGGGGAAGAGTTTGCTTCATTTTCATTACAGTACTGGTCAACACTTCTGACTCCGAGGTCTACTTTCCAAAAATGTTTCTTGTCTGAATTTGAACAAATAAAGACAAATAACAGTACATGGCATGCAGATCTGTGGCGTCTTGTCCTGATAATTAATAAGAGAGCAAATAAAACCGGGTTATATTAATCCCCCTCGTGTCCGAGTTAAAAAGTTGATGCAACGAATGGCTAATGAGAGGAGTATCTTGGCATGATGCGGGGCTTGGGCACAAGGAAGAAAAACTTGAGTTGATTTTGAAATGCACTCTTAATACCTGCTTGGCTAAGCAGTTAAACCTTTAATTAAATTTTGAAGAAAAAAAGATTTCATTATAAATGAAATTTTTTTGATGTTTTTAAATCATTTTAATGTGCTGATATCAAAATTAATTTTTAAAAAATAAAAAATATCATTTTGATGTATTTCTAAACGAAAAACACTTTTAAAAATAATCACAATCATACTCTCAAACAAAAAGCATTTTGATGTATTACTATTAAACTGTTTGTCGTTTGTGCTTGTTATTGCGTTTGCAAATGAATTTTGAATGAAAATTGATTATTATTTGGTTATTATATAATTACATATAATGAAACATATTCCTTAATGATCTAGCCATGATTGACACTGAGTTTAAAAAATATATTTATTTTTTATTTTAAATTAAATATTTTTGATGTTTTTATATCATTTTTATATACCGATCAAAAATATTTTTAAAAAAATAAAAAAATATATCATTTTAATATATTTTTAAATAAAAAATATTTTTAAAATTAATATCAATCAAACTTCCAAAACGGATATTTTAATAGTAATGATCCATGTTTGCAAAATAAATAAAAATATGACATGCGGAAATTGAAATTCAATTAAGAAAATCGATCCTCCTAGCTGGCGTTCAATTTTCGAATAACTCCAAGCACATATGAGCATATGGTACCGTCTATTATTGCATTTAGTGGCCGGTAGGTCCACGAGTATCAGGCGGCTTTCCCGGCATCGAGGGGGTGGTGGTCAGTCTGAAAAAGTGGGATGGCATTATTTCAGATGAGGTGCTGGCCCTGACTGTTTGCCCCCCAATAATTCTTATTTCAGACTGTTCTTTTCTGTTGGTTTTGAATTTGTTTGCCGGTAAATAAATAAATGTCAAAATTGTTTTCAAACCAAATTATTTATTTTGGAAAGAAGATTGTGGTGCTGTTACTTGTTGATGTCCCATGAACAGGAGTTTTCCTTTAGGCAAAGTTTTAAAAAATATCGGGATAAACTTTAAAATAATAAAATTAGAGGGACCTACAAAAAAAAGGTGATATTCTTTAGAGAGGCAAAATGCTTTAATTACTACAAAAATTTGAAGTTCCAAGAGAAAAACATAGAATTTAAGTTTGAAGGAGATCTGCTTACTCTTCTCACCCAAGCTTACAAGGCAAAAGTGATATTATTGCTCAAGTACCGAAATTAAATGAATTCCCAATAGCAGTAACAACTAAACTTTTCCCAAAGCAGCAACAGCAATACAATATAGTGATCAATTTAAAATGGTTGAATAATATTGTAAATAAATTATTATTTGTATAACATTTTACAGAATTTCATGTGCTGAAAATATTTTTCATGATTAACTTTCTATAAAATATTCTATGAAAACAAATATAAAAAATATTTTACAGTGATGAATTGTTGGTTATCAATTTATTTCTTGTTTTTACAATGATGAATATTACCGAATTAGTTTTAGTATGTATTATAATAAAATGTTTGATTACATATTTTGATATGTATTTATATTAATTAATAGGATTTATATTGAGATGATTCAATTATTAATGAGGTTATATAGTCATTTACGGGTTATAGACACCACGCACCTAATCGACTCTCATCTCTCAAATTATCCGGATCAAGATTTATAAATATAGTGATCCTAAACATTATGTACGATAATAATAATCACATTTAAATCTAAAAAAATCCAAAATATAATATAGAAAATTAACAAAGAAGAAGAGAATGACCATTAATCAATAGGATCTGCCATCTATTACCTCAATCTTAATAAATGATCCTTCTTAAAAAGTACGCAACATTAAATAAATAATCATTATATTCACTATCTCATTCATTTAATGAAAATTATTTTTTCCCCATCCCATGGGTGCCTTGCTCGGGCAGGACCTAGCCGTGATTTTGCTCGCATGGGCCAAGTAAAGGCAAGTTGTGCCTTTAGATCCTAAGGCCATAGTATTTTTTTAACACAATTTATTAATAAAACCTTAATACAATTTTAAGGACATTTTTTTTTTAAAAAAAAACATAGTATGAGCTACATTTTTTTAATATATTAAAATTATTGTGAAGGTATTTTTAAAATATATATATAGAGAGAGTATCTGTTTGAAAGTGTGATTGAGTATATTTTTTTTAAAAAAAATTATCGTCTAAAAATACATTAATATGATTTTTTTTAAATATTATTTTTGAAATTAAAACATGTAAAAACAATAAAAAAAAAACACATTTTTTTAAATATTATTTTTGAAATTAAAACATGTAAAAACAATAAAAAATAATAATAAAAACACTCAAACGGGCTTGGCCTGGTGGTGTTTGTTTACAAATACGGAGGAGCGGAGACATGTGAATTGACCTTGGAATGGGTGACGCAGGGAAGAAAGCGTGAGCCGAATTAAATACTCCTTGAGACCGAGTCCCCTTCATTTGAATTAAAAATTTAGCGCCCAACGGCCTTACTCCCTACAAAAATTTCAAATTTGAGTTACTTGAAAAGGCTAAATAATAATTGCACTTTGCTTTTTGCAATTGCCTCACATTTACCATCCATGTGATTTCTTTTATAGAAATAATGTTCTTTATGTTATAAATTTACTATTTTGTTCAACTATAGGATATAAAAGTGGTAATATTTTAATTTACCTAAATAAATAGTTGGTTTTATTCATGTCATTTATGAGATTCTAGTGTGAAATTAATAGCATATGAGTTTTTGATGAAAGGTAAAACATTTATTTATTTATTTTGGAACCAAATATCATGAATTTGAATATGTAGCATCTCCAGCTAGATCCTACATAATTGAAGTAATTTTGGGCATAGTTATAGGCTTATTTAGTACCTGGTTGATAGTGTGGTTGAGTTTGTTTTTGAAAGTATTTTGTTCAAAATTGCATTAAAAATAATATTTTTTATTTTTTAAAAATAATTTTTGATATCAGCACATGAAAATTATCTAAAAATACAAAAAAAAATTTAAAGTAAAAACTAAAAAATATGTTTTTAATTTTTTTTAAAAAAAATACTTTACAAATACATTTCCAAACACCCCTTATACTTTATCATGTCAATTTGATAATCCTAAAACTTGGGTAAAACATGCTAAGTGAAAATCTCATTATTGTTTTTTTGTTAATAAAATGTTATTTTTTATTTAAAAAAAAACTTTGATTAATCTCATTTTTTTCTTACAAACATGTTAATGTTGCTTTATTCCATTATAATTAATTAATCACTGAATTTATTAATTTAAAGTTCAAGTTTTTCAATAAAAGCAAATTTCTCTCATAAATAATAATAATAATAATAATAATAAAATATAGTGGGATGAGATCTGACAAATTCATTTAAAATTTCCTTCCTAAAAAAGTCATCCCTGTATCTAATCCTTTGTCTTCACTCTCTGCGACCACTCTTGCTTTCCCTCTCAGTCTTCTTCAAATTTCAAACACCAAAACAGCCATCAACAACACTCTTCAGCTACCTCCATCATCATGGGCTGTGTATCTTCTAATCTACTTAACAACGAGGATGAGTTCGCTCAACTAGGCAGCTCAGCGCTAAGTCACCACATAGTTTCACTCACTTCAACCACTTATGGCCTCCTCAATCTTGATCCGCTACCACCACCAACACCACCACCACAATCCGCCACAACTCCTCCAACACCATCACCTCGGTTCACTCTTGGCTCCATCTTCCCTACCCCTCTTACAGAACCTAAGTCGAAAACCAGAAATCATTGATTCTTGGGAACTTATGTCTGGTCTTGACACCGATAGCTTTCGTTTCTCTCCCATTATCAAGAAAGACCAAGCAAGCTCCCATTTTTCATCCTTTTTCAAGAAACATCAAGAAACCCCTTCATTTAGCAAAGAAAATACCAACCCAAATCTTCTTTCGAAGGATAGCTCCTTAGTTATCAAGAAGTGCCAAGAAAGCCCTTTATCTAGCCAAGAAAACAAGAACCCAAATATTCTTTTGAAGGAAAGTACAGGTTTGATTGATAAACTTGAGAGACTATGTCCACCCAGTGGAGAAAACAGAGTTGTGATCTACACAACGACTTTGAGAGGCATAAGAAAGACTTTTGAAGCTTGTAATGTGGTACGTGCAGCACTTGAAGGGTTTGGTGTGTTGATTTGTGAGAGAGATGTCTCCATGGATAAAGGGTTTAAGGAGGAGTTAATGGAGCTAATGAGAGGGAAAGAGAGAGAGGCGATGGTGCCACCTAGGGTTTTTGTTAAAGGAAGGTACGTGGGTGGGGCTGACGAAGTGATGAGACTAGTTGAGGAAGGGATAATGGGAGATGTTTTAGAAGGGTTGCCTAAGAAGGGAGTAAAGGGTGTGTGTGAAGGGTGCGGAGATGTGAGGTTTTTGCCCTGTTTTTCTTGTAATGGGAGTTGTAAGATGGTGATGGTGATCAAGGAAGAGCTGGGGCAGAAACATGGGAGGACTGTTGTGCTTAGATGCCCAGATTGTAATGAGAATGGTTTGGTACTGTGTCCCATTTGTAGCTGATGATCCAAGTTACAGTCTGTTGTATCCTGAAGTCCTATGTTGTATTATCATAAGTAAGTTATCTCAATTTACTCTTTTTTGAATTTGAGCTGAAATGATAATGTTCTGTGTTGAATTGCTGCTAATCCTGTTGATGTGGTCTATGAGCCGATACATGATCAATTTGCTTTGCTAAGATTCAATAGTTTTAGATGATTCATACAACCGATAAATTGTGGAAATGTGATCATCATATTTCTTCTGTTACATTTGGGACAAGGTGGCTAATGAATTGAAATGATCGACTCTAAAACAAAGATGTAAAACTTCAGAACATGGGGAAGAACTTAAATTGATTAGATTTTGTAGCAGTGACATTTTTGCTGTTAAATATTCTTTTCGATGGTATATAGATTGCCTATGTTAGATCTTGAGCATGATATATACTTTGCCTCTTACACACAATCTGGACTATCGTTATAGAGAGGGCCCCAAGATTATATTTTTCTGTTGCAATTAATCATGTTAAAGGTTAAAGTCCAGGCTGATCTAGTGTAGAATTAGGGGGTGTTTGTCTGCTTTTGACAAAAATTGATTTTTTTATTTTAAATTAATTATTTTAGTATCTTTAGATTATTCTCATACGTTAATGTCAAAAATAATTTTAAAAAAATAAAAAATAATCATTTTGATACATTTCTAAATGAAAAATATTTTTAGAAATTATTGCCGAGAAGGAAGCCTCCCATATATAGTGCTTCCAACTATTTCAATTGCAAAGAAAGAGTTGCTGATTACACTCTAGGAACTCCACTAACTTGTGCCAAATGTTTGCGACTGCTGCAATCATGTGCTGATTTGTAGTCTCAAATTGATTTATGTTCTTTTTGTTGCATTTCAATATGTGCAGAGTCAAGGGATAAATGCCTCAAACTAGGAAAGTGTTAAATTAAATTTACGAAATTCGACACTTAACCGCAGTAGCTTTTTTTTTATGGCTTTGATTTTATTTCTGGAAAACTTTCCCAGAGGACTTAGCTGATACTGAGCTGGGTGCGATTTCGAACATACTGATTTACATCTTGGCGGCAATGGCAGCAAAGTCTTGCATCGTAAAACTTTCCTTCTCTTCATTTTATTAAAAGTACTACGAATGCAAATGTATTTATGTATGTATTTGGCTTTCTACAGCACAATGTTCTTTGCACGTTTTAGTGTCCATTTAAGAGTGTGTTTTTTAAAATATTTTTCATCAAGAAATATATCAAAATTATATTTTTTATTTTTAAAAATTAATTTTAACAAAGCATATCAAAATTTAACCATCACATAATGAGTGTGACTTGAGTAGTTAATTGTAAGCACAAATTAATTATTCTATTTTAAAACATATAAGATAGTATAAAGCAAGCAAGAGATTTACGAATAAGGTTAGTTCAAATTTTTATGCAATTGAGGAGTTTGATTGATGATTATCTAGATTAAAGCAAAATTAAACAATTAAGCAAAATTCAACAAAATTGAAATTTATTAAGAAAACAAATCTGGATACAATTAAGCATTCACCTATGAAAATTAGAATCGATCTTTGAAACTAAACTTTAATTTAAATTTTGAATTTTTATCTTTTTTTAATGTTAGTTGACTAATAAATTCACTGTATAACTACCTGTAATCAACTAACAATCACAATATTCACACTAATAATTTAGTTCATTAACAACCTTCGAAACTAAATAAATTCATTAACTTATACAATAGAAATTGTTTATAATTTATGTTTATTTATTCAAATGTTTTTCTTAATATTAATAACATTGATCCATTATAATTATTAAAGCTTTAGTTGCTTTACAAGTTTATATACCACAACTCTAGTTTTGATAGCAAACTTAGTAATAAATTATTCACATATAACAATTTAGAGAATGCTCTAGTAATTAAGATAAATAATCATAGAAAATATGCATAGAAAAATAAACATATTCATTCATCATATAAAATTTAAAATAAATAAAAGAATAAATCCAGTTCTTAAAAATAAAGGTTTCTATGTCCTTGCAACTATGAAAAATAGTTAGCCTTACATATCTATTGAACAACTACTCAAAAAATATAAGAATGCTTGAACTAAGGTTTTTGGAAGACCTCTCTCTCTCTTTTATTCTCTTCTTTCTCTTTTTTTTTATAACCTAGAAAACTTTAATTCCTACTTTACAAAACAATTCTCTTTTAAGTAAACAATTTTACATTTAAATACTTCAATAATTATTTTTTTAAAAATAGAAATAACTTTGCATGAAATCTTCAATCTTTGACTTAAATGAACTAAATTACTTAAATAAAGATTTTGATGTCAGTTTAGATGCTTTGGGATGTAAGTTTGGATGCTTTGGGATGTAAGTTAGATTTGTTTCTTCATAAAATTTGTTTGTTGGCGAGTTTAAACTCATGTTTTCTACTGAAATTGAATATACTGATAGGTCTTTGAATTAGGAATGCAATAAAATTGAGTTTGCATCAAATTGATTTTTGATAGCTTAAGATCAACACTAGCAGAATGCAAGATTTGACTTCTAATGCTATGATATTCATGTTCTTTTTTATTTATTTTTTCCTTTGTCATAGATTTCTAGAAATGTATGGATGTTAGCTTTATAATACCATTAGAATCACTTCATTCTGACCTTTATAGTTTAATTTTTGTACAAAACATCATGAAGATTAAATATGTCAATTTCTTCTAATTTACTCTTTTTTTATTTCTTTTTATAAAAACACTTTCAAAACATAAAACAAAAAATATCAAAATATTTTATATATAAAACATAGACAAAACACTATATAAATATGAGTGGAATTATCGAGTAATATAGTTGCATCATTAATTGCAATTAAATTTACATTAAATAAAAAAAACTAAAAGGAAATAGGTCTTTTAATGTTGCCTTATATTCATTTCTATTATAACATTTAAGCCATTCTTTACGTAATTGAAAATTTTTGTTTTCTAGGGTGATTTTGTATTTTCATGGGGTTTTAATTGATATTGTTGAATTTAATAGGGGTGGACGGGTCTTCATATAACTTTATGGCACGATATAATGACCTTTTTTTTATCTTCAAAAGTAAAATAATATATACTTATTACTTAAGGGTATTTTTAATATTTCAAAATTTACAGTGAATTCACAAACATATTCATAAAAATGAAAATGAATTGAGAGAGTAATTCTTGCGTCTTTTGCTAGTTATATAATATTATTTAAATTATTAAATTGGAAGCACGTGGGGCTCCAAACAATTTTTGGTGGCGCGTGGGACTAAGTTATATGGCCAGATAGTTGTTTCCAAGGAGGAAATATGTTTCTTCTCCATCTTTGATTTGTCATTGATAGACATTTCTTTTTTCGTTTTCTTTTTTCCTTTCGTTCTGGAAAAGCTTGTTGTAACTCCTGAATTGGTTTTCTTTTTAGATTTGACCCGTATTCTTTTAATTAAGTATTTATTTTATTTGAAATAATTTTTATATATAAAAGCAATTATATTCAATTTCATCCTTAATAGATTTTTTTAACTTTGAAATTTGGTCCTTACTAAATTCAATGCAACCCTTTAATTTTTATTTTTTTTAGAATTTATTCTTGGTTTTTTTATTTGTATTTTTATTATTTTAAATAATTTATAAATTATAGGGTTAGGAGGTTTATTCAAGTTTACTTTTGTTGTTTTCATTCCTTTTCTAATATTTTTTTTTGTTTACTTTTTGATGGGATTTTTTTTACTGTTTAAGAGTAACATGGATTTTTTTTTACTTTCTAAGAGTAGCATGAGTCTAAATCAATGTCTCGATTCTTTTTATTTTTATCAAATTTTAATATGTTTTCAAATTTATTGTTGGATCTATAATTTTGATTTTTTTTCTTCAATTTGAGGGCCCTTGGATCTTTTCAACATGTTATTAATGTATTAGGATGATAAGTAGGTTTTGACTACATATGAAAATAATTTAAAAAAAAATCCTTTTATCTTAGCTAGTGGTTAACCTCTTGGTGGTTAAAGTTTTCCTTCAACCAATTGCGGGAGTCATCCTTTTCCTTTTCGTGATGGTGAGGTGCATGCTCATGGAGGTGATCCGATTGAGCTACAACGAATCTTTGCTTTCTCTTTTCTCTTAGATAACCTAGAAACTCATAAAAAACATTTACAAAATTAATAGTCTTCTAGTTTTGTTTCAATAAATTTTGGTTTTTATTCGTTTGATTGCAATTTATTTGGCTTTTAAATCTTTTTGAACTTTATTTGTTTTTCTAATTTTCGTTTTAGCATTTTCTTTAATCTTATGCTTGCATCCAATATGGCTATCATTCTTTTTATTGGTATTGTTTTTTTAAATTTCCATCCCGATTTATTTTATTTCATTTGATTTTTGTATCCAATTTTGATCTTAATTCATTTGCTTTTTATTTTTTTCTTAATTTATTCTAATTTTGAATTCGGTTATTCATTTGTTTTATCCTTTTATTTTTTTGTTTTTTTAATTTTGAATGATTAAGGATTTTGTTTAGTGAGTTTTTAGTGATTTTAGTCTCATTAACCAAGTATCTGAGTTTTATGTTTTTTCTTGTTTTTTTAAGGGGTTGAGCTAGGTTACAATTTAATTAAGTTAACCCAAGTTTATTTAATTATTTTCAATATTATTTTCTATTGATTTAATTTCAATCTTTTTTTTATATGTTTTTTTTTAAATTATTTCTTAGCTCAATCTCATATTGTTGATAGTAAGTTGTTAAATGAACTTGGGTTGACTTTTCTAATAGATATTTTTCTTCTTAAATTTATCATTTAACATCAACTTATTGACTTTTAAACTTTATTATTTTTTCTCATTTTATTTTATGGGGTTTTCTTGATTTATTATGCTCGGTTATGAGTTAGTCAAGCCGACTCAAGTTAACTCGGTCTATCATCATTTGAACCTTTTTTTTTGATGTTAGAGAAAATTTTACTCATTGTGTGATGGAGCGTGAGCTAGTTATATAATAGACACTAAATCTTTATTTGGGGAAGTGATGCAACCAGAGTTCATGAAAATTTGTTTTTTTTTGTACGTGTTTTTGATTTATTTTGATGTGTGGATATTAAAAATAAGTTTTAAAAAATAATAAAAAATATTTTTATATATTTTTAAATAAATGAAAAACAACCTTTAATACAATACCAGTCACCGTTAATAGTGAAAAGAGTTGGGCTGCTCAGGCTGCTCACTACATGGCTTCCTGATCTAGTGGTCTTAAGCAGGCAGCCCATTTTCATTTTCCAGTGAGAGGGTGGTTAAATATGATAAAAATAATTGTGTCTTCGGCCTCCTCTTTAGTATACCATTGTTTTCTCCTCCGAGGCCAGTGCTAAACCCGGTCCATTTCATAGATTTACTTAGGAAATTCAAGAATCAATACTTTTTACATGTTGGGTTTCATTTTCTAGCTGGAAAAATATCATTTAAATAAAAATAAATAAATGATTGATACAATGATTTCGGTAGAGTTTGTACATTGCGGGATCTGTTTATCTTGTGTCATCCTGACTGAGAAAGCAGTGTCAATCCCTGCATATGGTAAGTCCAATTGTTAGGTAAAATAGCATGATTTGACACCAAATGGTTTCCATTTCTCTTGTTTGCATAGAAATTGGTGTACATTTTATAATCTTGTTAGCTTTGATGCGCAAATATCACCATCTAGCCCCCATTTGTGTGTTTGCATCAGCACCAGTCGAGCATGAGAAGATGGAAAAAGTCCCATCAACAAACCATTGAAGAATCTATTCCAATTGTCTTAGTTTTTCCACGATGATTAAGCTACAAGACTCAGAGCTTAAACTATTTATCTAGAATTATAGCATGCCGTCTTCATTTCAAGCTCGTAGATGTTACCTCTCGCCATGTTATCTGACCCTACACACCTAACACTTACTTCCTTTTTCTTTGACGCCCACAGCATCAAACCCACATGTTTTTTTTGGATATTATTTGTGTTTTTGAATTGAAATTACATCACGCATACGATTCATTTTAAGATTGTTTGATGATTTTCTCCATCCAGGGAAATCCTCTAATTCCCATAAAAAATTTAGGGACAAGGCTTGATCACTAAAGGGGTGTTTGAGAGTTCGTTTGAAAAATACTTTTGAAGAAATTTGATTTTTTTAAAAAAAAAATTAAAAAAATGGTGTATTAAGATCATTTTGATGTGCTGATGTCAAAAATAATTTAAAAAAAATAAAAAATTATTATTTTAATCTATTTATGAACGAAAAACACTTTCAAAAGCAACCTCAACCACACTCTTAAACAGTCACTAAGACTAGCCCTGACCTCGAAGGAGGTAAGGTTAAGAAACTAAGTAACTATTTGGGAGTGTGGTTGAGATTGTTTTTGAAAGTATTTTTCGTTTAAAAATACATTAAAATGATATTTGTTTTTAAAATCATTTTTGATATCAGCACATCAAAATGATCTAAAAATATCATTTTTTAAAAATTTAAAATAAAAAATAAAAAATAAAAAAATTCATGTTTTTTCAAAAACACTTTCCAAACGCATTTCCAAACACCCTCTAACTACGATTTTATGCTACATAAATAGTGATTGTGTATACGATTGAGCAATCCACTAACCTGCACATATGACAAAACATAATATTTGTGTCGTGATCTTGAGAAAAGACCAATGGAAATCGAAATGATTCAATTGGAAGATAGAACGATCATGCTATGCCAATTTGAGTCCATTTATGAAAGTGAATTTCCATATGGCCATGATTATTTAGGTGACGTTAATATATTCTTAACTAAGTATGTAGATAATTGTCCTTGTGATCATGATCACAGCTACTAAATTATTTTTCTACTTAGCATAACAAACATCTGGTGGGATAACAACGGACAATATTGAAGCTAGAAACACCAACACCATTGCATCATCAGCTAGCTATTGATCTAGTTCTCCTCTGCATTTTTTATTTTTTTTTTATCATAAAATATGTTTAGAATTGTGGGAAAATAAAACAAAATAATTATATATATTTGACATCAACATATTAAAAAATATGAATTAAATATTTTTTTGAAAGAGAATATATTCTCTAAAAATATCTGGAATCACTGCACCCCAAAACAGAAGTTGAGGATGGAAGAAGAAAAACAATCAACGTAAGGATTTGGGCCTACAAGGTAGAATGGAGCTCTCTATTAACCCATCAAGTCCCTTTTTGTGGGGGCAGTAGGTAAATCACAAGTGGGTATTAGGGCCCACTATTTGCATGCTATGTGCCCTAGGTGGTAATGCAATCTGACTATGAATATTGCAAAGTGTATAATTAATTAATTAATTTAGAGGCGTATTGAATTGATTTTTTAAAATTTTCAACCACATTTTTTCAATATTCAACGGGGGAATAATACCTTCTCAACCTAAATTATCAAGCACTAAATTATCAGTGACCAAATGTTAAGTACAATTGGACATATACTTGAATTAGACGACAAAGAGCTCTTACCATTTCAAAATGGGATTATGTTATGCTCCATTCAAATTCTTTGATAGTTCAGTCTTAACAGAAATAAAGATCATTTGTTAGAAATACAAGACAAGATCCACCACTCGGTGGTAGGAGAGTTACTCAAATCTATTCACCACCACCACATAAAAAACTAATCATGGTGTTGATTCCATCGTACCATCTCACATAATATTTTATTTTATAAGAGAAAACTCTATTTTCAAAGCACGCTTTGCAGTCTGGAAAATCTAGTAAAATTTTAATTATTTTAAGTTTTTATAAAACACACGTCTTGACTCAAACTCAAAAACGAAAGTTAAAAGCGAGTAACACTGTGGACGGCTGCAATTTATTTTCCAGGTGATGCACAGAAATCAAGAAAAAAGGGAAAGGAAAATGGTAATCGATACACCGGACACAAATGCGGCTTGGGAGAGAATGCTGTGGCGATTCCAACGCAGTCCAAGAAAGCTGAGCTCGTGTATAATATAAAATGCCTATAAGAATATATGTTGAGAGAGTGTTTGTGCAAGAAAATATAGAATTATATTCTTTTTTTATCTAATTATTGTCAAATTTCTATGTTAATTACTATTTTGTGACACACATATCTCTGTAACTTGTTCAATCAGGCATCAGCCACCAACAACTGATGTTACCTCATTTATATGTTGCCATTTATTCTAATTGGTTCATGCAGGGAAAGCTAGGTTGTAGTGTATTTATGACATATTTATAGGATGTTTATTTTCGATTTTCTTTGGTCATTCTAGTACACAAATTAATAATTTATTTTTTGTTTGTTTAGCCACCAACCATGGATGTAACTTCACTTTGGTGGTCCTTTATTCGTGTTATTTCCTGGCTGTTCATACACTTCAAATTATTTTGAACGAAAGAGAGAGTACACTTCTTTTTTTAGAAAACTTATTTTGTAGGTTTAGATAAGCGAGTAAAACTCAGGTTATTCCAGGTTCTTACAAGGAGTGCACGTTCTGATTCGAACTCGAGAACTGCTGTGTAAATTGCAAGCCCTTTACCATCACGCCACATCCCTTGGAGACGAAAGAGAGGGTATATGCACGAAAGGAAAATGACTAATTGACAAGAAAAGAAGAAGAAAAAACGTAGAATTCCTTACATTAGAATTCTAACTTGCAAATTAAACATTAATCCTTAATTTATACCATTGCAATGTTTAATTCGAATTATTTAAATCCCATCACAAAAAAGGCTAGCTGTATATTTCCCTTCTTTATCTCATATATTTACATATTTCCCACTCTTTGCAGTTAAATTACGGGGCTATATATATATATATATATATATATATATTCTATCTCATTTATTTACATATTTTCCACTCTTTTCAGTTAAATTACGGGGCTATATATATATATATATATATGGAATGTTGGGAACACACGGACGAGGGCTTGTTGCCATTCCATCGCTTGAAAATGGAGGAACAACAGCATCATCCACGTAAATATCACCCTCTACATGCACAGATTTAATTAGTTGCCGATGGGCACGTCTCAGCCTCTCTCTTTTTGGCAACATCTCTGTGCCAACAAGTTTTGATCACATCCAACAAAACCATCATTACAAAACATTAGTGTTTCCCCCACTGTGTGAACCTTATCCTCCAATAACTCCTCGACGCTATTGGATCAACTAAATCAGGATTAAAGATCTCTAATCTGTAGACAAAAACACACTCTAATTGTACTGTGCTGAAGTTACAGTCCAATTGCCAATGAGTGTGCTACGAAAATTGCGATTTAATGGGGTTAGATGCATGATACCGAGCATATATTAAGTCCTACATGATAGATTAACCTTACCAATATACAAAGACTTGTTTGGCTATATTGTCAATCTTAATCAAAGCTTCTTCAGATCAGTATTTCTATCTTTTTTGTATAAAATTGATGGACCAGAAATCACTGATGGGAATCAATCGCTAGGTCAATTACTTGCACCGAAAAAGTAGTTGATGGGTCCTTCCAGGCTAGCTTAATTAGTTATAAAAAAAAAAAGAACACGTACGAATAAAAAGTTGGGCCATACGAAAGAAATTATTGATGAAGCTTAACATCTGCAATTAGAGCCAAATAATGATTAGTCATTATCGGATGGTACGCAACAAGGTAAAGTTCAGTGAATGAGAACTTGTTTAAAGGCCTACAAAATATTCTCCAGGAAGCTGCTACGAAGCAAGTGTGTCTTGCCCTGATCAATCGTCACATATGCATCATGTATGCGTGCATATTAGAGCGAGCGCTCTCTCTGTTTTTTTTTTTTTTTCAATTTAGATGATTAATATTTTGATCATTCCCAAGAGGTAATGGTCTATCTTGTCATGGGAAGCCAAAAGGGATTTCAAATTTCCAATAACTTTTGACAAAAATCAATCCACGATTTCCTCATCAAAAGCAAGTTTGAGGACAGATGTGCAAGGAGAACTGCTCAAATGGTGGTAGTAGATTTGGTCTATTTGATTATTAGGTGGTGCATGAGAGAGGATCACCTAATAAACCCAGAAAGAAAAAAAAAGTGAAAAATTCAGGCCATGCAACCGTGGCTATTTGATTCTCCCGGCCCCTTCGTCCTACAGAAATTTCATGTTGACTTCTTACGAAGTTTAAATTAAAAAAAATTACCCTTCGAGGATTAATATTTTTCATTCCCAAAGTAGAGATTTCGTCCATAAGCTTCGAGGTATAACAAGAGTTGAAAACCTTCCATGTTGATTTCTATGATAAAATAAAGAAAGGCAAAAGGATCAATAATGACAATTTTAAAATATTGTATAAAGATTTTCTTTCGTTGATCAAATAATCATTGGCGACAACCCTTTTTTTTTTCTTCATTATTTCCCTCTTTATTTCTTCTTAATAATTCCATATCAAATTATTAGATATGATGTTTTCAATGGTTCAAATAATTATAGATTCAAATCTATATGATCTAAAATCTATGGTTTTATTTGGTTTTTTGTTCTCACTATACATATAATGTTTTTGTTTTTATTTATTTGCATCAGCTGAAGGTTAGTTAAAAAACCTATGACTAATCGGATAAATTTACGAATTTTAAATGGATTTTAAGTGGTGTAGTTGTTGGATATATCGATGAAAGGAGATTTCAGAAACTTATTACACACTTACTTCTTTTAATAGATCTTAGTAGTGTGGCTTGTTACCTCATTAATAAGTGATGGTAAGATATTTCCGAGTTTGAGATGCATGGGAAAAAAAATCATTCTATGAACAGTCTGAAAAAAAATAAGAATGAAGAGGACGAGATGCTACTCATGAGGTAAATGATTTCTGCTATATTAAGCAAGTCCTTTTTTACTTAATTAAAACCGATTTCCAAATCTCAATTTGATTCGTGTGAAAATTGTAATGAATAAAATTATAATTTCCTACAAAAAAAAAATAACATAAAAATGCAGCTTTAAGATTCCCAGTTCCCTTCATACATTTAAGATTTTAAATTAAGGGTGCGTTTGGTATTGTTTTTGCTTTTGTGGTTGAGGTTTAAAAAAAAAACAGTTTTATTAAAAACACTTTTAGCTGCGGTTCATAATAATGTTTGAAGTGTTTGGTTAAAACTGTGGTTGAGTTTGAAGTTAATGAAAAACAGTTTCATGTGTTTGGTTACCAAAGTTTTTCATATTGCTTTCAACTTGTGAAATTACTTTAAAGAGCATAAACAAATACACACAATATATATATATATATATATATATATATATATATATATATATATATATATATTGTATTAATAATCATAATTTCATAATATAATGAATAATTTCATAATTTAAGTACTTCATTAAACTACTTGTAATTCTATAACGAACTAAATCCATACGTGTAGACTTCTGCAATCCCTGACTATTTGATCAAGGAACAACATCTGGTAAAATATCATTTGAAATAAAATTAGGATTACGAGTCAAAAGTTATATTGTGATAACTTTTAATATATTTATTTATGTTTTAATTAAGTTTTTAGATTATTACATTATTTTAATATTTAAAAATATAACCCTCCCCTCCTCCTCTCTCTCCAGACCCACAGACCGCCCCTCCCCTCCCCCCCTCTCTCTCTAGACCCGCAGACTGCCCCTACCCTCTCTCGATGTCTCCATCGACTCCCCCCCTCCCCCCCCCCTCCCTCCCCTATCCCCTCTCTCTCAACTTCTCCATCGACTCTCCCCCCCCCTCCTTCCCTCTCTAAACTTCTCCAGTAGCTTGGGGGGAGAGAGCGAGATGAGCATATTCGTTTAATTTTGCTTCTTTTTAATGGGTTTTTTCCACTGCTTCTATTCTCTCTCGTCAATGATTAATTTTGCTTCTCTACAATGGGTTTTTCGAGGATGCATGAGAATGGCAAAAACTGGAGGCGCAGTATTAACGGTTTGAGAAGCAGTAAAAGCATGAGTTTTCTGCTTGTTTAAAAAAGCAAATTCGATCGATATTTGTGGTGGGTCCCACAACAAATTAAACTGCTATTTGTTGTTACCAAATGCTTGTGAACTTGTTTTTTGTTGAATCGGCGTTTTAACCGCAATATCAAATGCCTATGGACAGTCCCCGTTCATCCAAGGATGTTAGAGATAAGGGAAATCGTTAGCCTTTGCTCATCTTACTTTGAAATTCAAATATTAAAGTATTTTTGTCATTGTGTTATTAAAGTGTATTTGAATTTCTTATTTTTTTATTTTTTATTTTAAATTAAATTCTTTTATGTTTATAAATCATTTTCATGTACTAATATCAAAAATAATTTTTAAAAAATAAAAAAAATTATTTTAATATATTTCTATACGAAAAACATTTTAAAACATAATCATAAACATACTTTCAAAGGACCATAAATATTGGAGGAGGACATACAACACTTAAAAATTTATAGCAATTACACATATAATTGACTGATATTTTTCAACATCACGGTTATAATTGCCGATTTTTGGTTAACAAGGTTGTGATATCATGTTAAGAAACCATCCCTCTTAAAAATTTAAATTGTTAGGTGAGACCTCAAATATATTTTATATTATTCTCAAACAAAAATAACATAAAAATACAGCTTAAGATTCCCAGTCTCTTCGTACACTTAGATCTTAAATTAATTTTATCCATTATATATATTTTTTCATTAAAATAGATTTCCATCATTAATATTGCAAAAGAACCAGTACTGAGTGACAAGTGGAAAATAAATAGATAGTGCAAGAGAAAATTAAGCAAACAAAGCAAAATGATCATGCTAGCAGTGCCTCACCAAATTCACATATGAATCATCGTATATGCTGATTCATATGGAAATATAGTAGTGTATGACATAACAGGTGTTTCTCTATAATTTATTGTACTTTTAGGTGTACCTACGTGGTCATGCTATCAGTAATCTATACAAAAATGTCTTTTCCAAATTGGTTTCCCGACAGATTCCTAAGAAATGAACGATAGATGTAGATTGATGGCACTGTCAGAGAATAATGGACAGTCCCCGTTCATCCAGGGATGTTAGAGATAAGGGAAATCGTTCGGCTTTGCTCATCTTACTTTGAAATTCAAATATTAAAGTGATTTTATCATTGTGTTTTTAAAGTATATTTGATTTAAAAAAATATATTTTTACATTATTTTTATGTGTTAATATTAAAATTAATTTTTTGAAAAAAAAAAAAAAATATTATTTTAATATATTTTTAAATAAAAAATATTTTAAAAAATAATCACAAATATATTCTAAATGTTCCATAAATATTGGAGGAGGACGTACAAGTTACAACACTTAAAATTTTATAGTAATTACACGTATAATTGACTGATATTTTTCAACACCACGGTTATAACTTCGATCCTTTCATATTGAAGAAATACACAATATATTGAACAATGTTTTTATTATTGTGCTCTGCTTTGAATCAATGGCAGAGATGAGCTTAAATAGGCTACAAAGATGTATGTACATGGAAAGGAAAAATACAATGTTGAATTAGAGAGATCTGCATGATTTGATATAATCCTTGCATCGATTTGGAAGATCGGGTGGGATGCTAAATAAGGAATGCAGAGTGCTGACTTGATTTTCCACACTCCCCCCTCAGGCCGTATTGTAGATGTTGATCATTCCAAGTTTCTTTATCAGGTCTTCATATTTACTTCGGGCAAGAGCTTTCGTGAGAATATCAGCAGTTTGGCAATGTGTTGGAGTGTAGCTGACTTCAAAGGTTCCTTGTTCAATCTTTTCTTTGATAAAGTGACGATCTATCTCCACATGCTTGGTTCGATCATGATGGACTGGGTTTTTAGCAATACTGATGGCAGCTTGATTGTCGCAGTGAAGTGTTATAGGATATTTAACTAGAACCCGTAATTCTTCTAACAGTCTTTTCAGCCAAATTCCCTCGCAAATACCTTGTGCCATAGCCCAAAATTCTGCCTCTGCGCTGCTACGGGCTACAACTGGTTGTTTTTTGCTTCGCCATGTAACTAAGTTTCCCCAAACAAAAGAGCAGTAACCAGAAGTTGATCTCCCGATCGATTCATCGAGCCCGCCTATCTGCGTCTGAATATATGTCAATTTCTCTGTTCGTAGTTCTTTGGAAGAAGAGTCCTTTTCCTGGTGTCATCTTGAGATATCTCAATATTCTGCGTGACAAAGTGGTCATGTGTTGCTCTGAGGATCATTCATGAATTGACTTACCATGCTTACAGGAAAGCTGATGTCTGGTCTTGTGTGGGAAAGATAGATGAGTTTTCCAACAAGACGTTGATATCTTCCTTTATCAACTGGAGCACTTCCATCTTTTTCCCCTAATTTGACGGTTGTATCCATAGGAGTTTCCGCAGGTCGACATCCTAGCATTCCTGTTTCATTGAGTAAGTCTAGAATATATTTGCGTTGAGAAACTACTATACCTTTCTTTGACCTGGCGATTTCCATCCCGAGAAAGTACTTGAGGTTTCCCAGATCCTTGATCTCAAACTCCTTCGTCAATGAAGTTTTCAGTGAGTCAATTTCTTCTTCATGATTCCCTGTTAGGATTATATCGTCAACATATACAATGATAATAGCCAACTTACCTTCCCGAAGAGTGTTTCACAAACAATGTGTGATCGGATTGACATTGGCTGAATCCATACCCTTTGATCGCTTTAGTAAATCGATCAAACCAGGCCCTCGGTGATTGCTTAAGACCATACAAAGATTTTCGAAGTCTGCATACCTGGTTGGAATTCCATGTCATCTTCAGTCCAGTGGGTATGTCCATGTAAACCTCTTCCTCTAAGTTACCATTGAGGAAGGCATTTTTGACGTCGAGTTGGTGAAGTGGCCATCAAGGTTAGTCGCCAACGATAGCAATACACCCGGACGATGTTGAGTTTGGCAACCGGAGCTGAACGCTTTCTTGGTAATCAATACCATATGATTGAGTGAATCCTTTGGCAACTAATCTCGCTTTATACTCGTCCCACATTTCCATCCGCCTTGTATTTAATCTGTAAAAATCCACTTACACCCAACCCGGTTTCTTACCTCTTGGAAGGTCGTAAGACTTCCCACGTGTGGTTCTTTTCCAGTGCTTGAATTTCCTCATCGATCGCAGTCCTTCCATTTGGGAATTTTTAAGGCTTCCTGAATATTTTGAGGAACTTGCATATCCGTGATGCTCGGAAGTAAAAGCACTGAAAGTAGGTGATAACTTTTCATAAGAAATAAAATTTCCAATAGGATGTTGAGTACATGTTCTTACTCCTTTCCTCCAAGCTATGGGCATATTAAGAATTTCTCTTTCAAACTCGTAATCAACAAAGTGGAAATAATATTATCCGAAATAGAAGTGTTGTTACTCGGGCTTGAATCAAACGATTCGGTTCGACCTCATGGGTCCGTTGAGGGAATGTTCCTTCTTCTCGATCCTCCTCTAGCGCCGTTTCCCTTTGAGTCAACCATTGATTCGTGGCTGATCACTTAATTTCGTGGTATGGCTTCAGTGTTATGGGCTCGGGTGTGATTGGTTGATCGGCCGTGATGGGTGAAATGGAAGTGGATTCTTCCCGATTCCAAAATTGATATTCCTCACCGAGTCTCCCCCGAATATCGGTTTTGGGATAGTAAGGTTGTCTTTCAAAGAATGTGACATTCATTGAATTGTAGACTTTCCTTGTGACTCGAGAGTAACACTTGTATCCCTTTTGATTTGAAGAATAGCCGAGAAGAATGCACTTAATTGATCGGGGATCAAGTTTGCTTCTATGTCGTTGGACCGATATGAACAACATCGTGCACCCAAAAAAATTTTGGGAGGGATGGTGGAGATGAGACGAGTGGATGGAAATGATTTTTAGGAGTAATTGGCAAGGTGTTTGGAATTTTAACACTCTAGATGGCATCCTATTGATGAGGTATGTTGCCGTAAGAACAGCCTTCTCCCCGTAAATATTTAGGAACATTTGTGGAGAACATTAGAGATCTTGCCACCTCTAACAAATGTCTATTTTTTCCTTTCGGCGATGCCGCTTTTGTTGAGGGGTATCTACACATGAACTTACATGAACTATCCCCTCTTTTGCTAGAAATTCCCCTAAAATGAGGTTGAAGTAATCCTTAGCATTATCCGACTTTAGAATCTGTATTTTTGACTGAAATTGGGTCTGAATCATTTTTGAAAAATTTTTGAAAATTTGACCCGTTTCAGATTTATCTTTCATGAGAAATACCCACGTTAATCTAGTATGGTCATCTATGAAAGAGATAAACCATCTAGTTCCAGTCACATTTTTTATTTTTGATGGCCCCCAGATATCACTATGAATCATTGAGAATGGACTGGATGCTTTATAGGGTTGAATTGGAAAATTGGATCGAACTTGTTTTGAAAGTTGACAGATTTCACACTCAAAAAATTTTGGATTTTTATTAAATAAAGAAGGAAATAAATGCTTAAGATAGGTGGCACTGGGATGCCCTAACCGATAGTGCCACAATAGGATTGCACTATCTTTATTTTGGTATGGAGCTGAAAAACAATTACCACCGAATTTAGGTAGCTTTTTGGGATCGTGATTCTTGCTTAGAAGATAGAGTCCGAACATTCCTCAAGCATTGCCAATCATCTTCCCCTAATCCGGATCCCCGAAATATACAACGAAAGTGGAGGAAAATTTAGAAATACACCTATTATCTTTAGTAAGTTTACTAATTGACAATAAGTTACAATCCAGCTTTTAGGTACAAGAAGAACAGAGTGAAGAACAAGATCTTTTGATAACACAACCGAACCTATACCAAGTAACTTTAGTTAAAGACCCATCTCGCTATTCGAACCGATAAGTTATCCCAGGGCGGGGTATTAAAGTATCAAATATTGTTCTATCTCCCGTCATATGGTCAGATGCTCCTGAGTCCACAATCCATGTGTATTTGTGGTCTTTCCCGACAATAAATGCACATAAAAATTTACCTTTGTGAGTCAAAAAACCCGAACCAATAACCTGGTTGGATGAAGAGTCATTCTGAGTTTGTGCCGATAGAAGAGGAGATAGCAATTTCTGGAGCATCTCCATCTGCTCCTTGTTGAACGGAGTGTCAATTTGATTCGCCATTTGAGTTTGGGTTTGGGGTGGTTGCCCACTCCCAATTACATGGTTGCCTCGTCCTTCATATGGTCTGGGCGCGGCTTCCGGTCAGCGGGTTTTCCATGGATCTTCCAAAGATGTCTCCTTCAAGTGTCCCCGACTTTCTGCAGTGATCACACCAAGGTCTTCCTCCTTTTGATCTTTGGCGATTTTCAATTGAATTGAATTGGGTCTTAAGAGCTGAGCTTTTCGTCATGTTTGATTGTTGGTGAGTTCCCATCATGAGATTTTTTCCGGCTTTCTTCACGACGGACCTCGAGAAGGCTTCTCCGAGACTGGGTATGGGTTTTGCTCCCATGATTCTCCTCTCGATTTCATCAAGATTTCTGTTTAACCCCTAGCAAAAAATTTAAACACACGCTTTTCCTTCCACAATCTTTTTTTTATACAACACACCATCGAGTACCACAACTCCAGTTATGAATCTCAAAAGTATCAAGTTGACGCCATAGACGAGTGAGAGTATTGAAGTATTCAGTTACCGTAAGATTGTCTTGGCGCAGATCATGGAGTGTGCTTTCAATTTGGATGATTTCTGATGTGTTTTCTTTGTCTGAGAATGTTTCCTTTGCCATGTCCCAGATTTCTTTGGCAGTGTCGAATGACAGAAAATTTTCCCCAATGTCTGTGGTCATGGAATTGACTAACCAAGACATGACCATGTTATTTTCTGCTATCCACCTTTTGTAGGTTGATGTTGTTGATTCTGGTGCCGTCGAGGCTCCAGTTAGATATTCATCTTTTTCCTTTCCCCGTATGAACATCAATATGGACTGAGACCATTGCAGGTAATTTTGTCCATTCAGTTTGTGTGCTGTGATTGGAAGATGAGAAGAGGTTTCCATTTGGTGGGAGGATAAGGATGTTGATGATGGAATGGTGATATTTGAAGAAGTGGATGAGTTGGTAGCCATTCTAATGGCTGGTCCGTATTTAGGCATATACGGGATTTGAAGAAGATGAAGAGATGCAGTGTTAAACCTGCTCTGATACCATGAAGAAATACACAATATATTGAACAATGTTTTTATTATTGTGCTCTGCTTTGAATCAATGGCAGAGATGAGCTTAAATAGGCTACAAAGATGTATGTACATGGAAAGGAAAAATACAATGCTGAATTAGATAGATCTGCAGATTTGATATAATCCTTGCACTGATTTGGAAGATCAGTGGGATGCTAAATAAGGAATGCAGGTAACGGCTTGATTTTCCACACATATATATTTTATATAAATAGGTCCCAAGATGGATCATAAATTAAACCTTGGATTCGTATTTGTTCTTTTCTTGTACATCGCTATGTAACTAAAGAAATCATTATTCAACGATAATTAGAAGCCTAAAATGAGGGATTAAGTAATTTCCAAAAAAATAAACCAGCAAAGTATAGATTTCTATTTACAAAAGACATGAACTTGGAAGTTCTATGTCTAGGACAGGACCACTGCACTACACTTTGCTCCCACTACACTTTGTTCCCTATTGCTAATGATTTTCGGGTGGTAAGGCATCACATGTACTCTTCATCCGACCTCAACTATAGCATAAAGATAACTCATCTTTCTTCGATACTTGTCATCTTTATTGGTACGTAGATTAGGTTTCGAGACCCCATGACCTCACACTATTCTTCGACAAAACAATAACCAATCGATCAATTTTGGATCATTGGCATCTTTACAATATCAGCATGCCATGTGGGTAATATCATTTGTGTGAGTATGTGCCGACCCCAATACCACATTAAAGTCAGCTTTGTGCTATAATTGGCTTGTCAAGCTTTTTCAATATGTTTAACGAATTTAGGTAAGACCTCAATCACCTTTGGATATGATTACAAGTAGGAAGAGCAAATCACTCAGAAAGTTGAAATGAAACTGTAGCTGTGAGATTCCCAGATAACAATTTTTGAATAAAGTTGATGACATATATCGTTGTTTAGGAAATTTTACAAAATGGTGTGGATTGACTATGCCATCCCATCTCAAATATTTCTAAAAACTATATATATCACCCAAATTTAAGCTTATTTATGCAATACGTGCATGCACTAGATACATGAAGACTACTATATAACGTATACGTACCTAGACTTTTAGGGTTTCTATATTATTCTATAGGGTGTACAATATTGAGCACTTTTGTTATACCGACAAGTGGCACAATGGGTCCGACGATGATGATGGAGATGGTGATTTAGCGAAACCCCACAGGTCATTCTCGTTGGCATACACATGAGAAGTATTTGCTTGGATGTTTTCTGGGTCAGTACTAAAGCAAGATAAGTGCTTGGATGTCTCCGCTTCCTGTCCATTAAGCTGCGATGCCACCAGACGATCAAGAGTTACCCAATCGTTAAGTTGCCCGGAGTTGGAGTCATGAATCACGGATGATGAGATCATTTCGAAAGCGCAGTTGCCAATTTGGTTTGAGGAGGAAGGTTCATTCTCTGTCAGCATCTCATCGTACGACTGCTGATAACAAGATTTGAAACTTCGATCTTGATCGAAAGATGGACTGCTCATTGGAATAGAAGGGAGTGGTGGGCTGTCGAGCCGAGGAAGGTGCATGAATCTCTCATGGAGCCCTTCACTGATGCTGTTGTTTGATGAGAGAAACCTTAAACTACTGTTGTTGTTGTTGGAGATATTCATGTTGCTAAATGTTTCATTCTCCATCTTGCAAGTCCTTCCCATATAGAGTAGTATTTGATCAAGAACTCCATCATTCCCGGAACCAAGAATATGATGAGCCTTTGAATGAGAGCTTGATGAGCTTTTGGGACTCTCCAGGGTCTTTTGATAGTTCTTCTTTCTAAATACCCGGCAAACCACCCACCCTTCTTCAGGCATTCCCTCTCCTATAGGGTTTGAAACCTGCCGGATTAAGAGAGTGAACAAATCAAGACCATGTGAGCGAGAAGCCTAGAACCGAACATGGAAGAAATATATACAAATAGTATGCTTCAGGTCAAAATACATTAAATATTGTATGAGATCTCAAATTTGAATCCTGTTCTTATTTTTTTTTGGATAAGCCGAAGCTAACCACGGGTATCCAGGCCGTTGGGCCTGATTAATCCCGGGGATGCATAAGACCTCGGCAAGCATGTTTTCCACAAGTACACCACGGTTAAGTCAAAGGGCTTCGCCCAAGTCCTATGACCCCAAGAAATTGTTTGCACCTAAGCGGATTCGATCCCTTGAGACCTCATGGGAGAACACACCCACGAGCCCCAGGCCTCCACTTCCACTGCCAGGCCAACTTATAACAAATAAAAGAGTGTATATAATTTTCATTTGTTTAATTTTGAGCTTTGAAATCAGCTTCACTTTAATTATAAAGAATGGTCCAGGTATCTTTTTAGTAGAAAAAAGAAAAAGAAACAAACAGAGACAGGACAAGAAAAGGCAAGAGTATGGGATATTCAAACATGTGAAATAAAATTAAGCATATGGAAGATGCGGCTTACATTAGTGTCGTGGGTGTTGTCATCAAGCCTATATTCATGCATGATCCAGTCGGATTTCTGTCCATGTGGA
This sequence comes from Salix viminalis, assembly GCA_029228465.1. Taxonomy (NCBI): domain Eukaryota; kingdom Viridiplantae; phylum Streptophyta; class Magnoliopsida; order Malpighiales; family Salicaceae; genus Salix; species Salix viminalis. Next base: position 28,832,275 of record CM055441.1, read on the forward strand.
GCTCTTCCTCTGTAAAACACAAGAGTCTTTCTCAATCCAATTCTCTTAAACCCGCTATAGATGATCTTATCCCGGCCAGTGGCTTTCCAAAACCCAGCAGCCGTAGCTCGATTTGTTCTAGTCCCTGTGGGATATTTCTTGTCTTTGTGACTAAAGAAATACCAATCATTCTGAGGCGTAGATCCTATTTTGCACTTCTCTGCAGTCCCAAGAAAGGAAAATTTCGTTAGCCAACAGGTTTGGAAAACAGGAAACAAGTTATGCAGAGAAGAGGGATACAAACGGAGATCAAAACAGCTTAATCATTACCCTGGATGTCCCATGGCTCAAGCTTATTAAGATCAACCTCACGAATTACATCGAGGTCTATCTTCTCATTCGCAACTTTCTTCCTGAGGTAGTAGTGAAGAAGCTCTTCTTCTGTCGGGGTGAAATCTAAAGCCTGGAGGGACCTGAGACTGACCATTTATAGATAGATTCATCATATCCTCAGGCATTATAGCTAGAGCAATTGATGATTTTATAAAGCTAGTTAGCGAGGATTGAAAATATATGATCACTGTACATGTAATGAGAGAAGGAGAGGAGCGGGAGAAGAATATGAGAGAGAAACGGAAATGAGAGATGAGATTAAGAAATATGTTGAGGAGAGAGGGTGCGTAAAGGGTAATGCAGTCATGATAATTTATAATGGTTTGTAGGGCATGTGAGGGAAGGGTCCAAAAATGCATGAAAAGTTTTGAAATCAATGCTATTAATGTACTTAGTGTGGGTTCTAAGCCTTGGGGAGAGCTAACCTATAAGTTGATGCTAAAGAGAGAAAGAGGGTAGGGGTTTTTTAGCCCCACAATATAGGTACTAACACTTGGGTCCATCAAAATAATTAAATAAATAAATAAACAAAACAAAAAAAAGTAGAATGCATTAGCTATTTGTACATGTATATATATATATGGGTAGGAGGAAAGCCTGAGAAAAAAGTAATAAGAACCAGCAACAGCAAATCAAAAAGAGTTGCTGCACTTGAAAATATCTTGAAAATATCAGTACACCTTTATTTTATTATGTAATACAGCAGTATTTATATAAAGTATAGTTGAATAGAAGCAAGAACCAAAATGGATACGGTAGATATCAATAAATCATTTCATCTAACTGGTTAACCTGTTAAATAAATCTCAAAATATAATTTATATGATTTTCTAACAGCGATCTGGAATCTTCTTCCAATAATACCCCATCTCAACTACGACTCATGACCTTAGTATCTGTCTGAAAAGCACCTCTAAGACCTCCACTACCCTTTTGTTTTCTCACTCTAAACATCGATCCCTCGTTTTGCTTGTGCAACCACCTCAACGACAAGAAGGCAAGTGAAAGCTAATGGGGTCGGGAGGCACATAGCTTTCATGCATGGTCCCTGAAAGACATGATGTGCTTTGTGGAGACTCAGCAACTTAATTTCTATATTTCTTCCCCTACCTTTCACTTTTTATTTCACATTTTATCATTGCAGTCACCAACTATGTACATCATGGCACTTGCGCAAGGTTAATATGAGAGTGATCACTGCTCGTGGGGTGGAGCAGAAATCAATATCCAAAATTAATAGTGTCTTTAAAAATTCACTGAGTAGGGCAAATTCTACTATATATTTCAAGAATTTTGGTACATTAATATAATTTTCAAACCCTAAGATGGACGGCTACTAGAGTCCAAGGGGAGAGTCCTACGGAATGGTCATGAAGCTACGAATTGGTGAGAGTGGACTCTCTCTCGTAGACCTGCGTTTTCCTTTCTTGAGCTTATTATATTTTCCCTTTCCATGATTTTACATGACAACTGCTGAATCTTTCATTGAAAAAAGAAAACGCTTCCTCTAGAGTCAAGATGGCATCCACTAAGAAATAAGTGGTGAGAAAGGCATCTCATAATGCTTTCTCATTTTGTTTCTTCCTTAATTTTCTAAAGTTTTTTATGGAATGGGGAAGGTAAAAATTGTCTACCGAACTGATGTGGTACTGTCCTTTAAATGACTGTTTGGCGCAGCTAAATTATATTTTTATTTTTTTATAAGGGTGTGATATACTATTGTTAAAACTACTTTTTTTTTAAAAAACTATTTTGATGTATTTCTAATTAAATACTTGCAAACAAGCTCTAAATGATTCTAGCTAGCACAACCTTTCTATGTGATACTTGTAATTTTAGCATAAACCCAACAAAACTAAAAAAAATACTACTTTATTAATTCATGCATATACATTAATTTGATGCTTCACTAGTGAATTTAGCATTAAAAATCGTTTAGGAAAGAGATATATAACATTGTGTAGTTGGTGCACTACTAGAAAATTGGATTTTTGTTTTGAAAACATGAACGAAAAAATATTCCATATCGGTTTAATGATGAAAAATACAATGCAAACTTTTGATATGTAATTTCAGATATAATTAATTGGTGATAAAATAAAAAATATCTTGTCGGTTACTTTACTTTTCTTATAAAGTAACCGATAAAAATACAAATACAGATGAAAATTCCATTGGTGATTTTAAAAGAAAAACAAGACCAACTCAATTTAAAACCCAATCTCTCTCTCTTTTTTTCCTTATTTCTTTCCTGTTTTTCTTTCCAACAAAAGCACCATCAATTTCCAAAATTATTCCAACTTGTGCTTTACGTGCAAGGTTTTGTTCAATTCTTCGATTTCTATATTGCAAATTTAACTTTAGTTTCTAGGTTTTTTTTTCTCTTGTTGTTATCTAAAAAAAATCAATTGAGGGGCTAAATTGCCAAAAAAAACATTTATAGAGAATTGAAAGTCAATAACAAAGCAATATGGAGGAACAAATGGATGCAAAAGGATTGAAAGTCACTGATAGAAGAAAAAGAAAGCAGCAAAGTTGAGAAGATATACTCTTGAAAATCATTAGAGGTGGAGTCCATGTGGCCTTCCTAATTACCTTAACTCATTATTATAAAAAAAATATTTGATGTTATTTATTAGTTTTTAAGTTATGCTTGATTACTTAGCCTAAAATTAGTCCATGACAGGATTTTATAAGCTACTATTTTCTTTCCCATTTCCCCCCTTTTCATTCTTTCGCATATATGGATTCTCTAGGGTTTGGGTTGGTTCTCAATCCATTTATGACCTCTTGATCTGAAGAGACGTGTTAAAGATCCTTGATAGGAACCCTTTGAGAGTCTTTAAGTGTAAAAATATAAAGAATAATGTTAGAGAAATAATATAAATCATATTATGGGGCCTCACCTAATAGCTTTAAGCTTTTAGATGAGATGATTATTTAATATGGTATCAGAGCCTTGTTGACCCAACGGTCACGTGTTCGAATCTCACCATCCCTCATTATATTTAATAAAAATCAAGCACAAAGTAATGTGAGTTTGTACAAGTTTGTAAGCCCAAAAGAGCTTTCACTTGAGGGAGGGGTGTTAGAGAATAATATAAATCATATTATGGGATCTCACCTCATGACTTAAGCTTTTAGGTGAGATGGTTTCTTAACAAATACATTAGTTTTATTAAGGTTTAGTGTCATTTTAAAGGCTTCATTGAAGAAATTATGATGTTATTATCACTTGAAACCACCAAATATTGGTACATGTTATGAATATATGAGAAAATCAATCATGTTCAATTTTCAATAGCTCCATATTCATGCATTTGAAGTTGCTAACTTGATGAGCCAAATTGTTGAATAAAAATATGTAAGGTCACTAAACAACATATCATTCATCTTCTTTTCATTAACTTTGAACAACACATTATCTAGGTGGGATTAGTATAGTTGTTGTAGCCGAAGTCAAGGAACCACATATTTTCCCTCTTGGTTTGTTTGAGTTTAATATAGGACATCAACAATAGCTCTTCTTCTTCTTCAGCATGGTTGGCGTTTATCTCCCAATCAGGACAATCATATTGATAGTGCCCTAACTTGAAACACTCAATAACAACTTTGTTAAAGGATTTTCTCCCTTTTCCTCTATCTCGCCCTCCTCTTAATGCACCTTGTTCTCTTCCTTTTCATGTTCTATTTTCATGGGTTGATGTTTTAAAACGTGTTCTTTTTATTTATATTCCAGTCAACTTGGTAAATCTAAAGACCATCTAGCCGACTAGTAAAAAAAAAGTGGTTTAGCTTTTAAAAAAAATAATAATTCAAGATGACCTTTTATTTTGATAATGAGACATCAATATATTGGATTTATCCAAGTTTAATGGCATAACTCGTCAAATTCACGATCTAGGTGATGAATTCAACTTGGTTTAAAATCTTATTTTTTTAACTTTGCTTTACTTAGTTATATACAATAACAAGAATAAACACTCATAAAATTAAACATAAATCAAAGCATCATAATATTTATTTGAAACTAAATTAACCTTTTAAAAAAAGTGAAATAATTTATAAGGAAAAAGTTACTTTCTTTTACATATATTAGATATTCATATGATTATATATATATATATATATATATATATATATATATATATATATATATATATATATATATATAATTTAATTCCTTCCAAAAATACAGAAAAAATAATGTTCCAGTGCTAATCTCCCCTACAATCTAAATAGTTGAGAATTAATTGCTAGTTAAATCCATGCCGTAAAAATATAAAAAGCTACTGATGGCCCATGGCAAAGATCTTTACGCAAAGCTCAGGCTCACGATAAAGACGGTACAGGTATTGTGAACTTGACATTCCTTCTATAAGGACATCAAAGTGCCACAATAAACCTAGAGATAAGATCTACATCATTCAACAGACAAATAAAAAAGGAGGAAAATTATCGACTGGAAGCCTTCCCCCACGCAATTTGGGCGGCTGGTTCACTCTTTTTTTGACAGCAGACAATGTGTTTCTCTGGAATAGACGCATACTAGTTATGTGACCCGTGCATATATATTTTTATTTTTTATAAAAATATTATATATACAGGTTTTTTCAGTATATTTTTCAATGTTAAAAATATTAATTTAATATAGAAAATTTCATGCATACATATAATTAAATAAATCAAGAACTATTTCGTGCATTAAAATGGAAGTTATTAGAAGAATGTTTACTACTCAAATATCATCTTAATAACTAGTTATAATCAAGTTATAGAATTAATTAACCTAAGAAGTTAGATCATTTATTAAGATTCCAGAAATGTTTCTTATTTTATTTTCTTACAGTCAAAGTGTATTGGGCCAAACATATTAAAGAGCAGAACTAAACAGGATAATACAATATAAATATTATATAACTTTTTTATTTAAAAATAAACTTTACACCAACACAATTGATGGTACAATATAGTCAAAATCACTTTGCGTGTTTATATTCTGAAGGCCAGAAAATTAGGTTTACGTTGTAGCAGGTCGGATCAATTCTACACAAGCACAGAACTGGTTTGGCTCAAATGTCAATTACAATGAAATTCATCCAAGTGGCTAGTGACCCTTGAAAATAAAAATTTGAACAACGATTTTTCAACAACTTATCTCATCACTCCTCTTAGCTACCCAGCAGTATTGGCTGAATTAAAAAAAAATATATTTTTTTTTATATATAAAATAACTTAATTTCAACGGTCATAATTCCACATCACAATAACTTGTCATGATTTGAAACAGTGACATCACAAAATTAAACCCATTTTAATGTTGTATTTTGTGTGAGGTTCTCAATCATGATTTCTTTACATGTCGTGCTTTAAAATTACAATAAAAATAAATTGTATTATTTTATCAAAATGTTTTACAACTATCTTATTTCATTAAACTCTTATATATATATATAATTGTTTAAATCAATATTGATTGATGGTACAAGATGATGCAGCTCACGTGTACCATTTCGAGTTTAAATTAAAAATAAAAAAAGAATAAAAAAATGGTTTGTGTATAGCATATTATAAATACCAAGACTAATTTAAGAATAATCTAATCAAGAGAATCTCTCTAAAAAAGTTCAAAAGATATAAAGTTTAGTGTTAAATAATTGAAATCAACGATCAAGTCAATCCCACGTTTGATTTAATTAATTTTATATATGACAAACCCTAGTAGTAATCCCTTATAAATATTACGATTGATGATGGCATGAATTGAGGAAGCAAAGAGACAAACAATTCTTATTTTATTCACCAACAAATACACACTTTAGCCACTTGCAAACACTATATTAGTGGTCTCTCTCATATAACGGTACCACTATACTAGCAAGCACTACATCAAAAATATTCTGTTAGAAGGTCCTTGTGCTTCTCAATTCTAATCATGATCGTTATCCCTTCTAAATTCTATCCCTAATCATGATTTTGGCCAGCAATTGACGGAACAACCACTTCTTTTACTTATCAGCACTGCCTTTTGTATCCTCCGTCAACTTCTATGCTGGTTCGGGGGAGAATCTCTCTCTCTCTCTCTCTCTCTATATATATATATATAAACATGAATTTACTTTCCATTTCTCTATTATTATTGCTTTAATGTGCACAAAATAAGCAGTAAATATCGTGAATTAATACTAGTTATTTACTTATTTATTTTGTAGAAGTAATTGTAGGCAACTAACATAACATCTGTATTTATTATTCCAGTATAAAGATATAGTTTTTATTTGTTAAAGAATAATATAAATCATATTCTGAGACTTTATTTAATAACTTAAGTTTCTAGATGAAATGATTTCTAGATATGGTATTAGAGCTTGTTCTATTTGATAAAAATAAAGCATAAGGTAGTTTATGTTTGTACCAGTTTTAAACTCAAAACACTTTCATCAAATAATTTAAAGTTTTTAAATGAGATATTTTCTTTATATTATTTTGTTACACGATACAACAATAAACTTATTCTCCCACATTTTATTTCTCTTTAAAAAACAATGTTGAAAACAAATTTATCTTCTTTCAAATGACGTGGGTTGTGACGAACACACTCCAATTCAATTCTAGAAAAAAAACACGATGGTGCAAGAATGTCAAATAAAATAAAGAACGTATACAAGAAAGTACTACCAAATCTGCATGGTACGAATTAGGTATATGATTCTTATGTTTGCATGAGATGCAATGAAAGGAAACATTTCTTTTGTCAAAAAAAAAGGGTCTTGGTGTGACTTGTGATGAAATATACGTATTTGGGAACGCGTAGATGAATCTTTGTATGGAATCTTATTTATTAAATTCATATAAATTATACAAACTATAAATAATTTTTTTATTGAAAGAAAATTTTACTTCGCATATGAGAATTGTTTTTTTTAATAATATGCTAATCTTGGATAATTGTCTAATTAAACTTGACTAAAAAAATTGATTTTGATATGAAAAATATTTTATCGTCATGAAAATAAATAAAAAAATCATAAATGATAACTTAATCTCAATTCAAAATGTGAAATAACAAATTGTTAAAGGATTAAAACTTAAAAAAAAATAGAGATTAAAATAAAAAGATAATAATATATTCTATTGATCCACGTTAATACGCAAAATCTATGATCTAGACAATGGACACAAAACAATGAGCTAACTCGGTTGGACAATCTATGCCTTTCTTTTTTTATTCTCTTCCTGGTTAGGCTTTGATTGGTTATTAATTTATATTGGGTTTGATTAAATCTAGAACTAGATTAAAGAATTATAAAAGAATTAGAGATGAGATTTAAGAAATAAAAGAAAACACAGGCGAATCTCTTAAAATTTGGTTGAGGGATGAAATTCTTGACTCTAGCTCAACTACAAAGCTCAGTTCTTGAAGTAAAATAAATAGCAAATAAGGATCAAATCTGAAATATGAAAAATAATTATAGGATTTAATTGAAAATAAAATTATAAATTATTTTAAAAAAAACAAATAGTGATAAAAAGAACCTAGACTAAATCTTAAAAAATTCAAAGACTACTTTGAAAATTTAAAATTCAGGTAAGAAAATTGAATAGGAGGAAAGAAAAAAAAATAAAAAATTCGTCAACACCAAACCTGAGAACCGTATCCTACACACGCCTCTCAGAGATAGAGAGGTCATTGAAACAATTCAAAATACATCTTGTAAGCCATCATTTAGTCACATCACCTCGCATGCATTACTCAAATGACACGTCTTTAACCCAACTCTAACATGTGTCTTACATATGTTAAACCACCTTTAAAATAATATTTATATTTATTTAATTACAAAAGTGTTCTAATTTAACTTAATAACCAGAAAAAACCCATGCAGCACTAGTTAAATTTTTTATTTATTTATTTATTTTTTAAAAACAATATAATCATTTTGCTATATTTCAGAAAAACAAATTATAACAATCCCTAAACGTCAGTTTAATATTCTTTGCTCCATGGATAAGTTGTAGTTTTACTATGCAACTTAAAGGTGGTTGCATACATGCATGCATGCATGCATACATACATATATAGTTTTACTATGCATCTTAATTACCAATTGCTTGGACATCATAGAGCAATTGCTTCGATCCATCTTATCACTTCACTTCCTTTAAATATTTAAAATTTGCCTGATTCATTGTCGATTTTTTCTATGATTCTTCAAGAAATTCCTTTTCGCCAATCATTTTTGTAGGTGCTACTTACTTCCATTTTTTATTTAATTATTTCTTTATTAAAAAGTAGTGAGTGGTATTCTCCACCAATAAAGATTAAATTCATTAATGCAATTATTAATTATTGATATTAAAGATGACATCAATTCTATATAAGCTAAGCAATTATAGCTTTATTTTCTTATAAACACACACAAAAGAAAACCTTTTTAAGAGATATTTTTGTAAAATACAAAAAAAAAACTCATTATATAGTTCTAGTAGAACAATATCTCTTGAAAAATCTATCATAGTATAAGAAATCTCAAGGATAGGTTAGGTGATAAAAAAAATACTTTTCTCTTTAATATTATTTTTTAAAAAAAAAATAGAGTCTTTGAGACCATCATTAAGAGCTATTTATTCTTTGAATAAGAACTTAATCTCTACTTACATAAAAGTTAATTTAATGTTATATTTTATTGCTTGAAAAAAAAGTAACTTAGGCAAGAACAATAGAAGAAAAAAAAAGTCTTCAAGGAACGTAGCATGATAGTAGAGGACTTGCAATCTACATAGCTGGTCTTGAATTTGAGTCAAAACATACATCCATTATAAAAAATCTGAAATAATCAAAATCTTATTTATTCATCTAGAAACACAAAGTAAAGTTTTCTCATAAAAAAATTATATATTTATTGTCAACAGACACTTAAAGGGCAGCCTTTGTCATCCAATAAAATCATCCGTTCAACCTTTAAGCTTCTAAACGTTTCTTAAACTTGCCAAAGTTTTTCACCCGACTCCCAATTTTAGCATAAGTTTTGTAGTCTGCCAATTTTTGCCTTCTTTCGAGAGCACTTGTTGGTCATGATGTGATCTGCTGTGGTAAGTTTTATAGGATTTCGAGAGCACTTGAGCCTTGTGAATTCAAGTGGCTGGTTTGGAGATCAAAGGGATTACAGTGTTTGATCTGAGAAAAAAAGTAAAAGGGATGATAATGTAAGCTAGAAAGAAAAATACAAATTTCATTGTCGATTTGGTGATATATTGCTTTTTAAAAATATATTGATATATTATTATTTTAAGAAAAGATAATCTTTGATTTTGACATTAGTCCATTAAAAATATAAAAATTATATTTAAAATACATCAATTTAATATTTTTTTTTAAAAAAAAACAGGTTAAACAACGTTACAACCCACCCTAAAACTCAACTAGACAACTAGCTAGGTAGGTAATGATGGAGGCCTCTCATAGGAAAAATAAAATAAAATATGCAAAAAAGTTAAATAGATGTGGGTCTTATAAATTATAACCAACGAATGGCAAGTGCTGACAAATTAGCATCTGACAATAGTGAAAAGAGCATGATTTATATAAAGAGAATCAAATCTTGCATAAAAAATGCAATCTTATTGTTTTCCCGCTCTCTTATTTGGAGTTATTAATTAATTTCATAGCACTCCATTAAACTATGATCCGCTCCATTATTCATCCTAATTGGTATTTATTCTTTTAATATATATATATATATACATATATTTATGATTTTTATAATTTAAAAAAATCAAATTCAAACATATTATTTATAAATAAAAAATTATATATCTTGATTTATTAGTAATACAGGTTTAGTTTTTCTTTTTAATAAACATCCATGAATGTTTTTTAGTAGCTTTGGTTATAGAATTGATATTCCCCTTCATCACTAAATTTCACTTCATCTTGTACAAGATTTTCAAAATAAAATATTCAATTTTACATAGTGCGATGATATCCTAAAAAATCCAAGTAGCTTGGGTCATAAATTTATATCTTAGGTTATTTGTTAATCTTTTAGTATTGAAAATCTGATCTAATCGAGGTGACAAGTGATTGATGCTCTAATATTTGGAGTTTTAGTTTATTGTTATTAAGTTAGGTTGATGGGCAAGTGGATTTTAGACATTTTAGGTTAAGTTTGAGCACTTTACAATTATTTTTAATTGTTAAGGTTATGAGTATGAATGAAGAAAATTTAAAAGCAGGTGGATTTAGGACTCAACGCCCCATGTTTTTTGTTTTGTAAATATTGAGCTTTTGTAGTTGGTAAATACTAATTTTGACATAGAATTGTTTATTTTTTTTGTATACTTTAGTTTTTCAAAATATAAAGAATTGATAATTGACATGAAATTTAGTCAATAATCTTGATGTTACATTGATTAATTAAATAATAGACACAATGTTTTTAATTATAAAAATATTTAGTAACATTAGGTTTAGTTATATAAAGTTAATGACATAAATACTCAAGCAATCTTAGTGTTATAAGTATTGTGATTGGTGTGCTGATTGGCTCGTAAATTATAATTTTCACTAATCATTAGGTTTTCATTTATTATTATATATTTCTTATTAAATATTTCAATTGGTATTTCATCTTCGTTAAAGTCAAGAATATTGTAGGAGTGGCTTTACAATGATAATATATATATATATATATATATATATATATATATATATATATATATATATATATATATATATATATATATATTTTGTTATATGAGCTTTTAGTCCCTTTAATCACCAAAAATATCATATTATTTATATGTATTTACAAGTAATAAAATTTGAGCAATCTTTTGTATAAGGGAGGCAATTAGTGTATACCTAAATAGTTTTTTCATGTTAATTCAGTTTTTTTTTAATATCTAATCTTTTACATATTTGATGTGTAAGAAAACTCTTACTTAGATAAGGCTGACATTGATGTTGTCATGACAGCATGGGAGAATCATATTGCAATAGGTAAGATTGAATTAAAAATGCTATATTTTTTATTTAAATATTTTTTTTAATATTATCTTAACCGATAATTCATTTACACTATATAGATTGCGTGATCTTTGGTATAAAGTGCAAAATAATATGTTAAAGAAAAAGATCTTTCAAGTTGGGAGATGTAGAGGTTTTGAGCGGTTTTAGACTTCTTTGCATCTTGAAGCCTATATAGGCATATTATATCTAGTAAATAACATTTATTTTCATGTGATGGCTGCAATTTGGTGTGGAGAACTAGAATAGGGAGAGTCAAGGTTCAATTACCACACATACTAACAAATCCATTATGTTTATTTTATATGTGAAGTGGATATAAAATAAGATTATTGATAATATCATGAATTAAGATTGATAAAGATTATTTTAGAAACTCACATGTGTAATAATGGTCATCGAAAAAGGTTATAGCTTTTTGTTGGTAGATGAGCTTAGAAAATCATGGTAAGTTGGATTTTAGCTAAAAAAAAATCTTAATTTATTATTTTTTAGAATTAGTTGATTGGTTTTTTTTCAAGAAACATATATCACTCGATTGTAGGAGAGATATGAAGACGATTCTTTGACCCATCCGAAGCTCAATCTAAATTTGCGGTTAAAGGCTGGATTGTCTGATGGACCTAATAAAAATCAGGTTTATGATATCCCAAACACTATATTCAAGGATTTAAGAGAGAGAAAAACATAGTATTTTTATCATTGCATGCTCACAAACTAAATCCCTCAAAGAGTTCTAGACAGTTCAAAAGGTATTACATGTGTCATTAGCAGTAAGTGCTCACCAAAGAGTTAATGCCATTAGTAATATGAAAATAAATCACAAATAAATGATATATCAACATTTATTTGTTTTTTTGTTTTTTTTTATTTGTAAATCCATCACTCATCTTATTACCAAACGAATTATCAACATGATAGAAAACACTAATGGTATAGTTTCCAACAAACAATAATCGTTTGTGATGTTATTAGTAAAAACATTTCGAATAGAATTAGTGTTTATATACCAATAAAAAAAAATTTCATATAATAAATAAAATTCTAGAAGTTAATTAGGTAGAATTCTTAATATCAATTCCATTTATTATAGCACCTTCAATTCAAAAATCAAACCAGAAAATTATGTGAGAAAATCTCACTACATTAACGAATTATTTTCACATCATTTTCATAATATATAACTTTGTGATTATTTGTTTTTGTATTGATGAATCTTCATTCGTTATATCTATCTTCTTCTCTATCGACCTTATAATCAAATAAATAAATTTTATTTAAGAAGTCTAGAACATGGCCAATTCATATCTTTCTTGTCAATTAATGATACTCATAGGTGTCGCAGGCAAGGGTGGAAGGCCCCATTTTGACAGCTGAGGAGTTTGATTAAAGATGATTTAACATCAGTAACCACCGAATTAAATTCATGAAGGTTCTATTATTAAACAAGAGAAGTAGTACAGTTCTCGTAAGCCATATCCTGATAAAGCAGCTTTATAAAAGAGGCCATGATCATCAGGTAATTATTATTCAATGATTTGTTTTCTTAGGAAGATAATATAGGGACCCTAATTAAAGATGGAGAAGAACTTGACAAGAAGGCTCTCTTGTTTTCTTCCATGCTCATGAATCCTAGTGAATATATTCAAGTATTGCTGAGAAATAGATGTATAATGTATAGTGCCGAGAAGTGTCTAATTTGTTGGTAATTAAACCGGTTTAAGAATCACTAATTAAAGTGATACCTTTAGAGAAAGGTATTTAATGAAAATATATAAAAAAAAATCAATTATCTTATAGTCTCGTAACTTTACTTGTCAATTTCCAAATTATAGAAAATTAAAATCTCAAATTATAAGAACTCTAAAAGTCATGGCATAACTCAATTTTGTATCCTCAAAATTATCTTTTATTTATCATTTTAGTCTTTATTTTTTATATTTTTTGGGTTGGTTTTCATAGTTTTCATCACATGAACATTATTGTCGATACTAGTTTTAGATCTAGTTTGATTCATTGTTGGTTTCTACAAGTTTGCATGTCATTATTAGTTAAATAAAAGTTTTTAAACTTGAAACTTGTACATGATTATTTATTTTAATTAGAAAAAAATAATGATAATTGAATTAAAACTCATAATAGTTTAGTCATTAAAACTCTAATAATATTTAAATAACTAGATCAATTCAAAATTTTTAACAAAAAAAATATTTTATATTAACATTTTAACAAGTAAATTTAAATTTAAGATTCCAATCTAGAAAAAATCATAAACATTTTGTTAAGGAAAATTAAAGCATACATACATGGTACAAACATTAAAACTAAGAATATTTTTTAATTAATGTAAAATACCAATTTACCCCTCCACTAATCATGTTATAACAAAAAAATCCCACATGAAGAGCAAAAAATGCCCCCCAAAACAAGCCTAAATTAATTATGATACTAAGAGTGAGTTGGTAATTTTATTGTGCCAAAAAATATGAAATCTCAAAAAAGCACTTGGTAACCAATTATATGATTATATTTTCTTGGTATTTCATTTTTCTAAAAAATTAAAAGACATCGGGACTCTAATAAAAATATCATTTTACCTACTGAGTTTAGTTTTCTAAGCTGATTAAGTAAAGGGTAAAATTATCAATTCTTTATTATAATCTAAAAATAATCTCTCTACTGCTATAATATTTATTTTTCATGCCCTGTATATTATATATAGGTGTGGGTACCTACATATTTGTAGGAAAGAAAATTGACAGCACCATTTCAACTTGATATACATATCTAGAAGAGCAAGAAAAATGTGTATGCCTGTGTTCGTCAGAACATGAAGCAACTAGATTTTTTAATGATTAGAAAAGTTTAGTTTTTAAAAGTGATTTTTATTTAAAAATATATTAAAATAATATTTATTTTTAAAAAAAAATTATTTTTAACATCAGCACATTAAAATGATCTAAAAAATATCAAAAAAAAATTAATTTAAAATGAAAAATAAAAATAAAGAAATTTCAATTTTTTTCATAATTGTTTTCTAAAAACACTTTCAAACACCCCCAGTAAAATAAAAATATCATTTTACTTTTATGCAATCATCTCCATATGAGGTCTCAGGTTCAAATCCGCTCAGGTGCAAACAATTTCTTAGGGCCATCGGACTTGGGCGAAACCCTTGACTTAACCGTGGTACACTTGTGAGAAACATGCTTGCCGAGGCTTTGTGCACCCCCGGAATTAGTCAAGCCCAGCAGCCTGGATACCCGTGATTAGCTTCGGCTTATCCAAAAAAAAAATCATCTCCATATGCCAACTTGATTTTGTTGGAAAAAAACTATCATTGCTCATATTTCACGGGTACTTTTCTTGTAAAGTAGCTTTCATGGAGTTCCTTTTTTCACCACCAAATATATAAGAAATTAGGATTACCAAGTCTTTTCGTAAAAGAATATTTTGATCAAATAGAGTAGCTAGCTAGCAGCCATATATATAGCCAAAGAGATTCTGTGAAATGATAATGATGTATTTTCTGGAATAGTGATCGAGAGTGCGATAGTTTTTTTTTTGTTTTTTAATATATTTTAAAAATATGTTTTGCTTTACAAATTATCAATATTATTAATGTAATAATAACAAAATTAAATAAAAAAATATTTTTAAAAAGTATCATGCACTAGAGCACTAGACACAAGATCATTGAGAGGAATACACCTTTTCTTTCATATGGTTGCCTTTCATGGACATTTTTTATTTTGATAAATAGAAATGTTTTTTTTTATATATTACGAAAGTATATATAGATAAACCAATCAGAAAATATTACTCTTTTTATACTCATATAATAAATTTTAAATCTATTAATTGTATATTTTATTGTATTTGTGTTAGAATCGAAACTTAAGATATATTGATACATTGAAATTAATTAATGCTGAAGAGCTAGTGCATCGCATGTGTTAGTACACTATCTATTATGATGATCTGTTGCATGCCTGTGGTTACATATCAACTTTCTTCAACATTGAAGAAAACATGGTTGGTTAATTGCACCCGCAAGATTCCAAGTAAATAAGATTCCAAGTAAATAATTTTGTTGGTGATGTCGTAAACTGTTAGAGAATGATATCAATCATATTATGGGGCCTCACTTACAAGCTTAAGTTTTTAGATGAGATTGTTCCTTAACATGGTATCAGAGCCTTGTTGACCCAGCGGTCATGGGTTCGAATCTCACCACCTTCATTTTATTTGATAAAAACCAAGCACAAGGTGATGTGGGTCTGTGCAAGTTTCAAGCCCAAAAGGCTTTCACTTGAGGGGGTGTGTTAGAGAATGATATAAATCATATTATGGGGTCTCACTTACAAGCTTAAGCTTTTAGGTGAGATGGTTCCTTAACATAAACTATCTCACCTAAAATTTTAAGTTATTAGGTGAGATCACGAGATATGATTTATATTATTGTTTAACACACATCCTCAAGTGAAAGTTTTTTAAACTTGAAATTGCACATAGATCTACAATATCTTGTGTTTAATTTTTATCATATAAAATGAGGATGGTAAAATTAAAACTCGTAACCGCTAGATCAACAATGCTCTGATATCATGTAAAGGAAACATCTCATCTAAAAACTTAAAAGCTTAAATTTTTAGAGGGTGTTTGGGAATACGTTAAGAAAACGCTTTTGAAAAATTTTGAAATTTATTTTTTATTTTAAATTAAAAAAATTGGTATTTTTAGATCATTTTCATGTGCTGATGTCAAAAATATTTAAAAAAAAACATAATTTTAATATATTTCTGAATGAAAAAACATTTTCAAAACAATTTCAACTAGGTGTCATGAATGATAGAGCAATGACGTTGGGAAAAAAATAAGATAATATTTTCTTTACCAAGATGCAAGTGTCTGCCTGTGTTTAGTCATTGTTTAAAAATAAAATTTGCTTTATCGTTTCCTATATGAATATAATATCAAATCATGCTATATATAAATCCCACTTAATTTCTGCAACAACGAATTTGAATGTGATTGGTGTCGTTGAGCTAGGGTTCTGGCTTGACCAGCGACATGTCCTCAAGTTTCTGTCATGGAATTCCTTCAATTCAAAACAAACAAATAGAATTTGATGGTTCGATTCAAAGGTTTTCTGAGCATTATCATAGGGTTGCTGGTGTTTTGTTGACTAGAAGAAGCACATACAGCAGGGTTTTGCTTTTAGTTATGAAAACGATGACCACATACATCACCATCTACCGCTAACATAAATGAATTTTCAAAGTCGACGTTCTTACCAATTGAGTTTTGTTCATTTATATCGATCACAAGTCCATCAAGTCAAATCATCGCCTGCAAAATCTAGAACATATATGAGGACCACCATGAGTTTAATCAGACAAAATTAAGAACCTGAAATCCATATTTCTTATATATTGTGGCTGCTTGAACACTTGTATACATATGACAAGATCCACATCACAGTACTTATCTCGTATCTGAAACAAAGATCACAAGCATTCAAGTTGTCGGAACAGATGACCTGCAATGATAAGACTCGAATCCAAGCTTAAACAATTCTAGGCCCGTTGTGAAAATGGAGCACAAGCACAAGGATTTAACCCCGTGATGCAAGCCTGTGTTCTTGCAAGATTCAGCAGAGATCACTGCTCGCTCCATCCTAGCTCGTTTCGGTTATGTTTGGGATTGTGTTTTAAAAATATTTAAAAAATTTAATGTTTTTGATCATTTTGATATGATAATGTCAAAAATAATTTTTAAAAAATAAAAAAATATTATAGTTTTTAAAAAATAAAAACAACATCAACCACACTCTCAAACAAGTCTTCTTGTTGGACCCGGGTATAGGGTATAGTTTCATTACTGAAGAGTTGGCCACACTAGAAAAATAATATCTCAAAAAAAAACGAATGCCATGATTGTGGGGAAGTTTTTTCATTGATGGTAGGTAAATTCTTGATAACTTCTAAGCTGTCTGGTTGGTAGCCAATGTTTCAAATCCAAAGTTATCTTGATATTGAGATAATATACTTAATAAGTTTATTGGTAACAAGTAGAAAATGGTCTAACTTTAAATAAAAAATTTAAAATAACATAATTTGTTGTATAATATGTCAAACCTATAAATTACATCGTGGACTTTACCCTCTATACCATTGAAATTAAGCAAGTGTCTATCTTGTCTATCAATTAGGGATTGAAATATACGGAAAATAGAGGTTTGAATTAAATTGAGTTTATAAGATTTTTAGGGACTGAAAAGAAGTATAAGGATCAAAGTGAATATTTCCCGCCACCTATGAAATTGCCATCTATTTTTATTCTTTATTTTCATTTCTGATCCTCGATCTTTTAATTTGGCTCTTTTTTAATAAACTTTTAAGCAATTGGCTATCAATTTTGGCCACAAAAAATCAATTCAAAGAGAGAAAAAAAATTGATGAGTAAAATAAAATAAAAAACACTGGGTAGAAACCATGTATGCCTTTTAGTTTTTTCTAATTATATTTGTACTTATTATAAATTCAAAATAAAAAGAATTCTATTTGGGCTGTTTCCAAGAAATTGTCATCGGCCCCTGACTCTTAGGTGTGGTAGTTCCAAACTCCTGCATACAAAGTTGTTGAGCCCAAGAGATTTTGACTTGGAAGCTCATATTCTCTCTTCTCCTTCCAGTTGTTGGCCCATCATTGTCAATCCAAGTATGAGTTGACAAAAAGAAATTCTCAATTCTAACTTCCAATTTTTCATGTGGGAGTAATCATGTTTAACAAGACTTGTTTAATATTTTTCCTGAGAATCTACACTGTAATAATCAGTGGACAATGGCAACATAAATATATATATATATATATGACAGAATATGCTAATCTTTTCTCAGACTGAAACTTTAGTTATAACATAAGAGGGAGATTTCAAGAACACTGTAATAATTCACACTAAATATCAACTAAACTATCTTCTTCCATACAAGTAGCAGGCCTGATGCTGGAGAGACTCCAGGAATCTGAAAAATCGACAGAAGATGATGATGATGAGAACCCATTTCCACATTTGGCTACAGCTCTGACATTCTCAATCAACTCTTCAGTGCTAGCCTCTTGGGACAGAATCTCCACTAGCTGCTCTGGACTAATCGCAAGCTTCACTTTCCAAAACCCATTACTACTTTTGTAGTGATTATCTTTGTTCTTGCTGGTGTTGTTAGACCTGGAGAAAACTTCAGTGTATGATCTCTTTAACGTGCCTTGATAATCTAAGGACATCCTATAAGGTGCAACAATATTTGATTTAGCAGCAGCAGCAGCAGCTGGTATACTTTTTGACCTAACATGGCCTTCTCTTACTATCTGGCCACCATTTTTGGAGGTTTTGAGTGGGAGTAAAAAGTAAGACTGACCTCCATGAAGCTCTTCTTGTAGAGAAAGTGGCCTCCAAAAAAGATCATGGCTTGGAAAAATAGCATGGCCTGGAAACTCGTTGGTGATGGATCCTGCTGTTATGGGTGTGGTAAACTCTAAGATCCCACCATTAGATGTTATCACCTTTATCACTCCGTCCGCCACTCCTAGGCCTCCAAATATACAATTTCCCATGCCTAAAAAAACAAGAAGTAGAAAAAACAAATATCTTTTCGAAATGGATTTGGTTTCAAGGTGAATGATCAAACTTCTATGGTTTGATGGAAAAAAATTATTCTATTTGAACAAGAAAAGATAGTTGAAAGAAAACATGACCCTTCTCTTATAGTTCTAGCTTGGAAGGAATTGAAGCCTAAAGGAGGGAAAGTGTGAAGACAAAGAGAAAGACATAAATCGTCGGTGGGATTACTCTTAGGAAGTTCCTTAATCAATCCCACTAGACAAACAAAGTGAAAAAGAAAGAGAAAATGTGACCACCATCACCGGCATTACTATTAGTCATTTATTGACGTGTTTTTTTTACTTCAACTATATGTGTTCATACACATAAAGAAATTATTTTTATTAAGTTTGATGCGATGTATTTATCAAACAACCATCTTACCTAAAAGTTTAAGTTATTAAATGAGATTCCAGAATATGATTTCGTTATATTTTAACACACCCTCAAGTGAAAGTTATTTGGGTTTAAAACTTGTACAGACCCACACTATCTTGGGTTTAAACTCGTGATTGTTATATCAACAAGACTCTAATATCATATCAAAGAATCATATCATCTAAAAATATAAGCTATTAGATAATACTTTAAAATATAATTTATATTATACTTTAAAAGTATTGTATTGTAAGCCATGCTCGCATTACTAGCAATGTGACAATTTCCTTTTGATCCTAGGGGGGGCCTTGTAGCCGGAGAGAATATATCACAGCAATTTCATTAAAGATTTCAGTCAACGTTCATAAAGGGTCAATGGAGGAAAGCCAAGGGAACTATCTTCTTTTGTACTTTCTCTTTATCAAATCTTGGTCCCATAAGAGAAATTTTTGTCATCAAAGTGAAGGGATGCATCACCTTCGATAAGGGACATCCATCATCGCGCACACTCTCGCACAAACAGTGAGGTTTGGATAGCGCACACCAGACACTTTTACCAGGACATTAGGAACGGTGTCTTCAAATTCTGTTGTCTGATCAATTTAGTGGAAATTAGTGTACTGACCTAAGACAAAAAGAGGTTTTAATTAAAGGAAAACATTAGTGTCTGGTAAGGTAATCAAAATAAAAGATATATATATATATATATATATATATATATATATATATATATATAAGTGGAACACTACTGAAATCCAGGAAAGTCGAAACTCAGAAAGAGCTTCACTTTTCCATTAATTATTTTAGAAATTTTTGAGTTTGTAAGTAAAGAATTCTTAAATATTTTCTTATGGGGTTAAGCTTGGTAGTATCAGGAACACTCTTTATTAAATAACTAATATGGTAAATTAGCATTCGACATATGGTTAGAATCTACTATTTTAATAATTGTTTGTCCATTCATGATCGGTACTCAACCAAAATTAATAAGAGAACATTACATATACATTTTTCATTCTCTTAAGACATGATTAATTTGAGTTTATGAAGCATAATTAATAATCCTTAACAAGTGTTTAGTGGACACTCAATAGATGACAAGGCCAATTATATCTTGGATAGTTCCCTCTCTATATCTCTCAAAAAATGCCTCTATTCGATGATGGGTCCAAATAGCTGCGACTCTCTATAAAATTAAAGCAACCCTTTTGCTAGGCATGATATATTCCAGGAAGAAAGTAACTTACTATGAGTTGGCTCTCGCAATGTTTGCAAGTCCTTATCATTTGTTTCCACGCAGCTGTTAAAGATGGATCGAATTGCACTTTGCAGAAACAATTCCAATGCGTTAAAGAGAGCCCTTATATATATATATATATATATATATATATAAGGTGTAATTTTGCCTCTATGTTTGTTGATGAAGATAGAAAACATAGAAATCTCTCTTTGATTAGATATGGGATGTGTTAGAGCATGACAAGTGAAGAGGAAGTCAAAGAAGAAGCTCTTGATCTTTATATAATCACTAGGCCTGGAAAAATACATGGAAGAAGAGTAATCATCCTCTAATATTGATACAAAAACAATAAGGGAATCGCTTCTGTTTGAAAAAGGAAAAAAAAATATTTTATGAAGTAATTTTAGGCTCAAAATATGTTTCTTTTATAAGATCCAGTTCATGGATGTCCTTCGAAAATATAACAATAATTTAATTATTGGATCACGTCAAAAAAAGTCCAGAAAAAAAATAGATATTCTATTTAAATTGACTGCTAGAAGTTCAATTCATTAAATTAATTTAATCATAATTTAGTAGCTGTTCTTTTTTTAAAAAAATTACACAAGAAATCATCTAAAACCTTTCATTTTAGTTTTTCTTGATTATCAATGTGATATAAGATCCTCAAGGGGCGTAGTGTGATGGCAAAAGATTTAAGATTTGTACAGCAGGTCTAGAGTTTAAGCTAGAATATGCACCTCTTGTAAGAGTCCTGGACAGTTAAGGTTTTACTCACTCACCTAAATCCACAAAATATGTTTTCTAGAGAATAAAATTTTCTCGAATCTAAAAAAAAATGCGATATAAGAACGTAGAGGAAGACCATCCACACAGATGGTTTTAGCTTCAACGAATCGATAGAGCCTGTACAACACTAAGTAGGACGTGATTGAAGCACAAAAGATACTGCAAATTTTGTAACTTTTTGAACAGAGAAGGTTCACTCCTGCTTGCCCTCTCTTTCAATTCAAGACAAAGATGTCCCTTGTGGCCTGTGATTGGAATAGAAAAAGCACAAACAAAAGATTTCCTGTAGGATTTCTCACAAATAATCACCTTTTGAGCTGGAAAATTAGTCCCCATATTTCCATGTCAAGCAATTAATAATCTACAATTCTATCTTATTAATGTGATCATACGAACAAGGAAATATATATATATATATATATATGTCAACCTACTCAGCTTTGTCTCTCTTGACTTCACTTTCCATTTTTTTCCACTGGAATTAATTTCTTTCATGACTAGCTACATGATATGCGTTTATTACTTTCCTACGCTCAACAAAATACTACTCACTTTCTTCAAGGATGGTTTCAAGCCCTGGCTGCCACCTTGACGAAGAGTTGACTCCACACAGAGCAACATTTTGCATGCCCAATAACCATATCTCTTCCACTGATATCTTCTTGGATAGCAGTTCTTGAAGCTGTTGCTTTGTTACAATCATTTTAACTCTCTTTGAACCACTTGTGTTTTCCATGCTTGCTAAAGTAGGAGAACGAGAAGAAGACTTTCTCTTGATGAGTTGGGGCGATGCAAAGCAGTTTCCCATTGTTGCTCAGAGATGGAGAGGACACGAGTGAAGAAGTTAGGGTTGGAGACATTGTGAGATGGGGTAGAGAAGGAGAAGTTTTAAGGGGACAAGTGAACTATGTTAACGTTTTGTGGATGAAAAGATTGTTAATTTGGTAAGGATATGTGAGGGGGGATGTTACGAAAGGGTGTTAATTTGGATAGACAAACCGGAAATTAATAGCGTAACGGAAGCATGGGACTATAGAAAATGGTTGTATAAAATGGGGGGGATGCAACGCAAGCGATGGTTCGAGGAAGGTGCATCTTTTGGCTTTGCTCATTCCCACATCCCTCCATATTAACATGATCATACCTTGTTCAATGAAGTTCCACGTTGCTATAATTTGTTTTCCCAAGAGCAAAGATGTGGCGTGGTGGAAAGAGCTTGAGAAGATCTTAAGTTCGAGTCAGAGCGTGCTCATCTTCTAAGAATTTGAAAAAATTATGGTTTTACTCTCTTAACTTGGACTTACAAAAAATTCTTAAAACAGTATGGCGTTTCCTCAAATCCAAAAAATAATTGTTATAATTTGTGGCTATAAAGTGTTTTTTAAAAAAATATTTTTTTATTTTTATTTGAAATTATTTTTTTTATGTTTTTATAGCTTCCAATGTTAAATCCTCTTTAACCTTCATGGGAACCTGTGGTAGTACTCGTGAGGGGTCTATTTTAGCCTTTTGCAAGAAGGATATATGGAACACATTGTGAATTTTATCCAAATATGCAAGCAATTCCAATCAATAAACAATTGGTCTGATTCTTTCAAAGATCTCAAAAGGGTCAATATATTACAAGGCTAATTTCCCCTTTAATTCAAATCGAATGATGTCTTTCCAAGGCGCCACTTTCAAGAACACTTTATCTCCCACTTGGAATTCCAATGGCCTTCTTCAGTTATCAGCATAACTCTTTTTCCTATCTTGAGCTTCTTTCATCCTCTTTCTAATTATATGTACCTTCTCAATTGTTTGTTGTACCATTACAGGTCCCAAGAGCTTCTTCTCCCCTATTTTATCCCAACAAATTGGGGTACGACACTTACTCTCATGCAACGCTTCATATGGATAACTATTATTATAAATAAATTCTACCAATGGCAAATGATCCTCCTGATTTTCACTAAATTCCAATACACAAGATCTTAAAAGGTCTCAAGAGTTTGAACAGTTCTCTTCGACTACCCGTGCATCTGTGGATGAAATGTTACGCTTAGATTTAACTTTGTTTTTAAAATCCACTATAAACTAGGTCATGATCTCGATGTGAACCTTGGATCTTGGTGAGATACAATCAATATTGGTGTCGCCTCTCCATCCAATGGAATTGTTTGATGGTCGGGGCATCATTGGTACAACCTCTGGAGACTTCAAGGGGAAGAGCCAACAGCCTGAGCTTGCCAAAGCCTGCATGAATGGGGTCATTTCAATACATCATATCTATGCTCATTAGCAATCATATAGTTTGTACATAGAAGATACCATAAATCATGGAATTTCATCCTTGCAGGTTGTGAATCAAGATGGGTTCATCACGCATGAGCTTCTGTTCGAGAAGATAAACGAAGAGTTCGAGCTGCTCAGTGATGGCAAGGCATTGAGATGTCTTCTGCACGTTTGAGGTCTCACAGGGAAGCAATGGGAGATAGTTTTCTTGCTGATTTGTTATGTATATAGAGACAGAACTAAATTGTAATTCATCTACTAGTTTCAGACAGTAATATCACCGTTTGCATTGTGATTCTATGTTTGGGATGCAAAACTACAATTTCCATAATCATTGCCACCCTCTAAAATGATTATTGGATAAACACGGCAATGTCTATAGAAATCGAGGTTCGATATGAACAAATACAGCCAGTATCCTGAGGTTCCATAAACATTCCTTCAACTGTTATAGAGAACTCAAGGCAGAAGAATAATTTGAAAGCAAAAAAAGAAAAAACATTCAAGCACAAATACCTCATAAACCCAATCAACTGAAAAGAGTCATTTCAAAGATCAACAAAACGTGAAATTGGAACTTAGTTAAGAGCCCGACCCTTTACAAGAACAATTCCATTGTTCATAAGAGTAAGTCTTGTAAGTTTCAGAAACTGGTCGAAGAAGTTCAACCTTCAGGGCTATTCCAATCCACATTAGCGAGGAATGATACATTAAATCGTCCTAGAGCCTTGAAGTTCCATCCAACTCTATATATTGCTAGAATAACCCAAAAAAAACTCATATGATAATAACGATTAAGGGCAAAGGGAGGCAAGGATGGAGCCATGAAGTATATAAACAAGGGTTCATCTTTACATTGGTCAGGTGTACGTTTCTTAAATATATAAAAGCTGGCTTTAAAGTCGATTGGAGCACCAAGCACTTCAAAGCACCGAAACACGAGGACCACGGGGCCGCACGGGTGTTTTCGATGGGCTCACCCTGAAAATAGAAACACCATAGATCAACCAAAGAATTTATCAGTTCTTCTGTCATAAAGATTCGGAATTCTCGAGGGAAGAGGAACAGCTTGCTATCTGACCTTATCGGCAATGAACCTAGAACCACACCACTACAGTTGAGAGCAGCTATTGCACTTTCAGCCTGCAGAGGAGTAAAAGTAATTAAATTACAGATTCGATCATACAGATTCAATTTACAGAAGCACAAAATGAGTCTGCATATCTCTAAACTAATAATGAAACCCTTCTGATACCGGATAGTATCTTAGCTAGCAAGCATAAAGAGGCAGACAAATAAAAGAAACAGTGCAAAAAATATCACTGAGGCAACGGAGTGGCTATGAGGGAGAGACCAATTTCAGTAGGAATATCAAAAAATTAGAAATTAATTTGAGGGCAACAATTTTTTCAGGGTTTGGAAAGAAACAATATTTCTTTGCTTTGCTTTTCAATAGTATATATTAAAATATACTTTGAAATGGTAATTCGGTGCATTTATTTGTATTTTTTAACAAGTCTCTACTAATCACCACCACCTACATGAGACAAGGCAACCACTAAATTAAAAAATAAATGGGTCAATGGTGATCATTCATTTAAAGGCCTATATTTTGTTTTACAGTTTTCATTTAGAGTTTCCAAGTCATTCCTACATCTGTAACTTCTCTTGATTTACTATAAAGAACTCACTTCCTAGCTTGCGTTATATAGTTTATCCAACACGATGCCTTTTCTCCATCATAATGACCATCCAAATTACTACTTAAACAGTTAACCTAAAGATCCCTTCATCTTACAACTCATAATTATGATTTTAAAGCAATCTGCAATAGATAAATATATGAAAATCAACTATCACTGATAAAGTAAATACCATAGCATAGCCTAAGTATAACACACATGATATAGGCAAATTTTCCATTCATACCACTCTTGGCAATTATGAAGACCAAAAAATAATATAAAATATCAATCCTTGTGAGCAACTGTTATTGTGTCAGATATGCTTCTTAATGATGAAGCTCCATTAGATATATCTAGAAACTTCAACAGCTTTGTCAGTTCTTTTTGTGCTCAGAACTTCTGATCTTTAGGAGGGATTAAAACACTAATAGCAATAAGAACTTTGATCTCCCATTGTATGCTATACAAGTGTCAAAGTCAAAGGAACAGCCTTAAGACTCATTTTTTACTCTCTGGCACTTGAAAAAAGGTTTCTTCCAAGGAAAAATATGAAAGAAAATTCTAAACCCGTCTGCCACCAAAGGTTGACACTTGATATCACTTCATCACTTATAAATAGTCCTATGGTCATTTTAGGATCTGCAAGTGCACAGAGTTCTGCCTCAAAACAACCTTGTCGCCTAAAATCCTTTGCCAAGTGCTTGCCTAAACTCCACATACATCTGTTTGATGTTGAAAGAGAGTGAAAGTTCAGCATAAGATATAAAGAGTGAAACAATTACCATCACAAACTCCACAAAAGCAATACGAGTTGGATGATGATGATCTCCTAGCAGCCTCAAGCGATAAACCTGCATCAAACAAGCCCAAACCAAAAAGAAATCACACTAACAGTGTTGTAACATCCAGAAGAAAAGGAGCTTTCAAGTTCACCAGGTGTAATAACAAACCTCTCCACAGAGTGATTCAAAGAAGAGTTTGATATCTGATTGAGTAAACTGCAGAATACTATGCGTATTAGCTGCTGAGATTAACATCAATTACAATACTCGTCATGAAAAAAAAAGGGATTATTTTTGTGATGAGCAATCCAGATACTCACATTCCTATCAATATTGGTACAGTAGATAGTTCTTGCACACATTTCACGCTCATCATCATTCTAAGATTCAGAGTAACAATTGATCAGCAGGGTATATAGAATCAAATTAACACGCAAATGTCTATTGTCAAAAATTCAGAATGATTCAATGGCCATATGTCAAAGCACTCTCACCCTGGGCAAAAAGGTGTGATTAACCGGTGCAATAGCTGTTTTGGAGGGCAGCACTTTAACAGGGTAGTATCCAAGCATCGTCCCGGACAGGCTCAAGGCAGCCCGTGCACCTTCTGTATAGCCAACCACCAAAGTATACATGAGCAAATAACCATCACACACACACACACACACACACACACACACACATACACACGATGGGATCCTAAGGTAGGCATTGAATCATTGCAGCACACATGATTAGCATTACCCTCATCAGTGAACTCAATAAAGGCAAAGTGAAGTACGGAATTGGGATCACCACAGATACGGCAGTCCACAACCTGCACATGAGAAAGGAACTTGTTCAAAAGTACAGTTCTATGAACGCTGTCTAAATAAACAGCTAGATTACCATTACCTGTCCACAATTAATAAATAGAGCTGCTAGTTGCTCTTCAGTGACCTAATTCCAGGAGAGAAGCCATCAGTAGTTAGTGCAAGTAGACGATGCAGTCAGAAACTAACATAGAGATCAAAAGAAGAGTAGCAATCACAAAGAAGCAAATACCTGTTGATCAATGTCAGATACATATACAGTCCTGCGAACTGTATCCTCCCGTTGAGCCATACTTGTCCTGCTACTGATTCTACGTTTCACTTGACCATAATTTTTCTTCTGAAACGAGCAAAGATACCAATCAACAAATTCTAGAATTCATAGGCATTAAATTAAGCCCTTTAAAGTTCACTAACCATAAGGGATAATAAAAGCTCTTTTAAATCAAATAAAACTTCTCATTAAAGTTCTTATTTTTAATCTAACCATTTTAGACACACTTAAACAATAACCTTCCACTCAACTAAACCAGACAGATAATAAAGCTAGTTCTAGTTCTTATTAAAGTTCTTTTTCTTTTTCTTCGTTCGCCAAATCCTTCTTTCATTCCCCATTGAAGCAGGAGTCTTTTAAGCTCTAGAATCCGGAGATAGCCTTTTGGCCTGAAGTCATCCTCTTTTATTCTTTCATGTTCTTCGAAGAATCCCAACACCGCAAAACACAAGATTCCATTTCCATATTTCATGTTCAAAATATCCAATTCAGGCAACCAGAAAAACTATCTAAACAAATAAAAACCAACATAAAACAAGTGTTTGACCACGTAGTTTCATCTTTTAAAAATCTAGGTCCTGTCCTAGTTCAGCTAAACCTTGCAACCCAAAAAAACACCACCAAAAAAGCATTCAAAATTCCACTCCTTTTTTTCTTTCTTGAAGCTTATGATAAAAATACTTATTTAATCAGCTAAAAAGGCAGAGTTGTTTTTTACTCTTCTAGCAGCATTTTCATTAACTTGTCCATTTCTGTCGATGCCATTTCCATTCACAACCAAGTTGTTGTTGCTGTTGCCATAAAACCCCCCATTAATTCCAATGAGCCCATTCACTGTACCGAAACTATTGCTGTTGGAAAGTGAAGGAGGCACAAACTCAGCAGCCATGGGGTTTAACTTAGAGAATAACTCCTGCAACTCTCTAATCTCCCTCTTATAGCTCTCCCCACCATTGGATCTCTGTTGATGATGATGATTATAGGGAGGAGCCTGATGATGGGCCACCTGGGAAACCTTCATGAACAGAGGCTGACTCAGAACATTGTTGTTGTGGATATGATGATCCTGATCATTTGATGATAATGATACGCTTGATTCCACCCTAATATTCCCCAAATCAACACTAGCTTTCTCTTCAACAGCCATGATATCTGCTCTCTAACAAACCTCCAAATCAACTATAGAACACGAGAAAAACACAACAAAGAAACCATTTTTAGTTATATAAAAATACAAGCACTCAAGACTAGGCTGAAAGAAACAAAACCCACAACATAAAACAAGACAAAAAAATAAATCATAGAGACAACAGCAAAGTGTAATAAAAATTAAGACTACACAAAAGATAATAATAAAGAACCAAACTTTATAATTCCTTGCAGTGGTGTTTGATGTTGTCTGTCTTTTCTTGTTGTGTTGTATTTGGATTTATCCGTTTCTTAGATCTGGTTTTCTTCACATTTTGATCTTGAAATGGTGAGTGAAACAGAGAATTTGATTGTTGAAGATTGGTCTTTCCTTCCTTCTTTGATTTGTTTTGCACACCTAAGCCGTCAGCCTATATACACACCCACACACACACACACACACACACACACACACACACACCGGAATTTTTTCAGCACGTTTTGAATATATAAATATATAATACATGAATTTAATTAAATAAATCAAGGATTATTCATGAAAAAAACATTAATGGTAGTTAAAGATTAAATAGAAAAAAATTAAGAGACTTGTTAAATTAAAAAATTAAGAGATCCAGTTATATGTCATAGTATGGGATATATCATCGATTGTGTTTAATAATGTTATTTTTTAAAATTAAAAAACTATTGAGAAAATGAAAAAGAATCAAATATCTTGTAAGTTTCACTTATTATATAAAAAAATATTATACTTTTATATGAAAATCAAATAAAAATTAAACTAAATAAACCAAAAATTAAATTAAAAGGTTGAGAAATAGATCATAGACTTGTATCTAATATCATTATTCCTTGAAACTAACTTTTTATTTAATAAAATAAAATAAAAATGCAATGGAAAGCGATTAATAAAATTTTAAGGGAAAAAGTATATAAGTAGAGCTGCACAAAGAAAAATACTTCATGATAAAAGAAAATAATTAATGAGATTTAATTAGTAAAGTAATTTGAAAATTAAATTATATTCTATTATTAAAAACATCATCAAGAATTTTAGTTAGACACTAGAATTCATCTTTTCATGGCTAAAATAATTGTCAATCAAAAATTTCTCTATTTTCACTATAATGTCACACATACTCTCTTCTCTCTCAAACCAATTTGAAAAATAAAAATAAATAAAATTTTGCATCACAATTGAATACTTGTAAAAGTAAATAAATAAAAGTTAAGTATTAATCTAAATCTAAATATATTTTTTGAAAAAAAAACATAAAAAGTATTAATTAAAGAAAAAATAGGAAAATAAATAAATAAAGTTTATGTGTCGGGTCTCACCTATTTTGTTAAGACATGTGAAACAAATTTTTATTTTTTTTGGAATGCACCTAGGGTGGTCTATCCCATAAAACTAACCTAGGTTTTGTCCACTATGACAGCTAGAAAATTAGGGTTTAAATTTTTTTTACTTAAAAACTCATTTTCAATCTATTTTGATCAAAACACTTATAAAACACTTTAAGAACCATGATAAATCATTCATGGTCTAAGAAAACTCATCTTAAAACCAAAATAAACCCGAAATTAAAAAAATATAAGTTTAGATTTGTTTTTTCATGAGTTTTAAAGTTAAAAAAAAATCTAATATTAACTTCTCTCTTAAAAATAAACAATTTGATACAAAATTATTGTGGTATAGTTCTTACACTTTGATATCCTTTCATTAAGCTAGAGTGCAAGGAATTGAACATTCTGCAAACAAAATGTTTATAAACAATTTTACTTTTTAGTCCTTAGGGAGTCAATATATACATAATATTCAAAATCAATTATAATTTGATAATCAAAACTTAGTTTTCATATCTTTTTTCATATTAACATATACAGATGTCACCCTCATGAAATTAATTATTCTCAACTTCATTGTTTACGTTCAGCCTCTCATTTGAACCCTTAACACTGAATTTCTATAAATATATTTTCATAACCTTGTCATCTTATCCAAAAAAATTCTACCCACAAGTTAATAAGCAACAATATCCATATAAAAAGAAACATCACAGAGACTCATTTTCCTATACAAACAGAAATGGCATCATAATTGTTTTTTAATTCGACTTTTACACTTAACAATTTAAAATTCTCATACATTATATCCTTGGTCAAGTAGTGTTGACTTATTTTATGATGGTTAATTTAGTAGCCTTATCACCATTTTTTCTTATCCACATTATATCAACACAATTACCCCATTGTTAACATATTTTCACCCCTTGCACGCCGAGTTAAAAATACTTAAGGTTTATTTCATCTTTCATCTTGGTGATCTATTTGCATCACATGATTGTAATATCATTGTATTCTCTTGATATTCTCATGTTGGAGTGAATTATTCCCACATAAATCTATAACGTAGCCACATTCTTGTACTTTTATGTTGAATAATACCTTTATGGTTACTATTATTGTTGATGGGATGCCATTTGGCTATTAATACAATCATGATTTATTTGTACACCACATTAACTATCAAGTCAATCTATATTATATTTCTAACAATCTCAATTTCTAGAACAACACACAACAAGTAAATGAAAATTCTAAAAAAAAATATATATATATATATATATATATATATATGTGTGTGTGTGTGTGTGTGTGTGTGTGTGTGTGTGTGTGTGAGTTCCACCAAAATTTCTTATGAGATTTTAAAGTCATATATCCAAATTTACGAGTTAATATTACATTTCAAGTTTTAGTAGATAAGTCTCATAATTTACAAAATCATCATATGACCAAAAGTAAAAGGTAACTAAATTAAGATTACTCATGATGTAGACCCGATTGGCTTGAAAACAACAAATAACACATATAAATATAAAAAGGTCATAACATACAATAACAATGACATGTAATACTTTTCATGACATTTCTTTTGATACTCAAAATTAGGCATATACCTCTTTTACAACATACATTTTTTATTTATTACCATTATCTACCTAATTTCCTAATTTATTGTTGAGAATAATTTTATCCTGGAAATCTCAACACAGCTCAATGATTTTGAATACCATCTTTTTATGAATCAATTCTCACTTAATATCAAGATATTTCTCTTTTAGCATCATTAACTTATTTCATTTTTTTTAGATAACTTATCAATAATTTCTCTCACATTCTTCAAAAGATAATTGTTGATACTAATTAATCTTATTAGTATCATTAGTCACCCAATATTGAGCTCAACTAATCAATTTCATTCAATTATTGATATCAGTACAACTAATTGATATCATTAATTATTTATATCCTGAAATAGTTAATCAATTCTTATTCATATCTAGTTTAACTATCAAAGCTTTTGATGTCAAAAACCTTTGACATCATTATCCTCGTTACCTAGAGTAACAAATTACACTAGAAATGGTTGTTGATACTAATATGATCCATTGATATCATTAAATATTCACAATTCAAAAATAGTTAATCAACTTATCTTTTTCCCTTGTCCGGAAGTAACCATGTCAATGTTAGTAATCTTTGCTAATACATCAATCACTCAATTATCCGAATTGACTAATCAAATGAAAGAATGTTAACACCAATGAAGCTTCATTGATATCATTAGCTATTCAAATTTGAATAGATAATTAATGTCATCTAAAATGTCAGTACCAATAGAATCCCATTGATACCACTAGTTATCCCTATTTCTAGAATAATTAATCAATATCATCTTAACCTATATTCCTACTGATTCTCTTTCATTTTTTTTTATTAACATCATATATATAAACTACCAAATTCAAAGTTCTAACATGCCTAACAATTCATGGTGTGGAGATATAACTACTAGAGCATATTGCCTTTTATGGGTTAACTCCTTCAAATTATACATTTCTCTCTCTTTAATTGAATTTTCTCCCTTATTTCACACTCCTTTTTTAAAATGATCAACTTTTTTATGTTTTAAAGACAAAGTTTGTATTAATTACATTTCCCCCTTTTATTTATGCATTTTGTTCTATTTTTCATGTAAATTGTTTGATTTTCTCCTACTTAAATCATTAATCCTTATCAAACTCTAATTGAGTTGAGATCTTAAACCAAGGTAGGAAAAACTTATCAATAAACTCCATGCAATATTATTTATTGGCCTGATAATTGGATTGAGAGCTTTGCTCTTTAACGTAAAATTGGTTGTTCATGAATTTTTATCAACAATAAAAATTTTCTTGCTCGATTCTAACATAAATAATATTAATTATCCTTATAAACCCTTAGGGTCATTTTACTATTTTGAATTATATTCATTTTAAAATTTCCCATCATCATTTATTTATCAAGCTTATTATCATTTTGAGATAACATCACTAATTTTTAATCGGCGTTTGCATCTTTAATCCTGCCTTTTCATTCCACTATCTTTTCTTATAATTTTATTATTATCTCTATTATTCCTTAAAAAACATTTTATCATTTTCTTTATTATTTTATCTATCACAATGTGTTATCAATCTTTTTATTATAATGAATTTTAAATTAAAATTTATTTTACTAAGGTCATCCCTTCCATTATACATCACAATTATCTTTACTATCATTATTTATTTATTCTTTTTTATCATGATTAAATCACTCTTCAAGGTCTTAGTATTATAAGTGTTATATTTACATGGTGATTTACAACTTTAATTATCTATCTATCTATCTATAAATTGGAATGATTAAAAATTACAACGACACCACACATTGAAACCTTTTATATTTTAATATAATTATAATTATTATTCCATGGGAAATTAGAATGCATTTTCCACCTCTAATACACACTATCAAAAAATTTAATTTGAAAAATATTAAGAAAATAATTGAGATAGTCTTATAAAAAATATCTATTTTGAAAGATTTGGAGAGATGTTTAGATATCTCCATACATAAAAGGATGGAAGACCATCATAGATAAAAAAAAACTATGTAATATCACAATATCACATCATTAAACAAATTGAAATTAAACTAGGTAGTTCAACTACAAAATATTACAACCACACAACTTATTACATAGAATTGAACTTTAATAAAACATTAGATAGGTATACAAAAATAGTTTCTAAAAAATGTTTAAAAAACACATCCACATAAAAATAAATTTATATATAAAAACATAAGACAACATGTTAAAATTCAATAGAATTCGCTGACTTTACTAAACAATGCTTATAAATTTTATTTATTCCAACCTTTCAACTTGTCATAATCTTTTAAAATTATAATAAAATAATTTTTATATTTTTTTATTCAATTTTAAACCAATAACAACAACCAAAAATAATTATATATGAACTTTAATTTTTCCAAAAATCTTATAAAATTCCAAATAAATCAATTAGAAAATTAAACAAGTGTTTGATATGATTGTTTTTAAAATATTTTTTAATTAAAAATATATTAAAATAATATTTTTGAAATTAACATATAAATAATCTAAAAATATTAAAAAATATATATTTTTTAAAATCATTGCATGCCGTGTAAAAACCTTTTATCATTATCCATTTTTAGGAGTAGGTGAGAAGCCTTTAAACCATTTTTTCAAAAAAAAATGTTTGTTTTCCTTTGAATGATTTTTTTAGTAATTTTAAATTATTTTGATATGTTGATATTAAAAATAATTTTTGGGGTGTAATTTTTTATATTTTAATAGATTTCAAGTGAAAAGCAACTCCAATCACACTCTCTTAATGAGTGTGATAAATGTTATTTTTGAAAATATTTTAATTGAAAAATACATTAAAATGATATATTTTTTTAAATTATTTTTAATATAAAAATAATCTAAAATAAATAAATTATATATATATATATATATATATATATATATATATATATATTTGTTTTTTTTAAAACGTAACGTAAAAACGGGGATATTATGTCAAGCCCCAAGTCTTGTCTGAAAAATAAATAAATAATAAAAAACCGGACGCCAAAACAATCAAATTATAAATCCTTAAATTCAACTCTCTCTCTTTCACAGTTCCGCCCATAAAACCTTTTATTTCCTCGTGCTCACCCAGACAGATCCCTCATTACAGAAATAAATCCTTAAATTTCCCAATTTCTTTCAAAAACATCCTAAAACAACCAGCTTCATCGGAGAAATTCAACGCACGAGGAGTTCCCCAGGCAAGTTCTTAAATTTATCATGTGATTAAGTTTTTTAAGAGCAGGGTCAGGTTTTTGTTTTCTCCTGGGGTGGTTAGGCATAAAAAAAATGAAGGGGGGCCGATCGCACCGGCTTCAGACCCACTACCAGAATGACCCCCATGAAGACTGGGTGGATGGGTCATGGACAGTAGATTGTGTGTGTGGTGTAAACTTTGATGATGGAGAGGAAATGGTGAATTGTGATGATTGTGGCGTGTGGGTACACACGCGATGCTCAAAATATGTCAAGGGGGAAGAATTGTTTACTTGTGATAAATGTAAAAGGAGAAAGAAGAGGGGTAATAGTAGTACTAATGATGATAGTGATGAGACTGAGGTTGCGCAGTTATTAGTCGAATTGCCGACGAAAACGATTAGGTTAGAAAATGGTGGTGGTGGTGGGGGCAATGTGTGTCCGCCGAAGAAAGGGTTGAGATTGTGGACTGAGATTCCGATGGAGGAAAGAGTTCATGTGCAGGGGATTCCGGGTGGGGATCCTGCTTTGTTTAGTGGGTTTTCGAAGGTTTTCACGCCAGAGCTGTGGAAGTGTACTGGATATGTTCCGAAGAAATTTAGTTTTCAGTACAGGGAGTTCCCGTGTTGGGATGAGAAGGAGAGGAAGGTGGAGAACAAGAGGAGTGAGGAGGAGAATGAGAACATGGTTGATAAAGGTGCAGGGGTTTTGTTTTCTTTGTCGAAGGAGAGCGTGTTTGGGATGCCGGTGGCAGAGTTAGGTGGCGTGAGAGAGAGAGATGAGGGTGGCAGGTGTGAAAGGAAGGTGTATTCGAGAGAGATGAAGAAGTGGGAGGGTGAGAATGGAGAAGTTGGGGGTGCTAATTTTGCAGTGAGAAGGGAGAGAAGTGCACTCAAGCCGGTTGTTGCAAATTCAGGTAAGAGGAGGAAAGAAGACCTTGGCATGTCCAAAGATTGGAGTGTAAAGAAGAAGGCTCGAACTGCAGAGAAGGAGATGGAGGCAAAGAAGAGGGTTTTTCATGCTTTTAAATCAGGTGATTGGATATAACCTGCTTTGCTTTATTTCCTAATTGTATTGTCTGTCTCTTCTTTTTCTAGCTGTCCAAGTACACTTATTTCATATTAATACCATGAAGTTTAGGCATTAGGTCACATCTTGTAGCAGTAGACACACACTTGTTGACTCCAATTCTTTCTTGTTTTTATTCATATTACTAGCATTTACATCCACCAGTGATGCAAAACCGTTGGAGTTTTTTGAAGAAAGAGCTCTGAAGTCCTTCAAGAGTGAACCTCAAAGTGATAGGAACAAGAATTTAAAGGACACCGATATTCAAGAACAGAAGTCAGATAGTTATATAGCAGTAGAAAATGTTGTTGAGAAGCTCAAGAATAACTTGGCAGTGGTTGAGCTGCCCTTGGATGCACTGTCACCTAACATATCTAGACCTGATTATTTGACTGGAGCTGGATTGAAGGAAGAGAAGTCTAGCCATGAAGTTCTGGTTACAGTTCAGAGTTCCCCCAAAGTGTTGGCATCAGCACCAGAACACGATGATTGTGGGAGAGTGCCTGTAAAACAAGAGGTATGCCTTGGCCTCTCTCCTTTTTTGGTTTTACATGGGATAGTACTGTGTTTTGTCTCTTGATGATTGTTATTGGAAGTAGATTACTAATCCAGAAAACAAACAAGACTACTAGAATAAAGCCAAGAATGACATTTGAAATGATGATAATAGATTAGAATCATTTGACATGGAATGAGAAATGACAATATGTGGAATCTGGCAAAAGCTGAGTTCTGACCAGAGCATACAAAGCTAGTGATTTGAAATACTGTTTAAATTCGTGTTGTCTTTCTAGATATGCAGCGCATCAATCATTATGCTAGAAGGAAGTTATAATGTCTCTCTTGAATAACCTTTTGGGTTCTTTGCTTTAGTATGTTTCTATATGAAAATTGGGTAAGAGGACAAAAACATGAAAACTAAACTAGGGGAACAGCCTTGCTTATTTGAATCATCAAACAACAGAGGCCCTGTTCTTTCTGGCAGATCCTCAAACCAAAAAGGAATTACATCTGCCTCAACCCCAATGTTACTAAAGGAGCAGCACACCTATTCCTCTAACCATAACATACCTTAGTTTCCAATCCATTCTCTTAACAGCATATCCATTAATTGGCAATTATGACTGAGTTGCACCATTGAGTTTGAAGATAACCAAATACTTATCATTGAATCCAAGACCAACACAATGCAATGATAGCTCCTATAACAAGCCCCCTGCAAATCCACATGATTGCTGACATTTCAGCTCTTATAGCTGTGCACCAACCTAGCTTCAGTGGAAATCCCCCCATTCCTAGTCCCACTAGCATCATGCAACTGGTCCCTACCCCAGCAAACCCGGATTTAAACCATGCATTTTGACACCTTGCCTATTTTTTGAGCTTTTAAATTTGACAGGTTACTTCTTCTGTTAGATGTGCACATTAGTAGTTTCTCTTGTTCTTCAATATGGTGGGCATTAGTAGTTTCTCTTTCAATGGTGGTTCCTCCTTGTGCCTTATTGATTGACTTTTACATCTTACCTTTAACAAAGCTCTTTTCTTGGATGTAATTGTATGTTCACTTCTCTGCTTTTAGATTTCACTTGCTGTGTTTGAATGAATTTGCCTGTGCTTGCTATAGGGCAATAACATTCTAAGTGGGAATTTAGATGATAAAGTGGAGGGTTCCACTGGAAGAGACGTGCCTGCAGTTGGTGACCCAGCTAGGGCTTCACCAGAAGTTAAAGGCATTCAGGTTAATGTTAACAGTGATGCAATTCCAAGTTCTGCAGAACCTAGTGTTCAAGAAGAAGTAGATAATGACAACTCTAAGGCGGTCTTGAATTTTCAGTCTCCTCATGGTAATGCCAAAGGTGCAAGGATATCTTATGAAAACATATCTGAAAATTCAAAAATGAATGATGCCACATTAGGTGGTTTATCAAATGACCATAAGGTTCAAGAGGTTGACAGAAATATGGAAGCAGTTCTTCTTTGTAACATGGATAAAGCTGATGAGTTATTTGATGATCCTTGTCAGCATAAACGAGAATTGGAAAGATCTGAAGGCTCAATGGAAACGCAACAATGTCCTCCAGTACCCAAAAATGGTACTGAGGCAGCTGAAGAACTGTCAAAATCAGGTGAAACTATCTCAAGCACCCCGACACTACCCAACCACTCTAAAATGGTTGTCTGTGTTGGAAAATCATCTTCTACTTCATCCACTGTGATGAACTCCAAAATGGCCGCATCTGACAATATTAGATCTCCAGATACTTTGAATTTTAGTTCTAGTACTAAGCAACAAGTTATACCTGGCAGCAATACTAGTATTATGAAAGATCGAGCTACAAGCGAGATAGTGACAGATGGAGAAAGGCTTGACTTGTCAACAAAAACAGTAAAAGAGTGTCCAAAATCCTCTATGAATTCTGCGTCAAAATTGTTGCCCTCAAGCAAGATTTCACATACATCTTTTCCTAAGAGAACCAATTCAGATTCCAAAGATTCCATGCATTACTTGTCCCCTAAAGCATCTTTGGCACAGAATTCTGGTGATACTGTTGGACCACTGCAAATTGAGACCACTTCACTTGCACAAAATAAGGCAACAGCATCTGGATTACCCCTAAGAGCTGAAAAGCTTAATAATGGCCAGTCATCTTTCAAGACAAGTCATGCATTGTCAATGAATCCTTCCGTGCCTATCAATTCTCCTGCGGCTTTAAGTGATGAAGAGGTGAAAACAAATTGCAAGTTTTTCTAAATATGGTAGACTTTGTTCACATTTTTGTTTTATTTTCTTTTTGTGACAGCTTGCTTTGCTTTTACATCAAGAACTCAATAGCTCTCCTAGAGTACCTCGTGTTCCACGGGTTCGCCATGCTGGTGGTTTACCACATTCAGCTTCTCCAACTGCAACAAATGTGCTGATGAAGCGTACATCTAGTTCTGGAGCAAAAGATAATAGCTTGGTAAGATGTATTTCCACAACAAGATTATTTTCTCGTAGTATTTCCTTATTAACAAGGTTATGCAGTAGTGCTTGAAAATGACATGTAATTCATCATTGTTCAGGCTTCTAGAAGAAAAGGTAAGGATACATCAAAAGATGGGTTTCGCCGTAATCAGGAGCCTGATGATGAGGCTAAAAAGACTGACAAACCATCTTCTTCTGATCAGAGGAGGCAAGATAAAGGATATAAAGCTAACTCAGTGTCAAAGAGAGGGGATAATGGATCTCCAACAGCAGTACATTCTGTCAAGAACAACATCCCTCCTGCCTCCACCTCAACTGCTAACAGTGGCCCATCTTCCTCTACTGAGGTTAATGACCATCATTTATCATCTAGACGTAATTCACCCAGGAATATTTCTGATGAGGAGACAGGCACTGTTCGGGCTCCTGTTCATCGCACTCTACCAGGTAGCTACCTCTCTGGAATTTAAATTCTGTGTTAGTTTAGGGTCAAAGTGATATGATAACAACAAATGAGGCCGTGTCTTTTTAATTGCTCAGCTATTAACTTATTATTCATTTTTCCTTGCATCATCCATAGGCTTAATCAATGAGATCATGAGTAAAGGCAGGCGCATGACATATGAGGAACTCTGTAATGCTGTCTTACCGGTATGGTTACTTTTATTTAATTATGTGCTTCTTATTTTCTGCATGCTTGTTTTGTGAAACTTTGATCATGAGTAAAACAAAGCAGATCACCCTCACTCACTGTGATTCCATTTGCAGCACTGGCATAACTTGAG
Organism: Salix viminalis; assembly: GCA_029228465.1. NCBI lineage: Eukaryota > Viridiplantae > Streptophyta > Magnoliopsida > Malpighiales > Salicaceae > Salix > Salix viminalis. Next base: position 28,871,723 of record CM055441.1, read on the forward strand.
GAAGCATAATGGAGAACGGTATGCATATTCAAGTCCTTCTCAGGCTGTTCTTGATTGCCTGAGGAATCGGCATGAATGGGCTCAATTGGTGGATCGTGGTCCCAAGGTACACAAACTGATGTGTTTTTGTTGTTATTAAATCACATGAAATGGTGTTTTACAGCGCAAGTAACAGATGATAGTTGCCAATAAAGTATGCCATCAACCCATACTTACAGATGATCTTTGACTAAATTAGATAATATTCAATTGTATCACATGCTTTGATAAACTGTAAGTGGGGATATTTAGTGACACATTCCCGTTTACAATCAATGCATGTTTTTCAATACTGGTGCCCAAGGAGCATTGGGAAGGCTTTTATTTGACCTTTTGTTTTGGCCTACTCTGGTCTTTAAGTAATGCTGGTGGTGTTAGATTGTAATACTGGTTCGGACATTCATCTGCTAATCATTTGTGTATTCCAAGTAGGAATTATGGACTGTCGTCACCATGATTTTTCTTAATACTTAGTCCCTTGGATCAGCTGTACTTCCTAATTATCAATAAATCTGGCTTTTGATCATTCTGTACCAGACAAGTTCAAGTAGAAAACGGCGCAAGTTTGATCCTGATGAATCGGAAGATAATGACTATGGCAAGATAAGAACTTTCAAAGGAGAGAGCAAAAGGCTTGAGTCACAAAGAGAAGAGGTTCCCAAGGGAAAGCGAAAAGCAAGGAAACGAAGGCGACTGGCACTGCAAGGAAGAGGTATAAAGGATGCCAGGAAACGGCAGAAGGCAGACATGCTCTCTGATGATGATAGTGGCCTACTTTCTAATTCAAGTAATGAGACATTGTTTAGTGAGGACGAGAGTCGAGACAATGGAGCAGGTGTGGGTGGAAGTGAGGCCACAGCTAGCTCAGATGATACAGAGACCTCATAACAGTGACCTCTTACAGAAGCTGCTTCTTGGTTTCAGCCAAGTCCTGCATCCATCACATGGAGTTAACATTGTCAATTAGCTTTGGAGGATGCCCCGGAATCCTTTGTAATTTTGTGAATGGATCTGAATCTGCAACCTTACTGAGTCGCATTTGGTCATTAACTGTCCTGGCCACCATTTGCAGGTGCAAGATGAGGGCTGGAGCCAAACTTGTAATGCTAGTGTACATATGAATTGGTGTAGCTTTTGTAGCAATATGTTAAAAAGAGGCCATCTTTTACGCGTAACAGCCATTGTATTAGAGTAGATTCAGCAAAATTTAGGAAAGAAGCTGCTCGTTTGTAAGCTTCTTTAGAATCAGTAGGTTTACTTAGGTGCTAAGAATCCTTTGGATTTCATGTATCAGAAACCACAAGTAACGTGGAGATTTGCTTGATGTGCGAAGCTGCGAATCATTTTGTTCTTGATGTGAAATCTCTGGTCTCCGGATTCCTTTCTTGTCCAGTATTCCTTGGCGGGTAATTTGCCCCACTCTTCCTTTTCAACCTGGAACTGGTCTTACCGCAAAGAAATGGTTCGAATTTCAGAGGTTTAATGAGAAAACTTCAATTTCAATGATCAACCTTGATTTTTATTCTTTTTTGATATGATTGTGATGGGATTTTTCTTATATTTTTATTCAGTTCTTTGACTAATGTGGGATTTTAAATGTGTCAACTGGGATTCAGTCAGCTAAACAAATCCAAATATTTTTACTTGGATGAAATAAATTCCATGCAAAATATAAAAAATAAAAATTGTCTTCAACTTGGTCACACAGTGATGGGAAATGGCAACCACTGCTTTTTCCCGCAAAGACCATGGAAGAGGCTTTCCAAATTTGAATTTTGACAAATATTTGATCTCCTCAATGTTTAGCAGTTTAATCGGGCCATGGCTGCTTCATTCAACCTAGATTTCATGAATATTTTAAGACAAGAACACCCTTTCCATAGTTTTCTAAAATCACGATGATAAACTACATATATAGTTATTAGATGATACACGTGTGGTGTCACAAATTAAATGAGTTATTTTTTAGTTTTAATATTTTTTAATAAAGCTATTTTTTTTACCTTATATAAATTACAAAAATAAAATAAATCCATAATATAAACTTTAGAAATCAAGATCATCAATCCCAAATCACTACATCAATCTAAGGGTCATTTAGCGTGTTTAAATCTTAATAAAAATATTTAGGGAAAATACAATTCATGGTCAATAATATTTATGATTAATAAATGACCCACCCGAAGTCCAAAACAAATAATATTTAGTTTTTTTTAATAAAACAAATCACATGGTAAACTATTCCAATCCCTTTACACTTTGCAATATTCCACTTTGGTCACTATAGTTTATCCTCTACAACCAAAGTTAACCTACTTTTTTTTATAAAATAATTAGGGCTGTCTAAATTTTTAAGGTTTATATGATAGAACATGACTAATATTATTAGAAGCATCAAAACTTAATTAATATTTGTAATAACAATGTATCTTTATAGTATCATTGTAGTACCTTGAAATCCATGTCAATTGCCATCATTTTATGTACAATATCATCATATACATGATTTATTTTCAAGAAGAATCTGTCATAATAAAAAGAAAAAAAAGTATATAAACTAAATAAAAAAAACTTGAATAAACAAGCATTCATTGAAAGCTTCAATTAGCCATTCACCAAAAGCTCTAGGGTTAACATTGAACAATGTTCATATAGGAGGACTAAATTGTAAAAACGGTAAATCTATATAGACCAAAGTATATTTTACCCGAATTAACTAATTAATTATTTCCCCCCTCTATAAAATGGTTCGTGGCAGCCCGAAGCTGTAAGATGACAACCCCCCCTCTCCAATTCATCTTTCTAAGTTCCTTCTATTAATAAATGTTACCATAATCTCCTCATAATAGCAAATCAAACCCGTAAATCTAGGGTTTCCTTCTCTCGAAATTTCAAATTCACCCCCCAAAAAGAGAAAATTGCAGTCTCTCAAATCCGCTTTTGGATCTCCACGAAATTGAAATTCAATGTACGTAAATTCCAAATCCGAATTCGTTTCTTTTTTCTTGAGATGTAAATGATTTCTAATTACTGTTTGATTATTGGAATGTAGAGAGTGGTTAAGAAGATTAAGAGAGAAATAATGACGATGATTGATTCGAGGTGTTTAATGGAGAATGGAGGAGGAGGAGGAGGAAGTTGTTTGCCGTGTACGCCTGAAGAAGAGAAACAGATAGTTGAGGAGTTGAATCGTGAAGCTGAACGTGACTTGAAAGAAGGGAATTTGTATTTTGTTGTTTCTTCTGGGTAATTTTGAACTTCCTTTTTTTTGTATCTTTTGTTGATTGGTAAGTAATTCTTATTGGATTTTGAGTTGAATGATTTAATCGCTGTATTTTTTTTTTATAAAAAATATATGTTTATTTTATCTTTTGTTTTGCTTAATTTGGATGAGATTTTGTGCATGTGTTATGATTGATGAATTTTGTGGATTGTTTTTTGCTAATCATGGTTGCAAGGATTTTGTTTCTTAATTTAATTTGATTTGGATGAGATTTTTGTGCAGCTGTCGATTTTCTTACAATTATGCTTGATTGGGGAGGTAACGAATGTGTTTTAAGAGATTCTTTGAATAACTGGGTCATCCAAAAAAAAAAACCCTTATGCAATGATTAAATCGGTTCTAGATGCATTTGTGCGTTTTGTATCTGCATGTGTTTGTTTCTTTCGAACTCAGCTTGGTGAGTTAAGTATTTTTTAATTTTAATTTCAATGAGATTTGTGCACGTGCTGTGCTTGATAAGTTTCATGCAAATCTTGCTGATAATGGTTGATTAGGTTAATAATACATGTATTTTTATCGATTCTTTGAATAGTGAGGTTATTCTTGCAATAGAGAATCTTTTTTGCAAAAATTGTGAAATTTTACGGAAAGGTATTGCAGTTATGCTGATTGTGCAAGTAAGGCATGGATTTTAAGGGATTCTTTGAATGGTTAGGTTAAACCAGAAACTAATTTTTTAATTTTACAATGCCAATCCGTTCAGCTATTTTAGGCTAGTTAGGCATGCTAGATAAGGTGACTGTCTTGTGTTGCTGCCCAAAAGGCAAGTGCAATGACTGAAAATTTTGCGGAAAGGTACTGCAGTGGTGCTTGATGGGGAAGGCAAGTGTTTTTAAGGGACAGATATGGTGTGCATGCTGTGTTACTGCCTGAAAGGCACGTGCTGTAATTTAAGTTTGCTGATTGTTTACGTGTGGAGGTTGATCAATTTTATTGAAGTCTTTTGTTTTTTCACTGTTACTTTCTTACCAAACAACTGTTTTAGCAACAATTAGTCTAGTCAGGCAACCTAAATATGATAAGGGTGCATTGTTATTGCCTGAGGGATTTGATGTATGCTTACCATATAACAATGTAATTCTTTTTCATGTCTTAATAATTGAAGTTATATTTTTCAATTAAGAACTTACATGATTGTGTGTTTAGGTGGTTCTTGAAATGGGAGAGATATGTTGGTCAAGGCCTTGTTGACAACCTGGATAATGGGAAATCTTTGGAGTCTCAAGATTTGGATGTTGAAAGACCTGGGCCAATTGATAACTCTGATATAATTGAGAGTGGGAGTGGTAATGAGGGTGATGAACCGGAGCTTGTTAGAATGCTGCTGGAAGGAAAGGACTATGTATTAGTTCCTAAGAAAGTTTGGGAGAAGCTTGTCCAGTGGTAAGGAATTTTTCTTTTTCTTCTTCTTGTTGAATTGACTGTTCCACTTGACAAAATGAAAACAGCAATTCATTAATTTGGATGTGATAAAATATGTAGAAAAAAGTGATGTATACAGCTTGGTAGTAATTGTTGAGTGTTATACAAGTATGCTGACTTGGATTGATTGTTTCTGTTAGTGGTTGAACTCCACATTGGTGAGGTAGGGATCTTAATTCTTGTTATGAATTTATATGTGTTATGGGCTTGCTGCCCAATGGATTGGGCTTTTTATTGTCAGTGATTGAATCAAACATTTGATAAGGTATATTTGTTTTATGATCTTACCACCTGAAGGCTTGGAATTCGACATTTGGAAATTTATGATGACGTTATATTGTAATCCTTTTTCCTCAAAATGCTGTGCTGGCTTAGTCTACGTTAATATCTGGTATTGAGATTTTTAGTTGCAGGCTCACAGGTGATTTGGAAGTTTGTCCTCAAATCATTGTAGTGAACATAAACAGTGCTGCTTCACTCTATCTAATTTATCTGGAAACACTCTGCACTAATCTCTAAGTATCTTAGCCATTGAATTTTGAATGGATGCAGAATCTTTGAATGAGCTTAATTATTTAAAATTTTAACTTGGATCTCTCCTTCCTTCCTTCCCTCCCACTCTATCACATACACACACACTCTTTTGGCTGTATTTTTAAACTACTATCTGTCTTTGTGAGCTAGTTGTATTTTTTTATTCTGTTTTTTAGGTATAAAGGAGGACCAACGTTGCCAAGAAAGATGATCTCTCAGGGTGTTTGTAACAAAATGCAGTTCAATGTGGAGGTCTATCCTCTTCGCCTCAAGTTAATTGACTCCAGAGATGATAGTGAATCAACTATACAGATTAGCAAAAAGGTAATGTCATTTTCTTTTGATTTCTCTTTACTCTGTCATCTCAAAATTTAAGCTGGTTATGCTCAACACGTTGCTATTTGCATGAAATATCATTTTTGTCATATATAAAGTTCTTATGTGTTTAATTAATGTTTATTGGATCTTGGCTTTGGGTGGGTGAGTCTTTGGCTCATTGGTTTACTGGATTGCCAAATTTCTTATTATTTGAATAACTTCTCAGATATTACATACTGCAACATCACTGTGATTACCTCATCAATTTTCCATGCTTCTAGTATCACTTTTTGACTTCTTCCAATGACAATGAAGTTGGTGCATGCTAACTGTTTAAGTGCATCATGCAGGACATATATAATAGGTGCACAGACATGAAGTTAGTGCAAGTTAACACTTGCATTGCATCAAAGTGGGAATTCAATGTATTGTTTCTATGCATAGGAGATATTTGAGTGACTCTTGGTTTTGTAAGGATCTACCATGATGCTGACTAGAGAAAAACTGGGTTTATCAAATTTGAATTTTATTTTCAAGAATTTCTGATAATTGATTTTTGCAGTGGGAATTCAATTTATTGTTTCTATGCATAGGAGAGTGTGGTTTTGCAGTTTTTCAATAATTGAGTTAAGGTCATCTTTATGTTGGATGAAGTCCTTCTATTGAATAATTGATTATAGATGATCTATTTGCTTGAGTTTCTGTAATATTTGCAGAAATGACTCTGAGAGTGTGGTTTTCCAGTTTTTGATTAATTGATTTTAGGTTATCTTTATGTTGCATGAAGTCCTTTTATTCAAGTTACCTGTTGTAGAATATCCAGGTTCTAACTTGCTTTCCTTTTTTAGGCTTCTCTGCAAGAGCTCTATGAGAGGGTTTGCTCAGTTAGAAGAGTAGAGCGTGAAAAGGTTTGTTTTATGTTTTGGTTTTTTCTCTTTTTACTTTTTATTTCTTTTTGGATGCTCAAGGCCAGATTCTTTTTTACCTTCCCTCCTTTATTTTTCTGATTGCAATGCATGTTAACAGGCCTCTATATGGGACTACTACAATAAACAAAAGAGTTCACAGTTGAGCGATTCAAACCAAACCTTGGAGGAATTACACTTGCAGATGGATCAAGAGGTGTGTAGTCTGGTTTCAATGGTGGATAACTGGTTTCATTTCTGGTACTCTTTTTTGGTTTTATATATCAATAATTTGCAATTTCCCACAAGCTTTTTTTTTCAAGAAAAAATGAACCTTATATCATGGTCAGAACCTAATGACATTTTTATGTTATCTTGTCTTATAATTGAAAGGTGAAACACAGACATGTGCCTGAGCACGAACATGAATCTTTTGACAAATTATACATTCACAAAATGTTTAGTTCTTGGTAAATGCAGCATGTTACTAATGCTTCTGATTTTCATTCCTTTAAATTTTCTGCCACAATGGACTCTTTAGTAATTTGATTGACTTCAGTTCTATTTCATAAGAGATGTATACAGTTCTAGAACTCGACTCACATTCTAACTAGGCACTAGAAAGTCCCAACATAATTACTATGAGAGTCTTAATTCCAAGTTGCAGCTTCTTAAAGAGACAAACATTAACTTAAGGAGAGACTTCTCAAGTAAAATTATTGTCATGTCAAATATCTTCTACTTCTTCCTTTAGTCATTGCCTAAGTGATGTAAATCATCAATGGAGATTACTAATGCACTATTGGTACCAGCTTTTCATTGACGATAACACAACTTGTAAAGCTTTTGTTAATCTAAATAGACATTTGTAATGCTGTGCATGGATGCATAATTCTTTTGTGATTTAGTGTTTTATTATTGTTGTTGTTGTTCTTCTTGTTGTTGTTGCTGTTGTTGTTGTTGTTGTTGTTGTTGTTATTGTTATTGTTATTGTTATTAGCTTCCCATGGTCCGTGGGAGTTGATTGATTACAATGGTTGATGCATCGTCTCCTTTTTCACAGATTCTTTTGGAGCTGAAAGATGATAGTTCTCCTTCTCCATCCAGAAAGGATTCAACAGGGAATGAGTTAGCAGTGGTAGCCTTGGAACCTCCAAGGTCCCCCATGTCAATTGCAGGGGGGCCAGTTATGTCAAATGGTCACTTGAGTAATTATAGCTTGAACTTACGGCCAGGTAGTGCCCCAAACTCATCATTCAAAGATATGGATGATGGATTTGGTGCGCATACCTCTGTTAGGAGAGTAGAGAAGGGAGGTTTGGCAGGACTGCAGAATATGGGAAATACTTGCTTTATGAACAGTGCTTTGCAGTGCTTGGTCCACACACCCCAGCTTGTTGAATATTTCTTGCAAGATTACTCTGAAGAAATCAACACACAGAATCCTTTAGGAATGCATGTAGGTGGCTTTGCTTATTTACTGTCATCTGCTAGCTATTTAATATTGATTTTTGAAGGGCACTAGCTTTATTCTTGCACTATTGCTAACTTATGTTTAGCTGTGTAGGGTGAACTTGCACTTGCATTTGGTGACTTGTTAAGGAAACTGTGGTCCTCAGGCCGGACTGCTGTTGCACCACGTGTATTTAAGGGAAAACTAGCACTATTTGCTCCTCAATTCAGTGGTTATAATCAACATGATTCTCAAGTTAGTTCTCTGTACTTTCTTACTTTACTGCAATAATATTAACAGCATAATTCAAATTTTAAATGCTCTTTATGTTACTGATGAGCTTGTAGGCATAGCTCAGTAGTACTCTTGCATAAGCAAGAGGAATGAGGTCTCAAGTTTTAATCCCTCCTTTCACAATTCAGCTTCAACAAAAGTTGGATAGCACTCATTAAAAAATGTGTTGTAGCAACTCCAAATATTTCTGGCCCAAGTGTTTGGATGTCCTTTTGTTTTTCAAAACTATGAATGAGAAGAGACTGACATCCTCCATTTTTCACTCATGTATTCAGAACTCTGGGCTCTTAATTATATGATGTGTTAAGCGACTTGTACAATAATTTAGATGCATGGACTAGTGATGACAGTTGACATATGATGCAATGTATGCTAAGTTTTCAAGTGTTTTTCTTCCTATTTTGAACATGTGTTTAGTAATAAATATTTTGGTACGATAGACTGTGCCTTGGCTCTTGTTTTTTTTTTTGTTTTTTTAATTGTTAATTCTCGTTGTCTTGAATGATGATAGGTGATGTTGTCACAATTTCTGTTGCTGATGGAATCCTTTCATTTTTTAGGAACTTCTTGCCTTTTTGTTGGATGGGTTGCATGAAGATTTGAATCGTGTCAAGCAGAAGCCTTACATTGAAATGAAGGATTGGGGTGGTGAACCAGACGAGGAAATTGCAGATGAGTGCTGGAGAAATCACAAGGCTCGGAATGACTCAGTTATTGTGGATGTTTGTCAAGTAAGGAAGTGCTATATTTTTATCTATTTCTATGACATAGCAAGTGTCTCAATAGAATTCTCATGAATGAACTCATTTTGTAATTTCCCCAGCTTGTTTGGGACTGAGTGTTGGTTGTTGTTGTTGAGCTCTTTTCATAACATCTAATTATGAGGTCCTTACACAGTTATCCTAGTAACTTCAACCTGGTTCACTGTCTTTGTTTTATGCTTATGTATGCCTCAACTTTAGAACTAGAAGTACCAGCTTGCATGCCAATATCCAGATTAGTAAGTGCTTAGTAAGATTTCCAAAACTGTTTAAGAATGCAAATCATTTCTTATGAATATTTAATATCTTTTAGTTTTATTCCTTTAACTAGTGATTAGAAATTGGCTCCTAATATTGTTATTTAGAAGTAAATCAGTTTGGCGTTTCAAAGTTTAGCTCTCAAGATCTAGTCTGAATTATTGTTTTCAGTTACTGACCTTTTGGCTATGTTGGAAAATAACTCTCAGGGCCAATATAAGTCAACGCTGGTTTGCCCAATTTGCAGCAAAATTTCAATTACTTTTGACCCCTTCATGTATTTGTCATTGCCACTGCCTTCAACTGTTACTCGGTCAATGACAGTAACAGTGTTTTATGGTGATGGAAGTGGTCTTCCAATGCCATACACCATTTCAGTGCTAAAACATGGTAACTGTAGAGATCTTAGCCAGGCACTGGGAACTGCATGCTGTTTGAAAGGTGGAGAAAGCCTTCTGCTGGCAGAAGTGAGAATTTCTCTCTTTAACTTTGTTTTTTCGAGTTACACTGTTAAGTGGCTAAAGTGTCAGACCTTTTCTTATCAGGTATTTGATCACAAGATTTATCGTCTGTTGGAAAATCCTTTTGAACCATTGGTCTCTATAAAGGATGAAGATCGCATCGTGGCCTACAGATTTTCTGGAAAGGGAGCAGGAAGAAAGAAATTGGAAATTATTCATCAGGAGAAGTAATACTTCCTCAGAGCTCTTGCTTTTAGTGTTTTTTTTTGTATTTTTTATTGGAGAACTGATAAATAATTATTGTTACTTGTTAGTAGTTATGCCATGGGGTTAGTCATGAATATGTTTCTTTGCAATGATAGTGATCATTCATTTTTCTAAGTGGGGGTCATCACCGGAAAGTAATGTCTTAAATTATAGTTTTGAACTAATAAGGATGTGTTCTCCCCAACAGTGCATAGACAGAGGGAGAAGCTGGATGATTTGCTTGGCTGTTGTTTATAGATGTTTTTCTCTAATTCTGCCTATTCTTCTTTTCTTTCGCTTATTTGAAATGAAGTTTTATGCACTGGTTTCGCAGGTCCGCTCTTGAATTACTGAAGGGAAATGTTGGGAAGTATTTTGGCACTCCTCTGATAACTTACATGGATGATGACTCACCAACTGGAGCTGATATCTATTCAGCTGCTTGTAAAGTGCTCTCACCTTTGAAAAGAGCATGTTCCTCTACTGTGGCTCATAGTGGCAAGGAGAATGGTTTTCTTTCAGAGGATAATGGTGAAACATCAAGTAGCTGCAATGGGGCTAATGGTGAAACATCAAGTAGCTGCAATGGTGAATGTGAGCCTAGAGACCAGTCCATGGGTGACACTGAACTAGAGGACTCATCTGGCTGGGAACTACCATTCCAGCTCTTTTTGACCGATGATCGGTATTCAAGCTGCAAGCCAATGTTTAAGGATTCTGTCATAAACTTTGGAAATCATATAAAGGTTGTCTTTGAGTGGACTGAGAAAGAACAGAAATTATACGATTCCAGCTATCTGAAGGATCTTCCAGAGGTTTATAACAAGACTGGGTATACAGCAAAGAAAACCCGACAGGAAGTTGTCTCTTTATTTTCATGCCTGGAGGCATTCTTGACAGAAGAACCTCTTGGGCCTGATGACATGTGGTATGATGGGTTTTACAAAAAAAAAGAACAATATTTTTCTTACATTTCATGTGAGGATATTCTTTGGATACCCAGGAAAAAGCATTACAGATTTAACTATATTTGTGACAATGCACTTCATTTTGGGTGCAGGTATTGTCCTAGCTGTAAAGAACATAGACAAGCCACCAAGAAACTCGACTTGTGGATGTTGCCAGATGTTCTTGTTTTTCACTTGAAACGGTTCTCATACAGCAGATACCTGAAGAACAAACTGGATACTTTTGTGGATTTCCCCATTCACAATCTTGATTTGAGTAAATATTTGAAAAAGGATGGACAATCTTACACGTATGAGCTATTTGCCATCAGCAACCATTATGGTGGTCTAGGTGGAGGGCACTACACTGCATTTGCCAAGGTAAATCATTCATTTTAGATCCTATCAAACTACTCTAGAATTTTATATAATACCCAGAAGGCTCATCATGCATAATCACAGCATGCTTTATATGAAATTTTAGACACTGATTATCTCCGAGGTCTTAAATTTTTCACGTACTTCGCAGTTGATCGACGAGAACAGATGGTACAATTTCGATGACAGTCGAGTTTCTCCGGTTAATGAAGCCGACATCAAGACATCAGCGGCTTATGTCTTGTTCTACAAAAGAGTCGGGACTGAATCAAAGGCCGAATCGGGAGAGACGTCACAAGTTCAAGCAGGTTCTTAAAATGCTATGCGGTCACACTGAGGTTTGGATCATTATGCTTTCAAGATTAAGCTGGGTGCTGCTGTATACTCATTGGCCAATTTCATGGGATACAATTCCGCCTAGCAGTCCTGAAAGTGGTTACCATTAGAGGAAGCTCTACTCATGGATCGCCTTCAAGGAAAAGAATTTGCATAATGTAGCAGGCAATTAATTAACCATATATTATTTTTTTAATTTTCGGGGAAAGATTTTGGTTCTCCTCATCAGTGCTAGTCGGTCGCAGTTTTTTCTTGCTTTTTTTCTTATAACCTGACGACTTCCCTAGTGATTGGATTACAAAATTGAGAAAGACTCGGCACGCCGTTTGGTTTCTATCAACATGGGATACATCAATCAACGGTGTAGATTCTTAGTGCTGTAAAATTAGATCAAGGGGATTGAATTTGAAATAAGAATACCCTCGTGTATTTGTCATTCTTAAACAGTATTGTCATTTAATTTTTTTGGTACCTTTAAAAGACCTTAAATATCTGCTTTGTGGATCCAAATCTGATTGACTATGTTGTCGTTGTCTCGCATTTTGGGCACCATCAGTTAATACGAGGAACATGATCTCTTTTTACTATTAAGCTAGCATAGGTAGATCTAGGAAACCTCGGATCCGAACCAAGTTATAGGTTGATCTAGGAAACCTCGGATCCGAACCAAGTTATAGGTTGATCTAGGAAACCTCGGATCCAAACCAAATTAGAGGATGATCCAGTTGGTTCTGTCAGGTTTTTAATGATCTGATTGATCTACCTGGTTCAAACTTGATTAGGTTGATATCAAGAAGAAGAAAAAACATTATTTGTGGGTGTTAAACAATCAAGGATGCTGAATATATTAATTAAGACTATAACAGGGTCTTTTGGACATAATTGTTTTTAATAAATACCAATTCACACTAAATAAAGGAGATGGAATACAACTACAGGAAATTAATCATCAGTAATCTATCTGAAGCAGCAACAAATGCAAGTCCACTCTTTCTGTCTCTGTTCTACCAAACTCTCCACCAGCAAACCTAGCAAACTAAAATTATTTAGACATAGAATCATCATCCCCTGTAAGAGACAAGAGCAAAAGGTTAAAAAAAGAAAAAGAAAAGAGAAGTTCATTGCCTACTAAAAAGAGTGGAAAGTAACCCTAATTATCAGCACAAACAAATGCACCGATGATCAATAAAAAAAAGTTAGGGAAGGACCCGACCGGTCACAGATGGAATGGCCCATGGGAAATTTCTACCCAGCAAGATATAGCACTTTGTGGCAGTGATAAATAAAGAAAATAGAAATAAAAGTGGGTAGTGAGGGCCCAACTGAGAAGCTATTAGGGCTCATTGGGAATGGAATTTATCCCAACAAGATTAGCACCTTGTGCGCTTGTTGTAGTCAACTAATTATAAAGAATGATGCTTTGCATTTTGCAGAGTACAAGCAAAGGAACAGAACTTCACCTTTCCCTGGCTACGAAGTTGCCTCTTATTCTCTCCAAATCCATGCTTTCCATGAATTCTTGCTTTAACGGCTGATTCTTTTTTTTTCTTTTTTTTTATCATGGGCTTGGAAAGCAAAACACGATTCAAAATGCTAGTCTAGAGGAAAAGCAGCTCAACAACAGCAATGGAAACAGTAGTTGATACAGGCCACTACAAAATCTTCCCTGAAACAAAAGATAACAGCAAGATGCTAATCAACGAGTGTTCTTATTCCATTTTATGGAAAACCCTTAAACAATCTTATATTTGATATATCAATAGCCTCTTAGTTTCTGAAATTACATTTGTCGGCCATCCATCACTGCTAGTTCACAACATGATTATTTAACTCACAGTAGATATAGACATGAACAAATTGAAAGCAAATTAGATTGAATGTCTTGCTTAACATTTCAGACAAGATGTCAGAACCAGTTTCTGCATCTGGACTGTGCATGTTCTTATTCATGTCAATTAGCATGCAAGAAGTTCACCCGATCCGAATGCTTCAATTGCAACTAACGCCAAAAAACCTACTCTAATCTAAGCATGTGAAAAGTAGCTGAAGCTATCGACAGCATATTTCTCATCTAATCTACACCTGTGAGAAGACACGATTTTCAACTGACCGTCACCATCAGTGCTTAATTCACGCTGGCTTCAGATTAGTCTCCAGTCCTAATCAATGACAGCCTAAGTGGTAACAAAACTTAACTACTAGTGCTACTTGTATAATAAAGGAGTTTGCTACCAAATTAACTCTAATAAACTAAAACCTTATCAAGAGTAAATGAAAACAACAGTAACCAATCAAATTGATCCACACTTCATTATTCTGTCTTCATGCATTAATCTTATCACGCCACAAACGACAACATATTCCCAAGTTAGGTACACAAAACAACAAGAAGAAGAAAAGAACCGAAAGTAAAAGCAGCATCAAGATGTCAAGAACATTACCTTCACAGCAACAGAAATTGACAGATACCCAGTTGAAGAACTCTGCTGCGACTGCGGTGCAGGAGTGGTGATGGTGGTGGTGGTGGTGGTGGCGGCGGTGGAGTTAGTGCTAATAAGACCAGTTCCATTAATTCCAAGCGAATAAGCTGGCGATCCATCAGGCTTAAACAACCCATAATTCCTCTCAGAAGTTGGTCCAGGCTTCATGTTTTCATTAAACAAAGCAAAAACATAAATGTTCAAATCTGTATTCGGCCTCATTGGAGTTCCCTTCCTTTGACAAATTGTCTTAAGCAAGTTCCCATTATATTTCTTAGCATTTTCGAAGGTTGCTCCTACTTCATCTTCATCCCCTTTTGATGGCCAGCCAGTTTCTGATATGTGAACTGGCAATTTACTGTATCCTAAACTTGCTAATGCAGAATACACAGCATCAATTTGAGCAAACAGCATATTATCATAATGGAAGTTGCTTTTCGGATCAACAACCCCTTGATTTGGCTGAAACAACACAAAATCTAAAGAAACTTGTTTGGGGTTAGACTTGAATGCGAAAAAGGGATATGCATTGATTAAAAATGGTGAATTAGTCTTGGCATGGAAATTCAATATGGGAGTGATGCATCCCACTAGATCTTTTCGAAAAGATCCAGCTGAAGGTGGATATGACACTTCAAGAACTGACAAAGAATGAGCCGTAGTAACCGAGACCTGCTTATCAAGTCCCAAATTCACTAAAGCTGTGTGAATGCCTTGCATTGCAGGAAGGAGATTGTCTGTTAGACTTGAGTCATTAAAGGACAAGATTTCATTACCAATTGTGATGCAAGTGATTTTTGTAGCTGGTAAATATGCTTGAACATTTGCTTTTACCCAAACTTGTGCTTTATCTGGATCTCTCATCTTTGACAAATACTCGTTTCCAAGACCAACTATGAATTCCACTCCTGTATTAGCAAATGCTTTAAGCACTCTTGGATCTGCATCATAAAGTTTCACTTTTGTTGCCCCAATTGATTTCACTAAAGGGATTACATTGTCTGGTGTTGGAAGGTTGTTTGCAATCTGACCATAATTTATCCCAATAGAACCCACCATGTCAGGAAAAAACAAACCTGCGTATAAAAAAGCAAGCTTTAGTTCTCATTTGAAAAACAAGAAGACATTGAAACCTTAAAGAAACATGGGATCTAAGAGAAAGTACCTGAAATGGAAAGGATAACTGAAACATAGTAGTAGAATCTACTGTGCTCCATTCTTCGCTAGAGTGGTCAAGTGAGCTCAGAAGGGCATGAAATCTTGATGCAAGAAACTTGTTCAAAGCTGTTTTTAAGGGTAAACCACAAAAATATCTAGAGATTTGAGGCCTAATCAGTGAGTGAAAGAGACAGAGGTCAGGGTGGCACGCAACGGTGAAAGCAATGGGCTTGGTGAGACAGAAATGGCCGAAAGACTGGACCTTTAGCTTTCGGTTTTTTGTGTGGAGGATGAGTGTGCAACCCCGGCTTAAGATCGAGAAAAGAGTTAGCGTTCGAGTAGCTTGTTATATAGGAGGCAATTTAGGAGCCGAGGTACATCCTAAAAGAATTTGAAAAAAAAAAATTAACATATTTTTTAAAAGCATTTTGCACCACAGTATCTATCAAATAATCATTTAATATAACTCCCAAACAAAACTTTCCCTCAATTAACCTAGTAAAAACTCTTTAATATTCTTGTTTTATTGTATAAATATGTGCATTAATTAGACCCTTGAAGTCTTAATTTGAATGATAAATGAGTAAGGTTTAACCTAGATGATGAGTGGGGATATGCTGGTAGTATTTATTATAGAAGTTTGAATATTAGGTCGTGTTTGTTTGGTGTTGTTTATCAATCCAGTCTTTAGAAAAAAGCAAATTGAGAAATATTTTTTTATATATATATTTTTCAATATGTGTTTTTTTGTCTTTAAAAACATTTTCAAAAGCAATACTAAACGGAAGATTATTTTATTTTATTTTATTTTTATAAATTCGTATCGTACTAAAAAGATCAGCATGTTAGCTTTTAATACAATTACTTAAAAAATTGTTTATTGCACACTTGCAAATTCTTTTTCCTTATCCCTAACGGAAGGATTCGACGATGTCTGATTTCATGAAAGCCATTTTTGAGCTACCGATTCTAAGCACTATTATACTGTTTTTAATGTTAGTAATTTGCTCAGGACTCGACAGAGGAAGGGTTTTTTCAATGTGTGAAGAATGGTTTAATATCTTGGATAATAAATTAATTTCTTGGTTTTATTGATTTGAATCATTCTTTCTAAATAAGATGAATAATGGATATTTGATACTTGTAAAGAGATCCCATCTTATGAATTGAGAAATCTCTAATGCTTAAATGAATATCTTTTGAGGAAAAAAATATATAATATCTTTTAAAGAAGAATTCTAAAAATAGATATATAATAAGAAGTAAAGAAAAAAAATAAGAACATGCCATTGAGAGATATATTGGTTCTTTTTATAGCCAACATGCCTTATCTTTTTCCAAAGAAAATAAGTTAAAGTGTAACAACTCGTCGAACCTATATATATCTAGGCTCGGTAGTTCAATAAATTCAAAGATGATAGGTTTGATAGCTTATCAAATCAATATATATCTTAGCTCAATAGTGTTGAATTACTATCTTATTCTATTCAACATTTAAAAATCTAATAAATACTACGAGTAAAAACATTAACTTGATTTTTTTAATTGAAATTACCACATGATAAAACTTTGATTCAATTCAAAAAGAAGAAGCCAAGTTTAGAGTGGAACACAAACAAAGTTGAAGATCTCGTTGGTGTGGTTATTGGGGTGGAGCCGAGTAGCACTCAGTTTTATACGAGGAATTCTATTGGAAATATTAAAGTTGCAGAGATGCAATTAAGAAAGTTGCAGTACCTAATTGACGATTGAAAGATAATTTGGGGGACTGGTTAAGAAGGGAGTGGTGGTTTGATGCTTTGGGTGGGGCCCAACGAGTGTTTGTCCGACAGGCTTCACATGCATACCATTCTCATCCATTGGTGAGCCTTTTTCTTCAATTTCATCGCTAGTTTTTGTTCTTCACAAAAAGAGAAAGACACAATGGAAGAAGAAGAAGAAGATGCATTGCTGGCATGCATGCAAAAGCAATCGGAAAGTACTCTTTAGTGCCTTTCGGTTACTCACCGACCGTTCTTCCTAACATGTTGCCTGCCCATACCAAACCCTATTATGTCATATTTTAAATGGTGTTTTAAAAATATTTTAGAAAAAATTTGTTTTTTTTAATTTTTATTTTAAATTAAAAAAATTGTTTTTTTACATCATTTTCATATATCGATATCAAAAATAATTTTTAAAAAATTAAAATATATTATTTTAATATATTTCTGAACAAAAAATACTTTTAAAAACAACCTCAATTACTTTCAAATAAATACTAAACGTTTTTGATGTCGTCCTGTGTCCATAGTTGTTAGATATATCACGTGAATTGTGGTTAATTATTTTGTTTACAGTGAAGTTCTTTTCGTTTATAAATATAAGTTTTTATTAGTACCATAATTTATTTATGAATTATAATTGCAATCATAATTTAATCGAAGAATTTTATATGATAGGAGTGAAGACAAAAGCGTAGGCATGAAGTAATGTACATGTTAATGGTAGGAGCAATCAATCAAGTAAACTTGACTAAATTCATTTATATGATGGCGTATGGATCATTGTCATTTGTTGCTTTCTTTATCGATTTGCAGCAGCAGCAGCTGTGTATCTTCACATTAACTATTGGAATAACGCCTGCTATCTTGGAGTACCTCCTACTTTCACAAAGTTCGCTGAAGAAAAAAAAGTTTTTATTTTTCTTGTTTTAATTTATTTTTTAGTATTTCAAATTATTTTGATATATTGATATTAAGAATAATTTTTAAAAATAAAAAAAATATTTATTATTCTGATGTGTTTATGAACAATAAATATTTTGAAAAACAATAGTTGGTTAGACTCTCGATTAACATTTATTCAATAAAAGTTATTAGATCTCAATTATGAAACATTATTCAAAAAATTTAAATGTTTAGTTGAAATCACTATTTAAAATTAAAAAAAAATACCCTTAATTATTTAAGAGATTAGAATAAAAGATTAAAGATTAAAGAAAGAATATAAAAAATGTATAATCTGATATGAGAGTTAATGTAGTTTACTCATTTAATTATTTTATTTTAAAAGTATTAACAAGAACTAGTAACATTTTCTTTTTCTTTTTCACTCCTATACATTAAGAGATTTCAGGTTTGATTTGTTCAAGAAAAAATATTTTTTCTTGTTTTGAATTTTATTTCCCTTGTAAATATTTTGAAATTGCTGCTTCATTAAGAATCCAGGTCCATAAGAATAATTCCTTTTTTTTTACTTTATTTACTTTATTTAGCACTTTTTTCTTGCTTTAATTGAAAAAATATTACCTTTTGTTGTCCATCCATCCTCATCACTTGGCCTGACCGTCTCGGCTTTTTTTTTTTATCCTTTCCACACAATGCTTGTAATTCAAACAAAGTAAGGTGACGCATTGTCCAGTAAAACAATCAAAGTGGAGATTGATTTTTATAGCAAGAATTCAATGATTTCTGTTGTCAATGATCGTCACCATTCCATTATTACACTTCACTTTTATCTTTATTTTTTTAAAAAAATTGAATGTTGGTGTAGTTTGTAGCTATCCTTGATGTTCATGAGATCAGACTGTTTTTTATATAATAAATTATGTTCCTGATTTGAAATGGGATAAGTATATATATATAAAAAAACTAGTAACGACAACATGTGATTACACTAATTAGAACTGAGTCAACCTGAAATATCTCATTTAACTCGTTGTTGTTCAGGTATTAAGATTTGAAGGAATCGACCTGTCAGATCGCTATGCTAATCACAACCCAGATTTTCAATGCAAAGGGTCCATTTTATGTTGGCACAGGATGCCTCTTTTGCAGGATTGCTCTCTATGGTTTTGATCCTCCCATTGCTGAAGAGAAGATCACAGAAGACACTGACTGTGATGATGAAACAAGCAAAGCTAATCACAGTCGGGGTTTTAATCGCTCATCTGAACCCACAAAATACAGAGACGGGTTTTCTCAAATAAAATAAAAAAGACTGTACTACGTAAGTGAACGTGGGGATGCCTGATAGGCTACACCAAGTTCTGAGGTGGGCTACTGGTTGTGTTGAGATATTCTTCTCACGCAGCAAAGCTCTTCTATCTGGTCCCAGGATGGAATTTTTGCAGAGAGTTGCTTACATCAATGCTGGACTATACGCGTTCACTTCCATTTTCCTTGTAACTTACTGTTTCCTTCCTGCATTTTCCCTTTTATCTGGTCTCACTTCAAGGAAATAGACAGGAATTATGTAGAATTGCTTGATATTAAGGTGATTAACTCAGAAGAATGTGAATAAAGACATTCGTTTTTCAATTCAAAAAGCACTTGATTACGTGATTTATCCATCAAACATGGCTGACAGAAATCCATTTACTCAGAAAGATATGACATTATAGTAGCATAGACTATAAGACCCAAAGTTTCCAGGCTGAGCTGAGTGTGTGGCTTGTTTCTGAGAGACCATGTTCTTGTGTCGAATTACTGGCCGATTTATCCGTAGGATTCGTTGCATTCACATGCCATGTCCAGGGATTTGCGCTAGCTCATCTAGATTTCTGCAATACATTTAGAAAGAAGATTTCTGTCCCAGAAGCACTTAATTCCCAGACTTTGTAAAGATATACAAGCTTATATATATATATATATATTAGTGCACATTATCAAATTATCCCCGAAACAAAAGCACCTTTATCAGAAGATAAATCTCTATCTACCCCATAAAGCATAGCAATCTGAGAAACCTTTTCTGGTTTCTCAAACTGGCATTACAATTACATATGTTAGTTACGAAATCTCTTTATACAGAGCTCGAACACCATCTGGCCTTTACAAAAAACCATCGATTGCCAAACTGCCTCGAATCCCAGCAAGTTCTCAACTGGTCTGGCTGTTACTGTCTTGTAGATAGTAGGAATTCATCGATATGCATTTGCGTAGCCAAACAGACACCATCAAGTACTATCCAAAGTTGATCAAGGAGTGGCGACATTCTCCTTAGCAAGTGGAGCAATCTCCTCTCCTTCGTTTCCAGCTTCGTTGCCTATAACATTTAGGCTCAACAGCATCTTCTCCCAGAGTCTGGCTGGTCCCTGCAAATATCATACCGAAATTCATTTTTTTCATTATTTTGAACCCAGGAACTAAAAACTATTACTGTTGCAGGCGAGTGAGGCTCTTGTATTCTCATTAGTCACTAACCTTCCATGAAAGATCTTGGGACATGCAATTCTTGATCATTTCTTTGAAGGCAGCAGTTCCATAGACTGCAAGAGCTTTGCTGACAGTCTTAACAATTGCAACTACATCTGCTTGATCAACTACATCACACTGAAAAATAAAAATATCTTGTTTTAGAATCAAGGATACAGGAAACGAATAGATCAAAAAGAGTAATTGCCACTGCTTTTACCTCAACATTGAAGGGTCCCATATGGAATCCTGTGTAACCTTCCTTGACAGTGTCAACAAGTCCACCAGTGGAGGAAACAATGCATACCTGGAGCAAAGTTATCAGTTAAATGCCGTCATATTTCACGAATACAAGTTGGCCAGAAGTTCTTAAGACAGTAGCTCCATAAAGAGAAGCAGATGTTCAAGGGCATTACTGTTCCGTATCGCATGGCATGCAACTGAATGAGACCACAAGGTTCAAATCTACTGGGGATCAACATAAAGTCAGCACCAGCAATGATCATATGGGCCAGGGGGACATTGAACTTTGCCACTCCTCTGACCTTGTCAGGATACTTTTTCTCAAGCTCGGCAATCTGCTTTTCCATGTATTTTTTGCCAGTGCCCTGAAGGAGAAACAACAGACCTCATCATTAAACTCAAACATTGTAGGCAATCACAGCATCATAACTTAGGAGAAAAGGATGTTGAATTTTGAAACTTACAAGGACTACTATCTGCATATCGTATTTAGCCAGCATTGGGATGGCAGCAGCAAGAATATCTGAACCTTTTTGCTCTTCCAGTCTACCAATAAAGCCTATTACAGGAATATCTCTGTCAACAGGCAATCCAACTTCTGCTTGAAGTTCTTCCTTCAATAATGGTTTCGCGGAGA
Organism: Salix viminalis; assembly: GCA_029228465.1. Lineage (NCBI taxonomy): Eukaryota > Viridiplantae > Streptophyta > Magnoliopsida > Malpighiales > Salicaceae > Salix > Salix viminalis. The sequence goes on from CM055441.1 coordinate 28,893,053, forward strand.
GGACCTGAACAAGAAAATCCCAAAAATCACCCACTTTATCTTTCATATTTGCATTCTTTGGTACTACTTATTATAAAGCACTTACAGTTGTGATCTCATATTTGATGCTTAGGTATTTATCTGTTGCAGGATTCCATTCTTGAACATCCATACCATTCACTATCCCAGTAATGCCACTTATACGGAGGTAGTTATCCAATTCTACACCCTTTTCTTCTCCAGAAACAAGTTCCTGGGCATAGTAAGGGCTTACAGTCATAACCCTGTGTGCTTCCAATACACCAGCCTTCAACCAATTGATTTTCCTTCCTTTCACAGGCTTGTTATACCTGCCAACGTAAAATAATCGTTAGTATTTGGAAAGGGGAGTGACGCACAAAATCTGTATAAAACTACATTTCGATTCATCTGAAAGCTTCAACTGCTAAAAATCCTCACCCATCCTTGAAGTCAAAAGAGCTCTTGTAATCATCTGGCAAGTTTAGGAGTGAGAAATCTGAGAAGGCAAATCTGCCCTGGTAAGCAATGTTATGGATGCAAAAGACAACCTGTCATGATTGAATAGACAACAACAATGTCAGCTGCTGTACTGTCAGAAATCCAAGCAAAGCAGAACTCTAAATGTCTCAATCCAATGGCCATACCTTTGCATTCATGTAAACTCCCTTGGATTGGTACATTGATTTCAAGTAACATGGGAGGATACCAGTGTGCCAATCATTGGCAACAAAGACAACATCCTCTCCTGCATTATGTGAGACAAGAACATGAATTGGATAAATTTCTTCATAGGAAAATTAATTCTCACAACTTCGTAAAGAGGTACGCACCATATGGTCCAGAGAAATGTTTGCTGCTCTCCAAGCTCAGAACCCTTGGTGCTTCAAGAGCAGCCTAAAAAACAATCAAATGAATTCATTTATGATATGCTTACCAATCCATTAAAACAAAAATTATCAGAACAACTATGCTGATCAACTACCATTACTGGATGGACACTACCATGAATTTTGTTCTGCGATTCATTTAACTCGCTGTTAATTACTTTGTCGTGCTAGGAACCTTGCACATAGTCAGGTCTACTCGGGTGAAGGTTTGTACTAGAAAACACATTATGCAGCTTCTACACAGCTTAACAAGACTAAATATGAAAGATATGGAGCTAGTTTATGTTTATAATGCAAGTTGTGAAACATTGTAACCATGCGGCATATGAACTAGAGGATTCAGACGAAAAACATTTTATGTTTTCACCATCTTTTAAACTTCTGATACTTTCTCAAGATGCAACGTTTCAAGTTACATTAAAGCACATGAAATGAAAAGGAATGGAAAATTACCAGGCAGAACAAGCTGAACCGCAGTAGATTATCCTGGTAATCCTCTCCAGCTGCAGGACCATAGATTTTGGAACCAGTTTTGCCCCATACCTTAAACATCCAGTTAATTTAGAATCAGAAACAGCAAACAAGAAAAAACACAACCAAATATCTGAATTTGCAAGAACTATAGCCTTTAGACACAAGAATCAGCAATCAGCAGAAATTTAAACCTTCTCTAGGAACATGGGATGATCCACAAACACGCGATCAACTCCACGCTTGTAGCAGTGGTAGTACCGAACAGTTTCAACCTTGTTCCCAACTTGAATCTGCCCATAAGAAGCTCATCATTTTAGTAAACAACCTCAAAAATTACCATCTTCACAGGCAAGGAAAGAAATCACAGAAAGTAATGATGAACACTCTTAAACACAGTAAAACTATGACAAATTACCTGCACCACTACACTAGTGTCCCAAGCATCTTTGTACTGGTCAAATCGTGGAGAGATTGTCATAACCCGGTGGCCTCTTGCCTGCACAACAATACCACAGTAAAAATTGATCAAACACAAGCGGTGCCTGACATTTTTCAAAGATGAAACTAAGTATCAGAAATCCTCTACTCACAGCCATTGCTGGGGGAAGCCCACCAAGAACATCACCAAGACCACCAGTTTTGCTCCAAGGACCAACCTCAGTGGCAACAAAGACCAAATCCATTCCTCCTTGTTGACAAACAATTTTTCCACAAGTGTCATTCCCAGTAGCATGGGCCTTTTTGACAGACTTCTTTGCAAATGATTGAGTCCTAAATTGCAGCTTGTCCACCATGTTCAGTGACCTTAAACCATTGTGAGTCATGCTTTGGCTCTTTAACCCTATTTGACCCAAATTTGCCGTTGTTTCTGATCCTTGACTGCCCACATATGAGCTCCTTGACACAAAGTGTGAAGCAGTCACGCTTGTCATGGTTCTCCTCTCTTGCTCTGCTAATCCAAACCAAAAAACAAAAACCAAATTCCTGTCAAATTCTTTAAACACGCCATGTTGATCATCCCAGAAGGGAAAACAATTCTGGGGAAGGGTGCTCGAAAAAAATGCTGCAAATTGATCAAGCTAAGAAATTTAAACCTGAAAGAATGACAAAGAAGTAAAAAATGGTGACACTAAGGCCAGAGAATGATCAAAATATATAGTACTAGCCACCATACAAGTTACAGCCTTAGTGAATCAAACAATAACCAACTAGCAAGAAAATCTCTGGACTTTGATTTTGTTGTGAAACCGTAAGAAAACCAATTCATTAAAAATCTCAAAAAGCTGTTAGCAAAATCAGAAACATATGCAAACGTAAGCAAATCAACAACTTACAAGATCAACAAGAGAAGTTTGTTACTAGAATGATAAGAGTGGTCTAAGGTCTGCTAAGTTTAGAAGTATGAGTGAGTGATTCACAGTATATTCAGTGACCATAGACATGGGCATTTGTAGCATTTGCAGCACTTGCATAGTGACACGTGCCATGCCACATGGCATCATGGTACTGGCTACGGTCACTTCCAAATCACCAGACACCTTGAGATTGGTTTCACGGTCTGCAATTGACATGAAAATCTGGACCCACCATGGATGCATGATTATTTTGATTCAAGAAGAATATTTGAGGTCCCTAATTATTAGAGTGATAGATATTTTCGAGGGGTTGAATCAAGTGGCAGAAACGACATCGAAGAGTGTCATCTTTTGGCTTGTGGGTCTCACAGGTTCTGCCTGCAACTGTCCACATTTTGCAAAGCAACAAGCCTATTGCTTTCAGTCACGTTTTATTGTATAGGAAAATATGAAACTGACGGTGGAGAAATGGAGGGGGCGATTAAATATAAAAAAAAACTATAGGAGGAGGAGATTTTTATTGGACACTCCTCCACAGAAACACAATTATTGCGAGTATTTCTATTTAATTTCAATTTAATATTTAATATTTAATATTATACTCAAATTTATTAAAAATTAAATTTATAATTTTTAACTGATTATTTCAAAATTTTAATCTGGACTACGAGTTTAACATATTGATTCAAGTTTTTTTTAATTGGGATTTTTTTCATTTATTGTTTTCGTATTAGGTTAATTGAGAAATAGGTTTCGTAATTTGTTTTAGTTTGATTTTTATAAAGTTATCTTCATCACGTGACTCAGGTCAAGAGTTACTCAGGTCAAGAGTTAAGCAAGTTAACCCGATTGACTCAAGTTATTGTTTTTTTTCATTTGTAATCGAATTTTTAATTTCAATTGAATAATTCAACATCAAGTTTATTAATAATTAAACTTTATAATTTGATTCAATTTACTTTTGATTAGGTTATTATGGTTTCATGACTTAGATCACAAGTTTTTGTAGGTTATCTAGGGATTGATTCGGGTTATTTTTTTATTGATTTTTTTAAAATTCTATTTCAACATTAAATTTTTTGGAGATTAAGTTATATAGTTTGTTTTGATTCAAGATTATTATTGTCTCATTACCTGAAATGCAAATTATCAGGTTAACTTAGATTAAACTTAATCAATATAATATATAATTGTCTCAATGTTTATATAAAATATCATTTTAAATATGTATTTTAAATCAAACTATATTTTTACTTATCGAGTTGTTTTTTTGGATCTGTCAAATAGAGCAAGTCATAACAAATTAATCCCCATATAGTTTTAAATTTTTTTCTACTAAAAACATTAACCTTCTTTAAATATTTTTATATTAAACAAATAATAAATAATTTAGCCAAACTGCCATCCATGAATTTATGGATGCTGCTATATTATTTTTTTAAAACTTTTTTTCTAGTTCTAAGCAAAAATCCACTGTTTTCCTAGGCAACTTGCAAGATTCAAGTTAACTAGTTTGAAAGTATAAAGGGTTGACACCTTCCACTCCTGTGACCGACAAACATTGATTGCTAAAAAATAATTGAGTGGATGTTATTCTAATTACTCTTTGATTTACCTCTGATTATGGAGTGATTCCTTACAAGATATAGTGGATTTTTGAACTATATTATTAGGATAATCTTTTATAATTCTTAAATAAATCACAATTTGATATATATATATATATATATATATATATATATATATATATATATATATATATATATATATTGCATGACAAGCAGCTAACTTTTTGTTTCAGTTTATTCAGTTTAACCATGTTAATCATAGCTGTTGGACCAATTTAGAGATTGATCAATTTAGAAAAGATATAAGTCATTGGGTTACCAAATCAATCATTCTTATAAAAATAAAAACATTTTTTTTATGTTGACTCGATTAAGAATGGATTGAGTTTATCAAATTAAGCATGTGATTAAAAATTCAATTGGTTGATCAAGCTATTATGATTATAAACCAAGGCATTAAAAAAGCTATAACCAAAAAATGTCAAGGAAATAATTACACATGTTTATTTTTATTTTTGAAAACCTTTTTCTTGGACAGCCAGGGGGTTTACACGTGCCCTGGGCCCACAAAGTGCGCTTTCCGGGTCACGTGGTTCCTCCTGTCTCAAAAAAAAAAAAAAAATACTAAATACTAGATTGGTGGTTTAAGCTACTCCTCAACCAAGCTAAAGTTTTTATAGTATAAAAGAAAATCTTAAGGATACAAGTATTTTTAAATAAACAAAAAAAACAATATAAAACTCGGATCATTAACTCGATTGAGTTCAATAAAATTGATTAATTTAATAACATATATAAAAAATACAATAAAAATAAATAAATAAAACACAATTTTTATTGACAATGATCAACTCAAAAAATGAATGTTTACCGATACAACTAAAACAAATATCCTCCCAGTATTCTTCAAAGATCTTTATGATATTACTTGATAATGAAGAAAAAATTAAATAAAAAGATGATAACCCTATGTTGTTATTCAATTTTGAACCTATTTCTGAAGTATTTTGAAAAGAAAAACAAAAAACCAAAATAAATATGTTTTTGATGTATTTGCGATATTTTTAGTATTTTTCAAAATCATCTTAAAAAGATTTAAATTTTAAATGTTTTTCAACATGTTCAGTTTTTAATGCGTCATTTTCAAAATCATTAATTTTTCTCTTTGATTTGACTTTGATGTTTTTTCTATTTCAAAAATAACAAAAAAATAAATGAAAAATATTTGGACATAGATATCAAAGTTGAAGAGTAAGCAAACAGGGGTGCTTGGTGCCTCTTTTTTTTAATAAATGTTTTTAAAAAAAATTGCTTTAAATTATTTTTTTAATGTTTTTAAATATTTTTAACGGGATAAAATTAGAAAAAATATATATTTAAATAAAAAAAATATTTTAAAAACAACAACAACCACACTGCACAAACATGAATCCTTATGTATAAATCAAATCACGAGTCAACTTTCACAAACTAAATCTCAAACCACATTCGATGCCCTAATTGATCGGGTAATGAACTATATAATTATGAAAATATTTTCTCATTCTTAAATAAATTACCATTTGATCTAAGAAAAGGATCAATGGCAAGCAGTCAACATCAGTTTAGCAGTGCAAATCCATTAAAAAAAATGAAGAAAATAATTGCAAGCAGTCAATAATCAATATCAGCTTAGCAGTGCAAATCCATTAAATAAAAAACAAGAAGAAAATAATTGCAAGCTAAGGCATAAAGAAACTGCCAACACTAAATTATTAAGTTAGTTCGTGAGTCATATAATCAACTGTTTTTTTTTATCAATATAATAGTATATATTATCATCATGTATAAATAGGGTTAATTAAATAATTAGAAGTCTATTTATTTTTATTTTTAAATTGTTTTAATATGTTAATGTCAAAAATAAATTTTAAAAATAAAAATAATTGATATATTTTTAATTGGGAAAAACACTTTAAAATCAATCATTATTAAAACATTAAACATGCTGTAAAAATCTAACAAAATCAATCGGCTATCATCATTCTATGCTTTAACTAAAAACTCTAAATCCCAAAATTCTATGGTCAACTTGCCGAACTGGCAGATCAATTATTTTAATTATAGTGGTCAATTTCATTCTGTTTTGGTCAAAATATTTTGTATCAGTTAAAAAAAAAGATAAAACAATATCGATTTTATTTCAGTTTAAATTCCAGTATATTCTGTATTTTTCAACTAAATACCGACCGAAAGGTACCTGTTTCATTCCGTCCGTTCTGTTTTGGGTAAATAGTGTTTCTTTTTAAATAATGAATAATTTTACAAAATCAATCATATCTCTTAATCTGATCAGTAATGAAATTTTATGAAGAGTATCTTGACATATTTATATATATTATATTAAAATTTCAGAGCAATCAGAGAATATAATGACCTTGAGAGATTGATGATAATATTCTCATAATATTATACATGTTTCATAATTCTGTTCAGAAAAATCATTTTATTGTATATTTTTTTAGATTAAATTGCACAATTCTAAATAAATTTTTTTTTGGATTTGAACTTTTTTTTTATTATATTTAATTTTATATATATATATACATAAATAATATAACTTCAAAATAGTGTGTCAAAATACTCTCAAATCAAAATATTCTATTCCAATTAAAAAAACAAATCACGGACCGAAATGATATGAAAACTTTGATTTTAATAGAGACCACAAACTTTGATTTTAATAGAGACCACAAACTTGTGAGGGTACATCATCAACGGCCTGAACCTTTCATGGGCCACGGGGCTAGACGTGCGGCTGATTTTAAGAAAATGGGTTCAATCCCAGTGAGCTGCATCGGATGTTGTTGTATTGAATACACTTGCACCATAGCAGAGGTTATGTTTGTTCATTCAAATTGCAAGCATTCTTTCTTTATATATATATAAAGAAAAATAATCAAAATAGCTTTGTTTTATTTATTTATTAAAATCATCCCAAGGAAATCAAACTCATGAAATAGAATCAACTCTAAATTGACTTCTTTTTTTCACTCGGCTCGACCAAGAAATAGTCGACTCGGTGTTAAATTTAATACCAATAATTTATTGATTTATAGTATATAAGTTTTGATCGAGATATAATTGAATCAAATTGAATCAACTCTAAATCAGTTTTTATTTGGCTCAACCAAGAAATAGTTGACTAGTTGTTAGATTTAGTTTATGTTTGATATTACATTTCAAAAATATTTGAAATATTTTTTACTTTTATTTTAAATTATTTTTTGTGTTTTTTAGATAATTTTGATATGTTGATATAAAAAATAATTTTAAAAAAATATAAAATTTTGATGTATTTTTTAAAATAAAAATATTAAAAAAAAGAACTTCAACCACTCTTCAAAACTGAACTGTAATAACAATGGTAGAGCTGATTGAGAAACCATTTGAAAAAAATTATGTGTCTTATTTTTTTGTTTTAAATTAATTTTTAAAGTTTGATGTTTAAAAAATAAAAAATATATACATATTTAAACAAAAATATATCAACCTCATTCACAGACTCCTGAAGAAGGCAGACAACAAGTTGTACCTAACCATCAATTACTTTCTTTCTAACCAAACAATTATAGGATCTACCATTCGTGGCCAACACTTAACCATTTTGTTAAGGTTTGTGTAGGAAGGAAGAAATATTCACAGTGATGGGCTAAGCACCACCTCGAACCCATCACCAGACTGTTTGATTTCAGCTTTGCATGTTCCTATTCTTGTTTTCTTTTAATTCAAGTAAACTCAACTCGAATTCAAGATATTTAAATACATCTTGATTAAACTGAAGATCTATAATATTTATTAACTCAAACTCAAGATATATAATTTAAAATCTTACTTAAATACATCTTGATTAAACTCAAGATCTATAATATTTATTAACTCGAACTTGAGATATAATTTAAAATCTTACTTAAACTCTAGATCTAAAATGTTTTTTTGACTATAATTCAAGATCTATAATAATATAGAGACTTGTCTACACATTCATTCCTTCATCATGCAAATCCTTTTATCCCACTACTCTTGATTCCCTTCATTTTTATTTAACACATTAAAATTATTAAAAGAAACATCAATTTAATATATTTTTCAACTTAATATTAGCATCCGAGTTTATTTTTAAAACACTTCCCAACACAAATGAACAGCAACTTGAGACACCTGGGAACACACTACAAACAGCAACGTCAGACACCTGGGAACACAGTAGTACAGCAATGTTATCATTTTAATATTCTAATATTAAAAATAGTTTTTTTTTAACAAAAAAACATCATATTTCTAAATCAAAAAAAAATCATTTTAAAAATCATCATCGAATTCAAGCACAAACAGTCAATTAATCTAACCTTCCTTCACCTTTAAACATCATTTCACTTACAGCTAAACTTCACAGCTCATAAACAAAAATAAAATCTAACAACCAACTCTCTTTAAAACACACAGTACAGCCCAACCCACAGGTAGCTGTTTCCCATGCACAGCTAATCAATGCCTGGTAACATCCTATTGACCCAAGAACAACGACGACGGCAATAATAACATCATTCAATCACGCAAAGATCCACTGATCGATTCTTCTTACACAAAATCAGAATCGTTAAAAGTCATATTACAAAATAAATAAAAAATCCAAAATAACAAGAGTACATTCACATCAAAGAGAAAACACAAAATCACCAGGTAAATACCATTCCAAACACAAAAATCCTTCTCTTTAATCACATCTTAATCCCTCAAAATAAGAACTAGCAGCGATGATTAATGGCTAACTCAGTGATTATCTGTGAGCCGTGACAAGGGTCTCAATGAAACCTTAACCCATCAAATCTTGGCGCAAATTTCTCCTTATCTGACACACCATTTTTCTCCATTGAAGATGGTCTCGATGAACCCTTCAAAAATCAGCCACTTCAAGTTAACCATCAAATGTTACGCTATTTTATACCCAAAAAAGATGGAAGAACAACCTCAACGATAGGAGAAGATGGGGGGGCTGATGACGATAAAGCTACAGTGGAGGCAGTAAGCACAGAAGCAACAAGAGTGCACGAGCCCTTCATGTTTCCTTGATGGGTTTTTCTTTTTATACGTGGGATTCGAATAAAGATGAGAATTGAGGCTTCAAATTGGCGAAATCCGACGAGTCGTTCTCGCCGGATCTCTACCTCTACCAGACGTGGAAAGAAATTCTGTTTCTTTGAGTTTTGTGACGCTCGTTTTTCAAAGTTTTCGGGCTCTTTATATAGCGGTGGGGGGTTTCCAAAGTTAATGGAATTTAATTCTGCTTTCAGATCCGTCGCACGTGGGAATTCAATGATAAAAGGGGAGGGTGGCTCGGTTGTTGACATGCTGGCAGTTGGGAAGCGTGATGGTTTTGCTTGAGCTCGAGGCCGCGTTTATGTCATATAAATTTAGGGCCTATAATTGTTTTTTTATTTTATTAATGGGAAAGAGAGCTATAAATATAATAATGGCTACGATGATGCATTATGGTAAATATATATATATATATATATATATATATATATATATATATATATATATATATATATATTATTTGTATGTTTTTTATTATATAAACATGGTTGGTGTGCCTCTTTCTCTTTCATGTTTATACTTCATAAGTTAATTAGTTTGACTCTCCGAGCGGGAATGATGCACCTTTTGTTTTTGTTTTTTTTATTACTATTAAAAAAAATATTAACTTCAATTTTTTTTTAAAAAAAAACAAGAGCTGTATATGTTAATGATATATTATTCTTTTTGCTATTTTTTTTACTAAAATTCTCTCTCATCTCTCGATCTAAAGATTTTAAAAAATAAATAAAATAAGTTTTTGAACTTGGATGAACTTTTACGTGAATTTTAGAATGAAAAAGTGATTTTTCCTTCCTTTTTTATTTCGGTCCTTTTTCTCCGAGTTTTTTCTATTACAATTTTTATCAATAACTCATTAAATTGACCACGAAAGGGTTTGATTTGAAAAAAAAAACAAATTAAAAATTAAACTTGGTTTTGCCAAATCAAACATCGATTGAGCGTCACATATGTTTTTTGATCTCATACCGAGCCAACTAAGGGATGTTTGGGATTGCCGTCAGGTAATATTTTTGGAAAAAATTGAATTTTATTTTATTTTATTTTAATTTTTTATATCATTTTAATGTGCTGATGTCAAAAATAATTTTTTTTAAATTAAAAAAAATATATCATTTTAATATATTTTTGAATAAAAAACACTTTTAATAGCAACTTCAATCACACTCTCAAACAGTCACTAAAACAAATCACCAAGCCCAACTCTTTATTAATATAATATAAAAAAATCAAATTGAAAAAAAAAAAGTAATGTGGCCAAAAACTTATAAATCTTATCAATTAGATACCGTTTTCAAGAAAATATCTTTCGTGATATCCATGGAATGAATAACAAGCATGATCCACACGATATAGCCATTTTCCAAGGCTTCCTTTTTCTTCATCAGGGCAGCAGCTCCTTCGCCAACCGAGGTCTATTTGGGAGGATAGTTATGGTTGTTTTTTAAAGTATTTTTTATTTAGAAATATATTAAAATAATATTTTTTTATTTTTTAAAAATTATTTTTGACATCAGCACATTAAAATTATTTAAAAACACTAAAAAAATTTATTTAAAAAAAAAAAAAAAAAAAAAAAAACGTCTGTTGTACCGCCCTCACTCTAACAAAACTGCGTCTCTTTTTGGGATTGAATGAAGCATCCGAAGAACCGTGTTAGTTGGAGAGAAATTCTGAAAGACAAAATGCATTTTAAGCTACAAAACACACAGCAGATTAATTATTTTTTCACGTATGATCTCTATTATTCTCCAAGTATCAGCAGTTTTTCGTATGATCTCTATTATTCTCCAAGTATCAGCAGTTTTTCGTAGTTTCTTCTAGTTAAATCACGCTTGATTATATCCAAGTGGGGAATTTTTTAAACCCTAAAAGAATAAAAGTAAACGCAGGTTGATCTGATTAGGTACGGGAGTAGGCAAACATGTGCTTGCCATGCCAGGGAGTTCATTCAAGGAAATTTCCTCAGTGATTCAGGAATATTGTAAGAAAGAGTGTTTGGTAAGAAATTAAATAGAGGACAGCTAAAGTACATGATGACTGACCTTAATTTTAAGTACTCAACAAATCTTATTTCTTTCGGACAAGGTACCTTCCATGAGAGTGTTTGGGATTGTGGTACAACAGGAAATTACAAAAAAGTACTCTAATCTAGCATTTGGTTAGTGTAAAAAAAAAGGGCACAAGGATGGGTCCCACATACAAATTACAATGAAAAATCGGTGCAAGAAAAACAGCTATTAACTTCTTTTCTTGCTTTTCACTTGAAACCAATTCACTTGAGTGAGACAGAGGAGAGTGGAATTTTAGGGGTGCAGGAGGGAGGGGTAATATATTTTTAATATAAAAATAATTTAAAAATTAATTAAAATATAAATAAATATATTATTAATTAAAATATAAATAAATATATTAGAAGGAGATCACAATATAATTTTTGCCTTAAAAACAAGTGTCTAATTTACTTGAATTATTAATTACATTTTATTATTATAATTATTAAATATTTAAAAAATAATATATATACTTTAAAGTAATTTTACAAGTTGACAATAATATAAAAAATATGTTAACCAAACACACGAAAATTGCTTTTTATCAATCTCAAACTCAATCACAGTTTTAACCAAACACTTCAAAACTTATTTTGAACCACAACTAAAATGTTTTTCATAAAATTGTTTTTTTTTAATTTTAACCATAAAAGCAAAAACAATACCAAACATACCCTATATAAGATCCCATAATTCCAGTCTTTTGTCACACATTGAGTTTTGTTTCAAGAACTTTAGAAATTGTAGCCTTTTGTGACATAATGTCGTCTTTTTTTTGGTTCAGTTAGTGCAATTTGTGCTCATGAATATGGGGTGACTCTTCTCTCTTCAACGATCAAAGAGACAAAGAGTTAATTATCCAACCAGTTGTAAAAGTTTAGGATTAAAAAGTTTTTTCTATGATTTTAAGTTTAAATTTTATAATTATTAATATGATGATTACTAAAAATTTTATATAGTCAACAACTTATTAAATTACACACAAATTGACCAAAGCATCTTCGGTAATAAAAAAGGAAACAGGAGGTCACGTAGAAAAGGAGTCGGAACTCGAGAAAGATAGGTCACCATGCAAGCAAGACCAAGAATGTTGACAACGATCCATCAATGATGCCATGGACTGCTAATAAAGAGCGGCATGTATCACCAAGCACTTGTTACCTTCTTGGATGGATTAAATCATGTTATTTGAGATTAATTTTTAGTTTTGAACTAGAGAGACAGTTCAACATATATATATATATATATATTGTTTTTAAATATTGTAGATTAATAATCATAAAAATAAAATGTAATTAATAATTTAAATAAATTACACACTTGATAGAAATTAATATTTCTTGTATATCCAGGATTAAGTTTTTTCTCGATTAGATTTTGATAGGCTTTTTGTTCAAGTCGGTTCATTTGTTAGCGAGCAAAATTTTTTTTGATATTTTCCTGAATTTGAAATTATTACGAGTACATGCCAAACAAACTCATTTGTTTATTTTTATATATATATATTAATAAACTGAGAAAATTGGAAATCGAACTTGAAGCTTAGCCTTTTTTTCGATTATGATAAGTGATCAATTATATATGCATGATCACCTTTTAAAAAATTTAGATCAGACTTCAAAGAGATAGCAAGTGCAAACTACCCTAGTCTCTCTTTTTTCACAGGAGTAACATGGAGCTTAAGTCTATTTTTTTTATTAATATAGGGTATCCAATTAGTTTGCGTGTATTCAACTAATTTTACAAGTCTTGAAATTAATAATATGTAAACTTTCAATAATCATTATATTAACAATCACAGGACTCGAACCTGAAACTATATAAAGAATAAAACTTGTAATCTCAAATTTTTATTACTGATTACTTACTATATGGTTAAGATTAAGTGAATTTATTAGAGAGAGATGTGCCATACATTTCGTTAAGGTTTTTTATTTTCTTAAAAAGGAAAATAACCTCTATACTTATGGAACCACATATTATTCAAGAGATGGACAGGGGACTGTTTTGAAGGGACTCGTCTGTGTTCTTGCAAAAAGTGATGGGGTTGCTCTGTGTTTACACGTGTGCCGCAGAGACAAAAGCATCTCTCATATACTTTTGTGTTTGCAGTTAAATTGATATTAAAATGGTGGGACCCACCGCCAAATTATATTCAGCTGTTTGGTAATATTTAAGTTTGGCTCCGCGTTTTGCTTCAACCATAGGTAAAAATGCGGAGCCAAACACCAACTTAGTCTCACCAATGATCCCAAGTGTTAACAAAAATAAATAAATAAATTATTTTGGTGAAAAATCTAAGTTAATCCAAGACCTGATGAACCTAAAAAAGGGTCAAAATCTAATTAAAAGCTATTAACTTTTCTTTGAATTAATTTTTTAAATAATATTTTATTAATTCATTGTTTTATAAAATAAAAAAAATATTTTTTTCTAAAATTAGTCCAAGTCAACTTCCCTGGTGTATAACCTAGACTTGTCCCGAAGGAAACCTGAAAATTATGGTGACTTGTAAGCAATGGCGTCCTTAAAACAGCAACACTAATTTTTTTTTTTATTGTGGCAAGGGGATATTTTCATCTTTTATATTTTCCAAGTCAAAAGAAAAATTGAGAAATGAGATTGAGTGCGCTAAGCATTTCCAATTCCAACGCAAGTCACGTATGTGCCTTTGATCGGTAAACATGGCCAGTTGGTCTCCACAAGAAGCTGTCCTCACCTCTCTCTCACACGCTTTCGACCCCCGACCCTATCCTACACGCAAACGAAACAACTTGGAAGTTAGAAAGGTTCCCCGCTCTCCAAAGAACACCAAGCTTCCTTCCTTATATATCGTTTTTCTTGAAATGGCTCCTCGTCAAATACCTAAACACGGCAAGAAAATCAGACTAGAATCTTGCTCTCTAGCTTTGATCAAAGGGTCTTCTGCTACTTGAAATCTGGGGCGATCAAGATTTTCCTGAAGAGACCATGAATTCTATGTTCAGTTCTTTCGATGCTTTCTGTGCTGAGTTACTGGGTCAGAAACTGAGGTCTTCGTTTCCGATAGCAACGAATGACTGCAATACGAAGAGGGTTTCGACTGTTGGTGATGACAGTAAGGTGGCAGACGATAAGGTGATGAAGAAGAATCGAGAAGGAAGCTCCTCCAGATCGTCAGCTGGGAAACAAGAGAAGAAGGTGCCAAGGTTTGCACCGGAGTTTGACGGACTCAACTGTTTTGAGACCATTGTTAACTACTGAGATTTGATGGCACGACGCAAAGAATTTGTGTTATTAGTTATAGGGATTTGTAGAGAAAGAAGAGGGTACTTAGGAATTATTCTTTGATTGATCCATCTGAAGTGGTGATGGTAACGTTAAAATCTCATTCTAATATTCTTTTATATCACTAATATTCTCTCTTTTTTCATCTTCTCGAAATAATTTTGAGTTTTTCTTCTTAATTGATGGATTAAATTCTCAAAACAAATTCAAAGCTATGGTTTTGGGAGGTGGTAGGCAATCATGGAAATCATGTTATTCAGCTCTAATCTCCCTGTCTAGGCTTAAGGTTCTCCTATGGTCAACAACTTGGAATCCACCGAGGCCCTAACTTGCTAGCAATTCTCCATGATAACAAACATGTCAAATTTGCAGAAATTCCTAGCTAGTTATGGTGCTATAAACAAGAATCAAGATCACCATGCTGTGCCGCTGCTGTTTTTATGCCTGGTGAATACATGGAGATGCACAGCGAGTGCCAAAACCATAGTGAGATCATCGCAATTAAGGCCAAGTGGATAGTAACCAACACAATAACTTCAGCTTTGGCATAAAAAAAATCAAACATGATGATCGTAGACTTGTACACAACCTGGTTCATGAATAGGGTAAATTTATTCGGGTCAACCCAAACTGTAACTTGAAAAGATTGACTCGAGTGAATCAAAATTTTAACTTGAAAAAACTTTGAAATGATACCTCTCGATTGAAGGATTTTATTGAGTCTTGATATAATAAATTTATCGTTATCGAAAGGATTTATGCACCAGTCAACTCAACTCAACCAGTTTTGCATACATTTTCTCCTCCATTGCTTGCTTCCATGGATTTGCCAAGGCAGGGCTACCTTCACCTATAACTAGCTGTGTCTAGGCTTTCTCTAAACCCTATGGGCTTTGGAATTGGAAGGTACAACATCTGGGGATTCAAAACTAGGGAATGAACAGCTCATGTCTAGAGCCCCTTATAGCTGTCAATTCCGTGTTGTTTCGGTCGGATCGTGTCATGCCGGTGAGAAAATCGGGACGAAACGTCTTGATTTTCATTTCAGTCAAATTCCAACCGAAACATCTCGATTCCGTTCTGACGTTTCGTTCTGGGTTCAAAAACAAAATGACACCGTTTAATATATCCTTACCTCTCCTATTTAAATCAAACATGCCCCGGCACCCAAAAATTCTTGCCCAAATCAATTTTCCATAATTCTTCCATCAGCTCACCTCAAAACCAAAATCCATAAACCCCGATAAAATCCCCATTAAATTCTCAATCCACCCAGACCCTTGGTCCTTAAGCGACGGAAACAACATATCTAAACCCAAACCCAAATCCAGAAACCCCAAAAATCCATTATCGGATGACAACGCCAGGCACATAATTATAGCCAAAGCGCGATACTTGAGCTTGTTGCGTAAGCACCAAGGTCCGCAAGCTCAAACACCAAAGTGGATAAAGAGAACTCCTGAATAGATGGTGCAGTATTTGGAGGATGATAGAAATGGACATCTTTATGGGAAGCATGTTGGGGCAGCTATAAAGAGAGTGAGGGGATTGACAGGCAAGAAAAATGAAGAGAGGGATATGAGGTTGCTTACGAGCGGGTTTGTGGGTAAGTTGAGTTTTAGAGAAATGTGTGTTGTTTTAAAAGAGCAGAAAGGGTGGAGGGAGGCCAGAGACTTCTTTTCCTGGATGAAATTGCAGGTGGGTTTTATTTGTTATTTGTGTATGTGTGTGATTCTGGGGCATTTGTTATTTGTGTATGTGTGTGATTCTGGGGCTTTTTAGATGTTGAATGAAGTGGGTCTGGATTTAATGTTTTATTTGTTTTAAATTTGATCGTAAACTTGTTAGAGTTGATTGTGAAATGGTTTATGGTTTAATGGGATGTTGAAATCATGTTCTCTACGAACTTAGAATTCCTTTATTCTTAGCAACAGAATAAGTTCTGGAAATTGATTTTGTGCAATGATAGAATTGGAGTGATTCTTATATATATATATATATTAATTAATTAATTATATATGAATAGTATGGTGACTGGAACGGCACACCGGAATGCTCCGAAACTGGAACATTCCGTTTCAATCGAAAAACCAGAACGGTATTGACAGCTATGATTTGTATACCCTGTTTATTTTTATATTTTTATTCACTTTAAATTATTTTTTAATTATTTTGATATATTAATATTAAAAATAAATTTTTAAAAAATAAAAATCTTATTTTTATATATTTTTAAATGGTAAATAATTTTAAAAAAAATAATTATTATTGTCATAACCCAATTTCTGGGCTACTCCCCAAAATCTAACCAAAAATAACAAAAAGAAAATAAATAGGGTCGGTGTTGGTAGAAAAATCAATGTGGAAATTTTGGTTGTTTTCGCGAGTCCGATCGTATCTCTTTTGTCCCCAAAATAGAGGAAAATATAGATTTAAGGAAAAAATAATTTATCATTGGATAAATCTGTGTAAAAAATAAGTCGTACGATATAATTATATTTTTATGGATTGATTTGATTTAATCGTAGACCAATTTAAAGTGTAATTATGTTTAGAAATTAATTTAAGTTCCAATTAAAGGATTTAATTAAGTGCAAGGACTTAATTATACTTTAAATTAGTCACGGCTCTCTCTAAACCTTATGGGCTTTGGAATTGGCCATCATGGAAGGTACAACATTTGTGGATTAAAAACTAGAGAATGAACAACTTCATCAATTTTATTTCAGTTCATATTTTATTTTTTTAATTAGAAAAAAATATTTTAGTTTTAGAATATTTTGACACCTCGTTTCGGGATTGTACTGTTTATATATATTTAATTGATTATATATATATATAAAATAAAATATTAATTTAATAAATTTAATTCTAATTCAAGATAAATTAATTTTAAAAATGTCATTAAAAAAATCCATAATATTCAATATAAAAGAAAAAATTTCATAGTATTCAATATATAACGACCACAAAATTAATGGAAATTTTAATAAACATAATTCTAATTCAAGATAAATTAATTTTAAAATTGTCATTAAAAAAATCCATAATGTTCAATATAACAGAAAAAATTTCATAGTATTCAATATATAACAAACAAAAAATTAATGAAATACAAAATTTCATGTCATAATATTCATTCAAGGCAGTTGCATGCATAAACAGGTAATTGTCAAAGCCACGTCCAGGGAAGACACAGGCTTGAGGGTAAATTTCCCTGATGATCTTTTTCCCATCTTAAGTGTTTAATCCAAAGATGTAATATGCCCTCTCATTCGTTTTTATTTTTAGTTTGATTCCCATTTTTCTTTTTCCTTTTTGTTTTAGATACTTTTATATTTTTTATTTTATTTTATTTTATTTTATCTTCCAACAAAAGTTTTGTTGGAAATTAAACTCCTTGTTTTTTTTCTCGATGAGCTTTTCTAGTTCTATGACCAAAGTTATAGACTTGAACACTTAGCCCAAGTTAACGTTGTTCTATTTGTTTTTAAGGTTTTTTTAATTGATTTTTTTCAATTTAATCATTTCACTTTGTTTTTTTAAAACATAAAAAAGCCAGGAATCATAATATTTTTTATTTGGTTATCATGATCTCATCACATATGCTGTAGGTTTGGTGGGTTAATTTGAATGACTAAAGTCTCTCTTATTTTTTTCTTTGATTTTCATCATTTAATATTGAGTTGTTTTTATAATTGAACTTTGTGATCTTTTCTGGTTTGCTTTCCATTGAGTTATCTTATTAGCATGATTAGAACAAGGTTTAATGTGTTTGTCTAGTTTATTGGTGTTTTTTTTTCTTGTTTTTTTTTTTTATCATTTTTGTTTTTATTTTAGTTTATCATCTTACATTGAATTTGTTTGGAATTAGTTTCATCATGTATTTATTTATGTTTTACTTATTATTTTGACTCGGGTTATAAATTTAGATACTCACTCAAGTTATTTATTTAATAATTTTATTTATGTTGGGTTAGTTAAGATTTGAGTCACATCAACCTTTTCATTTTTAGGTGTTTTTTTGTATCAGGTTCTTATAATATATTTTCTATTTAGATTGATTAATTTAATTTCTTCTTCTATTGTTATGCAAATATTAAGTAAAAAATTAAAACATGTAAGTTTTTCATTGTTCATCCATTGTGCACAAATATCAGTTTTTTATCTGGTCCCAAATCTTTTCTCATCCATCAATTTCATTTTAATTGAGGCCTAATTGATTTTGATTTCTTAAGAAAGGGTGATATTGAAAGAAGAGAGAGCATCAAATAAGAATGGTGCGACATAAGTTTATAATTAAATGCAATTTAGTCAATCAACTATAGAAATCATGCATCTTATATTATTTTTGTACGTTAATAGTTTTCAAAGTTTATTTTTTTGGTATAAAATTTTATTTTTGTTATGTTTTAGTTCATAACTAAGAGAGGAGAGAGAAATCTTGCTAGACTCTAGTAGAAGAGAGAAAAACATATTGTTGACACCAATTTAAGTCACCAAATAAATGTAATTTGTGTCAATCAATCTATTAGATGAGGGAGTTTCACATTAGGTGTTTTTTTAATCTATAAAATTTGTCGAAAAAACATATATGAGCTCGAGATTATTTTTGGCTTCGTGTTGATTTTATTTTTTTGATGAGGTTTCTTTGGTATTTTTACACCATTAATAAGTTTATCATGTTATATAATAATGGTTTTTTTTTGGTAAAAAATAGATTGAAAATGTTTTTTTTTCTTAAACTTCAATTCTTCCACCACTGTGGTGGCCGGAATCTAGACAAAATAGACTATACGAGCTGTAAACCCGCGCTTCGCCGCAGGAATTAAATTTTTTTTATCTACATTTAACATATAATTTTGTATTTTGGTTTTTATTCTTTTATTTTTTAGTTTAGTATCGATCCCTTGATTTTTTCGGTCCTTTTAAGATAGTTTTAAATTTTTTATTTGTATTTATACACCTTTGCTCTTTGTTTAGATTTTTGATTTTTATTGTTATTTTTATTTGTATTAAATGCAACTCTCGTTAAAAAACATAGTAAGTTTAATTTTGATGGTGTAAAATAAAAGTGAAACTATTTCCTATTCATGTATAGTTAAACGTGAAATGTTTGAAACACCACCGCAGGTGACTCTTTCGTTTTGTCTTATTTGAGGCAACAAAAGTTATTTTACTGTGCACTTAAAAAGTAAAATTATCGGGACACCCCCACTAACAATTCTTAGTTTTTGTCTTATTTAAGGGTATTATAATTATTGTAATATGCACAAAAATGAAAAAAAAATGACAATACCTCTGATACTATGACATTATTTTAAACACATTTTACATAATAAAATGAATATATAAAAAACTATTATATATTTTTAGAAGTTTTACGACGCTGCACGTGCCATCTGAAATATGCATGAGCTCTGAAATTGACGTTGTGCCCGAAGAAGCGCCCATAACACTGCTACAGAAAATATAATTAAAAATTAGTAAATTATCAATGCACCCTTATAGCCAACTTTTAGATTTTGTCTTATAGGGGTATATAAGCTTAAGTTGGCTGAGAGACCATGGTTATAAAAAAAATATATAAGTGAAAGAAAAAAAAAGTATAAGCGTGAAAGCACTGTAGCAATCCATATTATTTTTTTTAAAAAAAATCGGCTTAGAAATTAGTGATGGTGTGTTTAAGCTAGTTCGGAGATTCCGGTAATAAAAAAATGTATGAGTGAACAAAACCAAAGTATCAGTGGGAAAACACTTTAGAAAGAAAAAAAATATGGGTCCAGGGATTGTCATGGTACGCATAAGTTGGTATGAACACCCTTGTCATAAAAAAAATTGGATATGGGAATTAATCGTGGTGCGCTTAAGACACCCCGGTTAAAAAAACAAATAACAAAAAAAATATATAAGTGGAAAAAAAAAAAAGAATATAAAAAAGTATAATGGGCAAAAAAAAATGTTTCGGGGAAAAAACATAATAAGAAAAAAAATGAAAAAATAAACATAATAAGGAAAAAAAAGAAAAAAAAAAGGTAAAAAAAAAGAAGAAGAAAAAAACAGGGGGGAAAAACACTGTAGCGGGAAAGCACTATTGCAATCAACAATACTATGTGTGGGGAGCTATAGTGCTTTCTCCACACCATTTACAATCCATATTGCTTAAAAAAATAAATTCAGCCCAGGAATTAGTCATGGTGTGCTTAAAGCTGACTCGGAGACACCAGTTACCAAAATAAATTAATCTGGTGATAAGGAAAAAAAATATATAAGTGAACAAAAAAAGTATAAGGAAAAAAAATTCAGAAAAAATAATAAATTGGTCAGGGGATTAGTCGTGGTGCACGTAAGGTGGCTCGGACACCCCGGTTATAAAAAAAATTGGTCCGGGGATTAGTTATCGTGCGCCTAAGGTGACACGGAGATCCTGGTTATAAAAAAAATATATAAGTAAAAAAAAAATCACAAATAAAAAGCAAAAAAAAAAGAAAAGAAATCACTATTGAAATCCACAGTAAAATGTGTGGGGAGCTACAGTGATTTCCCCACACATTTTAGCTTATTGTTAATATTATCTAATGATTTTTTTTCCACAAAAAAATTAAGATGAACAACATGTCATCCACTCTAAGTATAATAAAAAGAGCCCAAACACGTGGGCCTATTGGGCTTTCTCGCATCGACTCAACTTAAATAGGCCGAGTTAAGTTGTGATTGGCCCCTTTTTACTCTTTTTTTATTTATTTTATTTATTTTTTATATTTTTTAGTTTGTCCCGTTTTTTATTATTTTCCAAGTCAAAAGAGAATGGAGATTAATTGGGACCAAGTCGTCGATAAGCATCTCCAATTCCCAATCTAATCAACGACTTTGACTAGTCAATGCTGTCGATCGTTGAGCACGCATCCGTCCTCACCTCTCCCCAGCCCCAACCCCAACCCCAACCCAATCATACACGCAAACGAAACATCTTGGAAGCTAAAAGCTTCCCCGCTCTGCGAATATCACCAGGTTCCCTTCTTATATATAGTTTTTCTTGAAATGGTTCTTTGTCAAATACCTAAACACAGCAAGAAAACCAAACCAGAATCTTAATCTCTAGCTTTGATCAAAGGGTCTTCTGCTACTTGAAATCTGGGGCGATCAAGATTTTCCTGAAGAGACCATGAATTCTATGTTCAGTTCTTTCGATGCTTTCTGTGCTGACTTACTGGGTCAGAAACTGAGGTCTTCGTTTCCGATTGCAACGAATGACTGCAATACCAAGAGGGTTTCGACTATTGGTGATGACAGTAAAGTTGCAGAAGATAAGGTGATGAAGAAGAATGGAGAAGGAAGCTCCTCCAGATCGTCAGCTGGGAAACAAGAGAAGAAGGTGCCAAGGTTTGCACCGGAGCTTGACGGACTCAACTGTTTTGAGACCATTGTTAACTACTGAGATTTCATGGCATGACGCAAAGAATTTGTGTTCTTAGTTATAGGGATTTGTAGAGAAAGAAAAGGGTACTTGGGAATTATTCTTTGATTGATCCATCTGAAGTGGTGATGGTAATGTTAAAATCTCATTCTAATATTCTTTTATACGACTACTATTCTTCTTCTTTTTCATCTTATTTTGAGTTTTTCTTCTTAATTGATGGATTGAATTCTCAAAATCCCCCGTATATTTCCGCTTAGAGCAAGAAAAATTAAAATTAGGATATACTTTTATCAGAGCCAAGATCAATGAGTCTTGTAGCAGCGAGATAATCCAATAATTTAGTGATTTAAGTTCTAAATCATGCCAGATCTTAAAACAGTTCTAAAACTGGCCGTCTCATGAGGGATAATTTGCTACTACTAGGTTGTTTTTAAAATTTCTGTCAGCCCCCAAAGGTAAAAAATGTAAGAAAAAAAACCCAAGTCCTGACAAAAATAAATAAATAAAAATGGGATAAGATACAGGAAGGTGCTAAGGTCATTATGCACGTTTCAAGAAAGAGAATCATTTTTTAAGTGAAGTTGCGTCATTCACTTATCCTATCAAGTTCTAAGTTTTGATGGATGCTAATTAAGTGATTGCTCATATAAAAACATCAAAATTATAAAAAAAAATCTAAGAACTATTATTTCGATAATGTAAAACATACTTCAATAAATAGGCTGTTATAATAATAATAATAATAATAATAATAGTAATAAAACTCTATATATTAGCTCATTCTTCTTTTCACTACATAAGAATACCATATACAATCATTCTATAATTAATTTCTGTTGTTCATCATAATGGCTATCTCACCCATATGCATTTCAGCCTCTACTTAATTATTTTTTCTTAATAATTAATTTTCATAATGATTGATCTTATTCAGAATTCTCTAATCCTCGACTGATAAAAGGACTTTCCGGCAGAACGGCATGAAATGCTTTCTTGCAAATTATTTGAGATTTTGCTTGATTTTATTTATTTAAAAATACATTAAAAAAATATTTTATTTTTATTTTTTACCACGCAACTCCAAATCCAATTATATACCAACCAGAGAGTCGGTGGCATAATCAAGGGCACATTTTCATCTTTTATATTTCCCATGTCAAAATTGTAATCACTATTTTATCTCTAGAATAGCCAAAAAATTGATCATGGTACCAGAGGTGTTCTGGTCTTTTCATTTTTTATTGTACAATAAAACTATCTATTTATCCCTAGGAGATGACAAAGAGAAGAAGGCTAGCGGAGGGTATTTTGGAATTTTCACGTATGTTTGCACGACATAATTACTTACATACACTCCAAAAAGACAAAAGGAAGTTTTGTGGCTGGGGCATGGTACTTTCACACTTTGTTTTTTTATGGTTATCACTGGGTTTAAGAATGTTTAGGTAATTTGATATTTTTTTATTATTACTTTTCAGAAATACTACAGGAGCATTGTCAGAACACGCCAACAAAGTTTAACGTGGATACCCTTTTAGGCGGTGCGTGCGTCGTTGTTTTGACGCTGAAAGTGTCCAATCGTCGTGCATCGGGTGCACCACATTGTGCTCTGACTCCCGTGCGGGGCGTGTCGTTGTACGGCGATCAGGGAAGCACCAGTGGATGGTTTTTGATTTTTTCTCCCTTTTCTCTCCCCTGTTGCCAGAAAATACATTGCAGTCCTTTATGTTTGTGATTGTTTTATTTTGGTTATGTTATTTTGATTTTGGTTTTATTCTTGATTTCTTCAATAAAATTTTTGATTGATTTCAATATTGTCATTCAATTGAAACTTATTATATATATTGGTTTTCGTTTCAGTATTTAATCTTTTAATTTGGGTTTTTTATTACTTTATTTTTTTCGGTATGCAGGTTTTAATTTTGTACTCCAATTCAAATTTGACATATATTTTACTTTTCATTTCAGTCCTTAATTTTTTACCACAATTACAATGCAATTGTTATCTTAAAAATATCTTTGTTTGTTTCGGTCCCAAAGTTTTTATTTGTTTTAATTTTATCTTTTGATTGAAATTAATTTTTTTTTCATTTCGTCCCTTATTCTTTGAATTTTTTATTTATTCCTTTGGTTTTTTTTTTTATCATTTTTGGACACTGTTTATTTTTTACCCATATTTATGCATCAATGCTTTTCATTTTTGTTTTTAATTTTTTTGTTTATATTTTATTAAGATTTTATTTTTATTAGGTTCAGTCATGAAATTTTAATTTATGTTGGTGATCATTTTAAAATTAGTATTTCATCTTTTTTTGTTTATTCCTTTTTTAGTGTTTTCTGTTATTTTTATCTATTTTTTGGATTAGATGATTTTACGGTTTTATTATTTGCACAATAATAATAATAATTTAGTGATTATTTTTTTTATTGTTTTTTTTGTAATTTTTTTATTTTTTATTTATTCTTTAGATCAATTTAATGATTTAATTGTTTGAACAATAATGTTGATATTAATTTTAACTGTTATAGTCATGATAATGATGGTAATGCAGAGATGAATTTTCAATGATGTTCTCTTCTTTTTGTAGATAAAAATTAACCATTTATTTTAATTATTTGATTATTGCAGATGTTTTCACAATTTATATTTTGTTTGTTGTGTTTAATTTAAATTAGATTATAAAATGAATTAATCCTGATAGTGAATTCAACAATTTAGATATATGAATTTTCTTGTACTTATAGAAAGCTCTCACTTCAAAGGAATGTGAACATATTTATTATTTTTCCAAAATTTGTATTATAATAAAATAATCTCACATAATTAATATTTTTTATGTTGAAAAAAATATGGTTTCGACCGCGGCGAAGCGTGAAAAAGTGTCAATTACACACACACACACACACACACACACACACACACACACACACACACACACACACATATATATATATATATATATATATGGATTGTAATAGTAAAATGATATTTTTTTTAAATCATGTCAAAAGACAAGGTTGAAAGGTGAAATAGATTTTTTTCTCTTCATATAATTCATTTTTTTTTTATCATTTTTAATGGGGGCACAAACATGTTTTAATTGTTTTTTACAATGAAAAAACTTCATGAACTTTAAGAGAAAATACTCACATATTTAGTTGCTATGAGCTTTCTTGAGATTTCATGTTGTTGTTTTTTTTGCGTCGTTTAATTAGTACTTTATGCTTTATATCATAATAAATTAAGCATTGTTTGGGTGTATTTGTGTATTTTTATTATTCTTAGCATAATGAAAAAACAAAATTAATAATTATCTTGGAATTTATTAAGGATTGATATAGGAACAACTATGTATTTTCCATGATTATATATATATATATATATATATATATATATATATATATATATATATATATATAAAGGTTATATAAGATGTACATTAATCATTTTAAAATGATTAAAAATACAGAAGGTGTTAGACTCGTAAAAAAGATCGTAATAGTTTGTGCGCTTCTTATCCATGTCATTAGATTCTTCAAGTCATCCTCTTCCATCCTAGGTGGAGCTTGTTAACTTTTGATAAATTGATTATAGCTAGATATACTTTCTTTTTTCCCCTCTCTTTTCACTCTCGTCCCTCTAGAATCACACCTAACATTTTAAATCTTAGTACAGTCCTTTTGGTTGGGTATATTTGTATATCAGTCCTCATTCATTTTATTTGTTAATTTTTATCCTTAGCTATTTGTAAGTTTTTTTTATCTTGTCTTTTTTTGTAAACTTTCAGTTTTTTTTTAATTTAATACTTTTAATTAATATATTTTATTTGTTATTTTTTTTAAATATTGTCCTCATTGTTTTTGTGGTTTTTCCTTATAATTATTTTGTTCAATTTATTTTGTATTTATTTATCCCTTCAATCCAAAATTATCCACCCTCTTAATGTTTTTCTGTTAAATTTTATCCTTTTTTTTATTTTTTTTGTGATTGTTATTTTTCAATTTCATTCTTCAATAATTGTGTTTTTTTAAGAAAAACTTGGGAATTGTTGTTTTTCAAGATTTGGTACTTCCAATCAAATGGCCTAAGGCACTGGTTTTATAAGTAAGCATGAGTTTCTATATTTATTTTAGATTTTTTAATCTTATCATTTGACATTTGTTTTTTAAGAAATTAAGATGTTTATTATAAAGTTATCTTGAACTTATTGTCTGACCCATTAATTTAATAGGTTAACCTAGGTGGTTCGTGCATTTTTTGTTTTGCCTTTTAATAACTTTTTTTAACCTTTTTGTGTTATTGATTTTTCATATTTTAACTTTCAATATTTAATTTATTGAGAATTGATCCTCGTGGTATTTTCTTATTTAATGCTTCTGATTGAATGATCGGGGATGAATTTTATTAGTTAATAAGGGTTAGTGTTGTAGTTTTTTACTTATTTTTGTCCCATATCATAATTCGACATTGGCTATTTTTTTTATAAAAAAAAAATCATGTTTTGTGATTTTCATTCATTTTTCATTTTTTTTGTCCTAACTCGTGGACAGAGGATTGGTTACATAGCTAGTATAAATAATAATAATAGAAACACATGTTACTGTTTTATCTCCGTTGATTAGTATCGTCATTGATTTTTTTTATATATAATTATATTATTTAATTAATTAAGCTTAATCAACTTATTCAAATAGTGATCAAAATTCTGATTTTTTCTTTTAAAATATTATCACCACTTGAATGTTTTTTATATTATAAAAAAATTAATTTGACACGCCTCTTTTCTAATATATTAATATATCATGCTGGCATACATATTATTGTATTAAGTAAAATATAAATTTACTAGCAAAACAATAAAGATAATATAATAAACAAAATAGTCCTCTTCCAGTATAGGGCACATTTTCATCGTTTATATTTTCCAAGTCAAAAGAAAAATTGAGAACGAGATTAATTGGGATCTGGTCGTAAATAAGCATCTCCAATTCCCAATCTAGTCAACGACTTTGACTAGGTAATGCCGTCGATCATTGAACATGCATCCGTCCTCACCTCTCTCTCACACGCTTTCGAGCCCCAACCCAATCCTTATATATAGTTTTTCTTGAAATGGTTCCTCCTCAAATACCTAAACACAGCAATAAAAGCAAACCAGAATCTTAATCTCTTGCTTTTAAAGGGTCTTCTGCTACTTGAAATTTGGGGCGATCAAGATTTTCCTGAAGAGACCATGAATTCTATGTTCAGTTCTTTCGATGCTTTCTGTGCTGAGTTACTGGGTCAAAAACTGAGGTCTTCGTTTCCGATTGCAACGAATGACTGCAATACCAAGAGGGTTTCGACTGTTGGTGATGACAGGAAGGTGGAAGAAGATAAGCTGATGAAGAAGAATGGAGAAGGAAGCTCTTCCAGATCGTCAGCTGGGAAACAAGAGAAGAAGGTGCCGAGGTTTGCACCGGAGCTTGACGGGCTCAACTGTTTTGAGACCATTGTTAACTACTGAGATTTCATGGCATGACGCAAAGAAATTGTGTTCTTAGTTATAGGGATTTGTAGAGAAAGAAGAGGGTACTTAGGAATTAATTATTCTTTGATTGATCCATCTGAAGTGGTGATGGTAATGTTTAAATCTCATTCTAATATACTTTTATACGACTACTATTCTTCTTATTTTTCATCTTATTTTGAGTTTCTCTTCATTGATGGATTAGATTCTAAAAATCCCCCGTATATTTTAGCTTATAGAAGAAAATTAAAATTAGGATATACTTTTATCAGAGCCAAGATAAATGAGTCTTGTAACAGTGACATAATATCTTTCTGAGAAGGGTAAATCAACAAAACTTAACCAGAAAATTTAGGATATATATACTCATCTCTTTTCACTACAAAATTTAGTGTGCACTTGCTAATAGGAGTTAGGGCACATGCTATTCCCTGTGAAGTTTCATTCAATGAAATTTCTGAAGGAGTACGAGGTTAACTTCAAATAATTATTAAAAAATTAGAAAGTTGTTCTTTTAAAAATAATAATTTAGTTATTATCTAATATACTAAAAGAGGTCAGAGTCGGTTACTGTAGCATGTGAGACAAATTACTGTGGATTGAAATAGTGTTGGTCAGTTTTCGGTTCGGTTTGGGTTGGTCGGGTAGCTCGCCTTTTGTATAATATATATTCATATTGGCGGAGTACTATCGAGCAAGGAACCTGTAGCTCAGTGGAAGATGAGCTTCTTGCTAAGAGGAGGATAGAGGTTCGACCTCTCCTGGCGCGCCTCCTTACGTACTACGGGTTTTTTCTTTTTTCTTTTTTCTTTTTTACTTTAACATAGATGTTTTTTTTTTTTTGCTTATATATATATATTTTTAAGTTATTTACTTTTTTCTTTCTTTGATTGAATTTTTTTCCCATTATTGACGCTATAAGAATAATAATTTTAGTTTTTTTTCTTATTTCCTTTTTTATTGATGTTTTTGATTTTTTTTTCGTTGGGTTAATTTAATAATTTTTATTATTTTAGTAGTAATAGTGATGATATTTTTAGATGTTAAAGTTTAGGTGTTATAATAAGGTGTGTTGATGTGTTTCATTATATCAAATCTTGCATGTATAGATGTTATACTTTATTTGATTTTTTTTATTTTATTGAAATTGATAATATATTTGGTTTTATTTTCAGCCCTTATCCTTTTGAATTTTGATTTCAATTCCTTTATATTTTTATAGTTTTTAAATAGTTTTTATTTTTATCTATGTTTATTATATGTGTGTGTCTTTAGTTTTGGTTTTTAAATTTTATTATTTTCTCTTTTGTTGAGATAACATTTTTTCAGAACAATTTGTTCTTAAATTTTAGTTTGTATTTATGATCTTTGAAAATTGATATTTCTTATTTGTTTTTCTTTGTTTTTTCTTTTGGTTTTTTTATTTGTTTTTTTTTATTTTCATGTTAGATGATTTTTTTAGCTAATAATTTTTATTTGTATTCATTTTTATTTTGTTTGCTCTTTTGTTAGATTTTTTGGGCTTTTTTATTCTTTTATTGAATTTATTTCCCATTATTCACGCAATAATAATAATTATAGTAATAATAATTTTTGTTTTTGTTTTTGTTTTTGCTTTCTCTTTTATTAATGTTTTCAAAATTTTTTCTCAACAGAATAATTTAATAATTTTTATTGTTTTAACAATAATAATAATAATAATATTTTTAGATGTTAAACCTTTGATGTTCCTGTTGTTATAATATGATGTGTTCATGTGTTTCATTATATCAAACCTTACATGTATAGATGTTATATTTTATTTGATTTTTACATTTTTTTCATTTGGATGAAATGAATAATATATTTGGTTTTTTCTTTGACACTTATACTTTTAATTTTTAATTTTTAATTTTTTATAGTTCTTAAATAGTCCATATTTATATACATATGCCTTTAATTTTAGTTTTTAATTTTTATTATTTTCTCTTTTGTTGAGGTAACATTTTTTTTTCAAAAACTTTGTTATTAAATTTTAGTTTGTGTTTATGATCATTTGAAAATTGATATTTCTTATTTTTTTTCCTTTGTTTTTTCTTTTGGTTTTTTTATTAGTTTTTATTTTATTTTATTTTCACGTCAAATGATTTTTTTAATTTTTTTTGTTGTTTTGTTAAAGGTTTTGGGCTATTTTATTCTTTTATTGAATTTATTTTTTCATTATTCACTAATAATAATAATAATAATAATAATAATAATAATAATAATAATAATAATAATAATAATAATAATTTTAGTTTTTTTTCTTGCTTCCTATTTTATTAATGTTTTCAAGTTTTTTTCTCATCGGAATAAGTTAATAATTTTTATTGTTTTAGCAATAATAGTAATGATATTTTTGAATGTTGGGTCTTCGATGTTGTTGTTGTTGTTATAATAAGGTATGTTGATATGTTTTATTATATCAAATCTTGCATGTATAGATGTTATATTTTATTTTTGAACTAGCAAAATCTATTAATTGTTTCAATCCCAACAATCATAAAAAATATTTACTCGGCCCGCAACGTAGTGCGGGCAATTAACTAGTTTAAGTTCTAAATTATGTCATATCTTAAAAGATCTCTGAAACTGGCCAGGGTTAATTTGCTACTACAAGGTTGTTTTTAAAATTTCTGTCAGCCCCAAAAGGTAAAAATGTAAGGAAAAAAAAACTCAAGTCCTGCAAAAAATAAATAAATAAATATGGGATAAGATATAGGAAGGTGCTAAGGTCATTATGCACGTTTCAAGAAAGAGATAATCATTTTTTAAGGGTTCAAAATTAAACTTAAACAATTGAAATCCAGTGAAGTAGCGTCATTCACTTATCCTACCAAGTTCTGAATTAAGTGATTGCTCATTTTAAATGATATAAAACCCTTAAAATATACAAAGATTCTTATTATGATACATCGAATTAAAAGTCTTTTTAATTGAAATTATCTTGAAATAATTTTTTATTTTTATTTTTGATATCAATACATCAAAATTATAAAAAAATCTAAAAATTATTATTTCGATAATGTAAAACATACTTCAAAAAACAAGCTTGTAATAATAATATTGTTTGTTTTCTTGTGGATTCTTATAATTTTTTTTGTTTAGAAATACATTAAAATAATATTTTTTTTATTTTAATTTTTTTTTTTTATATCAATACATGAAAAAAAATTTAAAAAATAATTTTTAAGAAAAAATTTAAAGTAAAAAAGTAAAAAAAATCAATTTTTTTCTCAAAATACCACTCTAAGTAGCTGACACAACTCCAAATCCAATTGTATACCACCAGAGAGTCGGTGGCATAATCAAGGGCACATTTCGCACCTGTTTGGCAACGTGGTGCGTTCCACGTTTGCCAAACGGGACGCTATTTTAATGTTTGGTTTCACCCGAACGCGGATAAAAAATCATGGGACCCACGTCAATTATTACGCCCGACGCCGTTTCTGTGTGAAGCTGGTTTTAGGAGCTTTTTCGAGTCGCGATTTGTATTTATGAAACTGCCGTTTGAAGTAAATATTACCGTTGAAAATATATGCCTTATCCGCCCAAAAAAAAATCCTCTCAATTCCTTCTCATCTGCACCTCCTCTCGTCTCGCGACCTTTCTCTCCTCTGCGACAGACCCACTAACTCCCCCCCCCTTAACTCCCCGGGAGTTAGGGCAAAATCATCATAAATAAATCAATTCCAACAACAATATTACCGTGTATTGACCAAAGAAACCCTCAAATTGATCATCTCTCATACCGAGTATTGACCAAAGAAAAGAGAAGCGGAGGGAAAAAAATAAATGATACCCATAGCGCAATCGATCATCTCTCTCTCTGGGGGTCTCAGCTATCTGGAGGAGGGAGTTGTTTTTGAGATGGGAGGTGAGGGGTCGGGAAGGAGATAGAGAGGGGAGGAGATGGAGGGAGAGGGCTGGAACGGAGATGTCTGGAATGAGAGCGAGAAGTCGGAATGAGAGTGAGGGGGTCGAACGGGCAAGACCTAATATATATGTGCAGCCAAAATAATAATTAAAGTTATATTTAAATAATTAAAAAAATAGTTATTTTTCAGAAATAATTAAAAAATAAATTATAAATAACTATTACATCCATATTATTCAATGAATAATTAATTTAATTTTGTTTTCGCGTGTGCACTTAATTTTACCTTTTCTTTTCTTCCACATTTTTAACACCTAACATTGTATTTTTATTGTTTTTTATTTTATATTTCAATATATTCTTTATTTTAAATTGGTCTTTATATTTTTTTTTAATCATATAGCTAAATTAAGAAGAAAAAACTATTGAACGTAGTGAAATTCATACAACTAATCATAAAATTTGATAGGTTAATTTACGATGATTCTTATGAATCTAATATATCACAATCTTATTTTTAAATAATTATCATAAATTTATTTTACTTCCAAATATTTTTTTTTAATTATTAACTTATATTTGTTTAAGTGGTTTTTAAAATATATATTTTTTTAAAAAAATGTGTAGATACAGATCAGTCTTAATAGAAGGAAAATATATGTTCATGATGAAATTGCAAATAGTTTGATGGGAAAATAAAAAATAATATATGTTTTTTCATGAATTATTAATTACATAATATTATTATCATTATTAAATTTACAATATTTAAAAAAATTATGTGTATATATATATATATATACCCTTTTAAGTAATTTCACAAGTTAAACGCAGTTTGTAAAGTTTGGAAACCAAACACCAAAACTCATTTTTCTTCAACCTTCAACTCAACCACAATTTTAACCAAACACTTAACTGCTTTTTTTGAACCACAGTTAAAAATTCCATTTTTAAAACTCCATTTTTTCAACCACAACCACAACCGCAACCGCTATACCAAACAGGCCCTTCATCTTTTTATATTTTCCATGTCAAAAAGTTTTTTGAGAAGGGAGATCGAGACCAAGTCATCCAATTCGCAAGCAAGTAAACATTCTTTGATCTTTTATGTTCACATGGCCAGTTGGTGTCCTCTAGCATCCCCCCACGAACTTACCTGGATACGTGTTTTTTTTTAATGAATATTTTATTTGGTGAGTAATAAATTTATATATATATATGGATTGTAATAGTAAAATGATATATATTTTTTTTAAATCATGTCTTGAGAGGTGAAATAGATTTTTTCTTCTTCATATAATTCATTTTTTATTCTCATTTTTAATGGGGACACAAACATGTTTTCATTTTATTTTACAATGAAAAAACTTCATGAAGTTTAAGAGAAAATACTCACATATTTAGTTGTCATGAGCTTTCTTGAGATTTCATGTTTTTTTTTACGTCGTTTAATTACTACTTTATCCTTTATATCATAATTAATTAAGCATTGTTTTGGGGGGTATTTGTATATTTTTATAATTCTTAGCATAGTGAAACAACAAAATTAATATTTATCTTGGAATTTATTAAGGATTGATTTAGGAGCAAGTACATGTTTTCCATGATTATATATATATATATATATATATATATATATATATATATATATATAAAAGGTTATTTAAGAGGTAAATTTATCATTTTAAAATAATTATAAATATAGAAGGTGTCAGACAGACACGTCAAAAAGGTCATTATGCTTTAATAGTGTGTGCGCTTCTTCATCCATGTCATTGGATTTTTCACGTCCTCTTCCATCCTAGGTTGAACGTGTTGGCTTTTGATCAATTGATTGTAGCTAGAGATATTTTAATTTTTTTTCCCCTCTCTTTTCTCTTTCCTCCCTATAGAATCAAACCAAACATTTAAAATCTTAGTGCAGTCCTTTAAGTTGGGTATCTTTGTATATCAATCCTCATTCTTTTTATTTTTTAATTTTTATCCTTGGCCATTTGTATGTTTTTATTTATTTTCTTCAATTACATCCTTCAAATTTATTTTTTTAAATTTGATTCTAGTTCTTTTTTCTCTTGTCTTTTTTTGTAAACTTTCAATTTTTAAAAAACAAAATATACTTTAATTAAAATATTTTGCTGTTGATTTTTTTTTGAAAAAGTTGTCCTCATTCTTTTTATGGTTTTTCCTTTTAATTATTTTGCGCAACTTATTTTTATTTTTTATTTATCCCTTGAATCCAAAACTATCCACCCTCTTAATGTTTATCTGTTAAATTTTATTCTCATTTTTGAATTTTTTTGTGATTGTTTTTTTTTTTCAATTTCATTGTTGAATAATTGTAATTTTTTTTTAAAAAAAAAAACTTGCGAATTGTGGTTTTTCGAGATTTCGTGCCTCCAATCAAATGGCCTAAGTAACTGACTTTATAAGCTGGCATGGGTTTCTATATTTATTTTAGATTTTTTAATCTTATCATTTGATATTGGTTTTTTAAGAAATTAGGTTTTTTTTGTATAAAGTTATCTTGATCTTATTGCCTGACCCATAAATTTACTTTCCTTTTGCATGTTTGATTTTGTTTTATCTTCAATTTAATACTTCAATATTTGATTGGTTGAAAATTGAGTTTCAAGTATTTTTCTTTCTTTGATATTAATTTTTGATGGCTAAACATATTGTTTTTACTAACTCGTGAAAGAGGATTGGTTACATAGCTAGCATGAATAATAATAATAATAATAGAAACACATGTTACTGTTTTATCTCCGTTGATTAGTATTGTCATTGATTTTTTTATATATAATCATATTATTTAATTAATTAAGCTTAATCAACTTATTCAAATAGTGATCAAAATTCTGATTTTTTCTTTAAAAATATTATCATCACTTGAATGTTTTTTATATTATAAAAAAATTAATTTGTCATGCCTCTTATCTAATATATTAATATATAATGCTGGCATGCATATTATTGTATTAAGTAAAATATAAATTTAATAACGTCCACCCATCATGACTAGCAAAACAATAAAAATAATATAATAAACAATTATATTTTCCAATCAAAAGAAAAATTGAGAACGAGATTAATTGGGACCAAGTCGTATAGATAAGCATCTCCAATTCCCACTAGTCAACGACTTTGACTAGGCAATGCCGTCGATCGTTGAACATGCATCCGTCCTCACCTCTATCTCTTACACGCTTTCGAGCCCCCACTTGGAAGTTAGAAGGTTCCCCGCTCTCCGAATATCACCAGGTTCCCTCCCTATATATATATAGTTTTTCTTGAAATGGTTCCTTGTCAAATACCTAAACACAGCAAGAAAACCAAACCAGAATCTTAGTCTCTAGCTTTGATCAAAGGGTCTTCTGCTACTTCAAATCTGGGGCGATCAAGATTTTCTTGAAGAGACCATGAATTCTATGTTCAGTTCTTTCGATGCTTTCTGTGCTGAGTTACTGGGTCAGAAACTGAGTTCTTCGTTTCCGATTGCAACGAATGACTGCAATACCAAGAGGGTTTCGACTGTTCGTGATGACAGTAAGGTGGCGGAAGATAAGGTGATGAAGAAGAATCGAGAAGGAAGCTCCTCCAGATCGTCAGCTGGGAAACAAGAGAAGAAGGTGCCAAGGTTTGCACCGGAGTTTGACGGGCTCAACTGTTTTGAGACCATTGTTAACTACTGAGATTTGATGGCACGACGCAAAGAATTTGTGTTCTTAGTTATAGGGATTTGTAGAGAAAGAAAAGGGTACTTAGGAATTAATTATTCTTTGATTGATCCATCTGAAGTGGTGATGGGGATGTTTAAATCTCACTCTAATATACTTTTATATGATTAATATTCTCTTTTTTTCATCTTCTTGAAATAATTTTGAGTTTTTCTTAATTGATGGATTAAATTCTCAAAGCTACGCTATAAACAAGAATCGAGATCATCATGCTGTGCCAAAACCATAGTTAGATCATCGCAATTAAAGGCCAAGTGGATAGTTAGAATGATGATCATAACTTCAGCCAACACAATAACTTCAGCTTTGGCATAAAAAAATCAAACATGATGATCATACACTTGTACACAACCTTGGTCATGAATAGGGTAAATTTATTCGGGTCAACCCAAACTTTAACTTGAAAAGATTGACTCGAGTGAATCAAAATTTTAACTTGAAAAAACTTTGAAATGATACCTCTCGATTGAAGGATTTTATTGAGTCTTGATATAATAAATTTATCGTTATCGAAAGGATTTATGCACCAGTCAACTCAACTCAACCAGTTTTGCATAGATTTTCTCCTCCATTGCTTCCTTCCATGGATTTGCCAAGGCCCTACCTCCACCTATAACCAGCTGTGTCTAGGCTTTCTCTAAACCCCATGGGCTTTGGAATTGGAAGGTACAACATTTGGGGATTCAAAAATGATTTTTTTTTATTTTTAGTCTCTAGTTCAGA
This sequence comes from Salix viminalis, assembly GCA_029228465.1. Classification (NCBI taxonomy): domain Eukaryota; kingdom Viridiplantae; phylum Streptophyta; class Magnoliopsida; order Malpighiales; family Salicaceae; genus Salix; species Salix viminalis. Next base: position 28,929,082 of record CM055441.1, read on the forward strand.
GGAGAGAGAAATATTGTTGGATTATGGTGGAAGAGAGAAATACATAGAGTCTGTTTGGCATAGCTGTTGCTGTTGTGGTTGAGGTTGAAAAAAAAACAGGTTTATGAAAAGCGCTTTTAGCTGTGATTCGTAACTGAAATTTGTGTTTTGTTAAAACTGTGGTTGATGTTGAGTTTAATGAAAAGTAGTTTCGAGTGTTTGGTTACCATGCTTTTCATAGTACTGTTTTCAGATTAAAAATCATAAAAATAAAATTAATTAATAATTCAGGTAAATTAGACACTTGTTTTTATTCTCTCATCAAACTATTTTCAATTCTATCACAAATTAAATTCATACATGAACGCATCTGTGATTTCTGACTATGTGATCGATGAACAACATCAGGTAAAATATCTTCAGAAATAAAAAATAATTAAAATAAATATTTTTTTTATTTTTATTCATAAATATTTTTAAATTATAGTGACAAATCATGTCTATGTAACAAACAAATAAACAAATATAGTTTTAAATAGTGTAAATATAGTTTTTTTTTGTCTATATCTACTCCAATGATAAAAGCAATTTAGAAGAGCCGTTTTAAATATAGTGCAATTATTTTGTATATAATTTAATTATAAAATTAATAAGAGTAAGTTATATAATCAAATAATTACTTTAAAAAACCCTCCAACAATATAATTATTAATTTTATATATAATTTTTTACTCTCTTGTTAAGGTATTTTTTAATAAAAATAAAAACAAATATTTTTAATATAGTTACATCATTTTCAATATATATATATATATATATATATATATATATATATATATATAAAATTAATTAATAATAAAAATTGATTAGACTAGCATTCTAACCCACAACCAAATCCTCAAAGAGCTGTGGAAAAAAAAAGGTGGGTACGAATTGTTTCTTTATTCATTTCGAAGTGCTTGATAAGAAATGAAAAGGAAGTCTTGCATTTCAGAACGCAGTTAGCCTTAGTGACTGGTGTGGTTGCCTTCGTGTAGCTGAGGGAGAAGGCTTCGGTGACTGGTGTGGCTGAGGGAGAAGACTTTAGGGAATGTAGGTGGGTGTGCCTGCGGCTGCGTTTGAGTTGATGAGAGATGAGGGAGACGAGAGGCAGAGATGGAGACGAGAGGATGATCTGCAATTATTTTGCCCATTGTGGATTTCACATGATTTTTTCTTTTCGCAGTGTATTTTCATTCATGTCGCGGCTGCAAAAGCAGCTCTCAGCTACTTTTACAGTCGCGACGTGTTTTTAATTTTAGTGGTGGGACCCCCAGCTAAACGCTGGGATCCTGTTTGGTAGTAAGCATTGTTGGGGCCGCGGTCCAACGCAAAAACAGGTTGGACCGCGGTCCCAAACACCCACTTATTGTTGACACCAATTTAGGTTACGAAAACAAATGAAATTTGTGTCAAATGGTTTCATTAGATGAAGGAGTTCATATTAAGTGTTTTTTTTTTATCTTTAGAGTTTGTCAAAAAAACATAAATAAGCTCATGATTATTTTTGGTTTTGTGTTGATTTTGTTTTTTGATGAGTTGTTCTGGTATTTTTACACGATTAATAGGTATCATGTTTTCTAATAATTGTTTTTTGGGTAAAAAAAATAGATTGAAAATTGTTTTTTCTTAAACTCCAATTCTTCCACCACTGTGGTGGCTGGAATCTAAGCAAAATTACATGTTGTCTGATTTTTTTTTCACAAAAAATTAAGTCGAACAACATGTCATCCACTCTAAGTATGATAACAAAGAGCCCAAACACGCGGGCCTCCTTGGCAATCCTACACGGGCCCAATTAAATTGGGTCTGACTAGGTCGTGTTTGGCCCCTTTTTACTCTTATTTTCAATTATTTTTATTTATTTTTTATAAAAATAAATATTTAGATCAACACTTCTTTTTTATGTTTTGTGTACATAAACTATATTTTTGGAAAATAAAAGTTTTACTCATATGATGTTTCTACTCTATGTAGTCTTGCATTATATTTTTATTATTTTTTATTTTATTCAGTCAATTTAATATATTTGTCTTTTCTTATTATCGTTTGATTGAGTGTAAAAAATAATAAACTAAGCGTATCAAATTGTCTATCATGTAAACGACATGATTCTTTGACTATAAAGTCTTTTACAGCACCCTTTCACAATTAACCGTGAATTATAATAGTGTTTTTTTTTATAATTTTTTGTTTTAATCATCATTTTTTTTTCTTTAACAATCAAGCACTTCAAAACACTCAATTTCATATTGTTTTAGGGAACTTTGAATTGAAAGATAAATGACTAAATTGAAAAACTAAGATGGCTTAGGTGATTCTTTAGAATGTATTTGAAAAGTACATTTAATACTTAAAGTTAAAACATGTAGGGGAAATATTGTTTCTCCACACTCATTAGCATCGTGGGTTACAATAGTAATCCACATTATATATATTTTTTTTAATTTTAACCCCTTTTTAATTATTTCTTTTAAAATTTGGTCCTTATATTATGTGTTTATTGGTATTTAAAATTGATACTATATATTAATATGCTTTTTATATTGGTTGGGAAATAAATTGCATGATTTTATTCTTCAATTTTCATCTTAATTTATTTGATTTTCTTTTTATATTATTTTTTAATATTTGATAATCTATATTTTTAGTATGGTGAATAAACAATAGTTTAGAAATAAATAAGTTATAAATCCTGTAAAAAACATTATTCATATATCTTTCAAATTCAGATTAAATTATTTATCGATAAAAGGGTGTAGAAGCACAACTCTTTATCAATTCCACGTATAGATTCGTTCTCCATGAGGAAAGCAAGTAGTAGTAAATGCTTCTTCTTCTTTTTTGACAAATGGAAAACTGTCAAACTCGGGCAGCGGCGGCAGAAACTCAAGAAAATAATGCCTCAACTAATCAGACAGAGTTATTGTAGAATTGTTGACTCAATGCAAGTGTATTTATTAATATACTTTACCGGTAGGATCAAACACGCCTAGTTCAAAGAGCACTTCCTCCACGGCCAGAAGAACAACACATGGGCAGTGAAGACTGAGGACCACTTTAAATGAGGTTCTTAAAAAAATATTAAAAAAAATTATTTTTATTTTATATAAAAATTTAAATAAATTTAGTGTTTTTAAGATTATCAAAAATAATTTTTAAAAATAAATAAACAATCTCAATCAAACAAAGTAATCCAAGCTTGACATCAAAAAATTCTCACAGATTCTTTGATGAGGAATTTCGAGTGGCCTGCACCTCTTGTCTGGAAAAGATATCACAGAATTACAGAACTCTTTGCTTGATATGATTCACTTAGGAATCCGATTATGTAATATCTTTTTACTTAAACGAAAGGGCATTGATCAAAATGCCTGACTCTTCAAAAACAACATGGACGGATGTGTGAACTCATTTGGGTCCAATATTAAAAAGTCAAAGGCAGTTGTTGGCAGGATTTTGTTGAATTCTGTATTGTAGAAAAGTTGCTTTCTGTTCTGCCTTGACTATTTCATTCCTAAGACTTTGCCGGGAACCGCCGTGTTTGTAGAATTCTGAGCGGAGGAGAGAATTATAGCAATGATCAACAGGAGAAAACTCCTCCAGAACGCCATGCATGCAGTGACAACCATGCTGGTTATCTTTTTTACAAAGATAATAGTTTATATACTGACATAAAATAAACTCAGTTTCCAAACATAAAATAACATGTCGGGTCAATTTGTTTTGGCCCCCTACATGCGGCCAAAATGGAACCAGAAAAGAAGAGATAAAAACAGAATTACTGAATGAATCATGGCATTTTATTTAATGAACAAGAAAAGAACCTTGAATCTTGTTATTTCTGAAGCTTGAGATTCTTTGATGACATTGACTTGCTAAATTTAGTGAATACAACAGTTAGAAAGAACTCTTCTCCTTTTCCGTTCTGAAGCTGCGCATAGCTCAAATAGGGAAAAAATAGAGGTTTATATTCCTTCTAAAATGGTAAGGGAGATCAGCAATGGACTATTTCTCACTTTACAGATTCAGCAATCATCCATGTCCAGTGCTTTCGGAATGAATTAGAAAAAAATTATGTATCACAACCTCCTTCCAGTTGCAAACCGTCTAGCGACTCCGAAAATAAGCGCCTTAGTTGCGAGCCCCCGGTCAAGAGTACAAGCAAGAGCAATAGCCCCACCAATCACTAAAAACTTGGGTATATTATTCCCAGCACGTTTCTCAGGTGTTTCCTGAGATTCAATCTCTAACATATCACTAGTCCTGCTCTCCAAAGATCTCAGGTGGTCTGCGCTCACTTTGGTGTTGATCTGAGCCATTAAAGCACTATGCGAAAGTGGTTCTGCAGAAGCTCTATGTTTCTGATATGCACGTAGACCAGCTTCAATCTTCTTCACAGCTCCCCACATACCCTGCCGGACTCCAAGCTTTGCGATTTCCCAAGGAATACCCATGTCTTCATGGTGGAACAGCATCACCTCGCACGCAGTCAGCTGGCCATCCCTTCTTTTTGATTCAACTGGTTCACATCCAACAGAGAAAATCTCAATCATACAAGGAACATGCAAGCCGACTCATATAAAGAGAAATGTACAAACATGTATAATTAGGAAAACTGAGGATAAGTTACCTGCACGAATGCACCAGCTTGAATAGTACAAATCAACACGCCTTGGTTTGTTCCTCCTGGGCACGGAGGAGCAAGGAATTCCCTGGAACATGAAGAGAAATGCTATTAAGTTTCTAAAATGAATAGGAGCAATTAGATTGGAGAGCAACCGGTTTTATCTTTTTTTCATACCTTTGTAACACAGTAGTACATTTGATCAGACTCCCAAATTCGACGGCCTATGATATATTCTCTGTCACTGCAAAAGAAAGGAAACTGTGCCAGAAAAAAAAACATAAATTCAGCAAAACAAGCCACCACAAAGCAGAACGCTTCATAGAAACAAATGATAAAGAGGATGCTCTTCCCACCTTGCGCACCCAGTGGACCACCATGGTTCCTTTGGTAGGGCACTCCTCCAAAGTTTCAGCATGTAAAAGCATGTCGTCCCACTCTGCTCGAAATTCATCATCCCAAAAGAAGTCCCTCATCAAATCAGGTGTGACGTCCTCGTAAACAGTTCTGCTACGATATTGTGGAGGGCCAGTCTAGAAAATTCATTGAAATATAATTAGTATCAATCACAAGGGTTGCGCAAGTCTACCAGACAGCAACATTGTAAAGCAAGAACTAGCATTGGTAACTAAAGGTTCATTACCAAGACAGCATTAACTAGTCCCGTTACGCTAATTCATAAAACAACACCAATTTGACAAAAGGAAACCTACCTCAGGATCTCTGCGCCAAGCTTGATAGTTCATATTAGGTGTTGAACGATCCATAACCTGAATCCAAGCAGGACCTCCATCTGTCACTTCCACCAGCTTACTCAAATGCTCCAAATCATCTTCCATCACAAGATCTGATCTTTCCTTTTCGATTTTTGATGAACTGCCCAATTAAAGACAACCATATCAGTTTCATCCTCTTTTTTTCAATTTCAACCAAATCCCGCGAATTCTAATCCTAATCCATAGCTAAGAGCATCATACTAAACACGCAGGCTTAAAATGCAAGTAATTGCAAGCAAAAGTCACAAAGAAATTTACTTTGAAGCGAAGCCAACTGACCTGCGTTCAGAATTGAGGGTAGATGGCACAGAGAGAGAATCCTTTTGAATCCCACCATCATCAGCAACCCAAGAAACACAACTTGGCAGCTGAAACTTCAAAATATTGAAACTTTGGAATCACAGAACTTGTCGTCGTTGCTGAAAATTCTCCCCTTTCAGCCTCCTTTTGAAACCTTAGAATCCAACAACATTTCTCTACTCAGATTACTAGCCCATTTAGGCCTCCATGCCCACCCAACAATTACCCCAATAGCAACAGCAACCCACAAAGGAATCACAAAAATCAAAATCTCACTCAGCACTTCCCCAATTGTAGGTCTTTGCAAAATCTCTAATAAAACTGAACCTAAAGCCATCTTTAAACAGCAAAGCACAAACAACCCAGATAAATTAAACCCTTCGAAATAAAAAGAAAACAACAAAAACCCTCGATTTAATCCAAAAGAGTAAACCTTTAAAGCACAGGATTATTCAAGGGTTTTTTTTATAAAAAAAAACCCACAAACCCCCCCCCCAAAAAAAAACCAACGTCCACAACCCTAAAGAAGATATGGGTTTGCAGAGAAAATGTCAGAGAAGTGGGAAAAACAGGTTATAACTCAGTTCTTGTTGCTGGAAGAAGGATAAGGATACAAAGATAAGCGGTAGAGAGACGTGCTGTTTAGATTACTGTAGGGCCAGCATGATTTTCTTTTCCCTTGTTTTTTTCTTCCTTGCACCACACAAACTGCGCTGTTGTAATAAAATACTAGTACTTCCAACTTGCAAGATAGCAGCAGGGTTTACCTCTCTTCTTTTAGAACAAGTTAATGTGGAGCAAATGTTGAGAGATAAAATGGGCAAACACAGTGAATAAAATTCTCAAGGCTTTTATTACAATGCTAGAGAAAGAAAATGAGGATCGTTTGTCTTCTATGTTGTTGTGATGTGTGAAGAGCTTCTATGGGAAGGCCAATGAGCTCTGTGCTTTGTTTGATGGGAGAGGATTTGCGAAGTGGTTGTCATTTTTATAATGTGGAGATGAGGTCAGTGGTCTGCGGTAACGCTGCTGCCATCCGCGTCTGTTTTTTCTACATCTCATTTATCACGTTTTAGGGTTGGGTTTTGTGAGTTTGGGAAATTTTGGAGAGAAAAAATAAAATAAAATTATTTTTTATTTTTTATTTTTTATTTGAAATTATTTTTTTATTGTTTTTAGATCATTTTAATGTGCTGATATCAATAATAATTTAAAAAAATATATTATTTTGATGTATTTTTGAACAAAAACATTTTCAAAAACAACTTCAACTGCACTCTCAAACAATCACTGTTCAAAAATATATCAAAACGATATTTAAAAAAATATATATATTTTTAATATCAATATATAAAAATGATCTAAAAACACCAAATTTTTTAATTTAAAATAAAAAATAAAAATAAAAATAATTTTTTTTTAAATACTCTTAAAACAAAATATAAAATGTCAAATATACCCTTATAGATTTAACCCTCTATGTTAAGGGGCTTTGTCAATACGACTTAACAAGGTGTAATAATGTGGTGTGCCCACCTCTTATATAGTGTTTTTTTTTAATAATTTATTTTTAATATCAGTATATTAAAATAATATAAGAAATAATTCAAAATAAAAATATTTAAAAACATGATTTTGATGTTAAGAAACTAAGTTCGGCATGGTATGGTTTTGCTGTATGATGTGTTTGTTTTGGATGCGTACATTAAAAGAAAATAGATTGATTATTCCACTGAAATCGCAATCTAAGGTTTTAAAAAAGAGTATAGTTAGGTCTTTCAATTTTTATTTTTTTTTTACATAATTTGGTCCATTTAGTTTATATATTTATGTTTTTAGTCCTAAAATTTTTTTTTTTCATATTTCAGTCCTTTTATAATGATCACAAAAAACTAATCTTGATATTAATAGACTCATCTTGGAAAAAAAAAGTTCAAGTTTTTATATTAATTGGTCCATTTAGTTTTATATATTTACGTCTCAATCCTAAAAAGAATTTTTATAGGGTTCATTCTTTACATATTGATTATGGAAAAAACTAATTTTGGTGCCAGTAATTTTGTCTTGTAAAAAGAAGTTCAATGATTTTTTCTGTTTTTAGCCATGAAAAAAAGTACATTAAGGTTGTAATGATTTTTTTTATTTTGTTCTATTGATTATGGAAAAAACTAATTTTGGTGCCAATAATTTTGTCTTGTAAAAAGAAGTTCAATGAATTTTTCTGTTTTTAGCCATGAAAAAAAGTACATTAAGGTTGTAATGATTTTTTTATTTTGTTCAATGCTTGGTTTATAGAGTTATTAAATGATGTTTTTAGATTTAAAATAAGTTTATTAAGGTTCCTATAAACTCTTTATATATATATATATATATGTCACGTGAAAAACAAATTCAAATATTGGTTATGGGATCCAGAAATTCAAATTCCACTTTTTCCACTAGTAGAATGCCTTTATGAATTGGCGTGTTGTCAATTTTCATATATATATGGTGGATGGGTGGACACCGAGTTTGGTCTTTTTTGTTTTTGAATTTGAGTCATTAAAATCTTACAGATATTTTTTAATTAATGCAAAATTAAATAAACAAAAATAGTATTTGAAACATGGTTTTGAGGCATAAAGTATGTAAAAACTAGTTATGTCCAAGTTGAATGAAATTTCACATATTTCTTAACTATTAAATTCAAATAAATTTATTTTAAAACCAAATAACTTCCTAATTATATTTTTGAATAACCATCCAGTGATCCCGATTTCCAGTAAACTGTGATTTCAAAAAACATACTCAACCGTGTCCCGAATAATTATAATCTCTACAAACATTTAAGAAAATGTTAAAAAAAATATATTTCCAAACAATCATACAAATAAATACCCAATAAAACTGAAGATAATTTTGTGGTAAATACAGTAGCACCTGTTGCCATCAATCTGTAAACAGAATTTTTTTTTTATTTTTTTGATTATCGTGGGAGTTCAGATCAGTTTGCGTGTATCTCGACTAATCTTTCATGAGTTCTGAAATTAATGATTATATAAAGCCTCAAGTGATCAATATATTATCAATTACAAGACTTGAATCTGAAACCATAGAAAAAAACAAATATTTCAGTTTCAAACTCTTACCACTGAATCATTTAGTGGACGATTAACTTTATCATACTTGTTAGAATGTCTTGTTGACTAATCTTGATAGTCATAAGAGATCGAAGCAGTAAGCTCTCTCGGCAATGAATTGTTCTTGGTCGTGGTGGCAATACTGCTCATCGATTTTGACTGGAAAATTCCAAAAGGATTGCTGAGGAACATGACTTCTTCTTCTTTCATTTTTTCATGGTATCCTCATCTCCATGCATTCTACAATTAGCCTTTACAATATATATATATATATATATATATATATATATATATATATATATATATATATATATATATATATATATATATTTGTTTTTTGACAGGAGAATTCTGCCTTGAGATTTGGAGACAGCAAACTCCCAAGCCCCGGTTGATTTTTGTTATTATGTTTAATCAATAATCAATTTATGTATTTCAATTAATTTTACAAATCTAAAAATTAATAATTATATAAATTTCTAGTAAATATTATATTAATAAATCGAACATGAGACCACGAACCAACAAGTTAGGTAGTCCCAAATTTTTATAAATGGAAATTCCCGTTGATATTTGCTACACCGACCCCTCGAGGTTAAAAAAAGCAAAAATAAAAAATAAAAAAAAATAACAAGAGTTTTGATGAATACAATAGGGATAGCTGTTTCCTCCTCGTACCTAAATTTCATTCACCTCTTTCATTATTTATTTACGACACCGGCTTAAGTTCTTATGAATAAAGGCATCAGCCTAAGTTTTGATGCGATGTTATGGATGATGGGGACATCTCCACCATAAGCCCACCTAATATTCTTTTATGTAAAATAAAGAATTTCTTGTCTGCATTATTATTATTATTATTATTATTTATATTATAAAGTTAGAAAATATTGAAATGTTCCCTAACCAAATCATGGTGCGTTTCTGTTCTTTAGTGCAAGCTTATTTAGTATTTGTTGTGAGAGATTTTTTATTTTAATTATTTTGCAGTCCTTGTCCTGGCTCAACTTCATCGTGACAAGATGTGGCTCTCATGCAAGTCTTTTTTTGTTAATATGAATCCCCCAAACCTTTTTTCTTGTTCAAAGCTATCTATGGCTTCTTCATTCGACCGACCGGTTCTTGATCCATGGGTCAATACCGCCATTGTTTTCAAACCGACATTCAATCAATGTATGATTCACTGAAAATTTAGTCAAAATTATGGTTTATGAGATAAGTTGATCTAAGAGATTTTCATACTAAGTGTTCGTTTGACACTGTATTTTAAAAATAAAATTATTTTTTGGTATATTCAGATTATTTTGATATGTTGATAGTAAAATATTTTTTTTTAAATAAAAAATATTATTTTGATATATTTATAAATAAAAAACACTTTAAAAAATAACTTCAACCATACTCTCAAACATATCTTAAAAGATACAAAACTTTATCAAATCCAACTTAAAATTGAATTTTGAAGAAAAAAAACTTTGGGTTATGAAGTTATTAAATTAATTATTTATTTTTAATCAAAAAAAAAAAAGGTGTTAGACGTGGTTGAATCATGAAACAACCTCGTTAAACTCGATCTATATTAAATTCCAACTAACGAGTTCTCTGAGCAAACTGCGAGGTAAACCCTAGTTGACTAATTATGTTCTTGGTAGACATCACATAGGCTATAGTCTATATATATATATATATATATATATATATATAGTTGAATTGAATAATTTGTTTGAAAATTTGGATTAGAATTGTCACAAGGGAGGAACTTGCGTGGTAAGAGAAAATGAAGTCCATAACTTGGATTCAAATCCAACTATCGTAATTTGAATTCTTGGGGGTGTTAATTACCTTAAGATTGAGTACACGTATATTATTATCTTATTATGTGAATTAAATATTTTCAATTTATTTTCCAAATTAAACAACTGATCAACATCTACAAGAAATATTGGTTTCAACCCATATAGTAAAAGACGTATATTGAAAGAGCTAGTTCCGTGACATGGTTCTCTGCCAAGCTTGCTATGAGATTCTTCAAAAAAGAAAGAAAGATGGAAAATATGGAATAAAAATAAAATTCCATAAACGCAACCTGATCGTTTACTAAATCCAGGTTCCACGTTGCGCAAGTTAATCAAAATTAATGAAAGTCAGTTAAAATGATATAATTTTTTTAAAAAAGAAAATTTTGTTAATTTTTTTAAAAATCAACTTGAGTTTTATCGGTTTTTGGATTAACTTATAAAATCAACTTCTATATTGTTTAAAAAATCAATATAAACTAGTTTTTGAGTTAGCAAACTAGATAAGAGTCGATCAAATTTAATAAGCAAATCTTATGATAGCACGTGCGAGCACGCACACACATATATAGTCATTAAGAGTTGCTGCATGATGACAGAAATCTTGTGAATTGTATAACAAGTCTCATGTTTAAATCAAGATGTGTATCTCTTATAAATATTTAGGACAGTCGAAATTTTACTCATTAATTATGCTCATAAAATACATTTTTCAGATAGAGTTATATATATATACACACATATAAAAGGAACGGGGCAGACTCCATGCATGTGTTCATCATGCAATTAAATATATATGTTTTGTGATGATGAAGTCATAGTGCTCCTTCAAAAAGGCTGCAATCTAGAAAAACCTTTTTCTCTTAGTGGAGTTCGAAACTTTTATTCCAGCAACATAGTTTTTGTCCATGTTTGAGAAATACCACATGCTTTTTCTTCATGCGTTGCTAATGGAAATTGGGTCCCAAAAAGAAAAGGGGGAGTGTGTGAATGGTCCCTTAGCCTACCATGCTAATCGATTTTGGTATGTGTAATGGAAATAAGTCTTTTTCAAGGTTTTATTTGTTTTTGTATTTTAGTTTTTTTTTATATTAATTTTGAATTATTTTGATGTGTATTTTAATATATTTTAAAATAATTTTTTAAAAAATAATATAAATTCTTGATCAACTGGTGAAAATTGAGTTGACATTTAGTGCTCACAGTCCCTACAAGATCTAAACAAATAATACCATAGTGTATGTGCATGGTCCTTGGCCTCCACTGAGAAATTGACATGTATTTATAATCATTTAGATTTTCAGGAAATGGACAAGAAATATAATAAAGAAGGAACCTAGATGAAAATGAAATTAATTGAGGTAGAGGATACTTATTAATTTAATCTTTTGCGTAATGGGGTTTAAGTATTTGCTTGAATTAAAAGAATACTTATTTTATTTAATTTGTTTAATGGACAATCTTTTTGAACATAGCATATACACACTAAATTATCTTTTATGTTTTCTTTTTATAATGTTAATTTTCTCTAGTTTTTCCACGGTCCATATTTTAATTTTTTGTTTGAAGAATTAGAATAATCTTTCCTGGGTTCAACCTAGCTTTCACTACCGTGCTATAAAAATCAATTCCTTAAAACGGGAGAAAAGTTCTCTGGCATTAAAAAATGAGATCAAAGGAAATTACAGACAAGTTTTAAACGTGGATGTATTCGACACTTCTCCTCTCTTAAGTTCCAAATGTCATATACATGTGAGTGCCTCACCAAAGATCTGGAGCTTCTTCTCGGTGGAAAGCAAGAAAAAAAAAAAACCTTCTTTTGTAAATTCATTATTTAATAATATGAATATGTTATTCATTACTCATTGAATAATATATATATATATATATATAACATTTGGAAATTGGTTGGTTCAACTTTTGAGCTCAACCACAAAAATTACTACTGACCCACTGTATAGGTCAGATTTTACTATAGTATGCTTTATTCATTACACACAGAGAGAGGTCACATCACCCGTACTAGGTTCTAAACCCAATAATTCATTCAGTGTTGCTTGAAATCTGGGACACAAGATAGGAGAGATCCACTTACTGGGATCAAGCTCATGTATTTCTAGATGTTTTTTGAAGAATTTGGCTATAGTAAGTAATTTTCTTCATGTCTGGGTTAGAAGCAAGTAGTCAATCTTTGGAACTACATCAGATTTCTTTTCCTGGATTGATAATCTGTAAGTGAATTAATTAATTTAATCAGGCACCAAATGTCCGAGGCATCGACAACAAAAATCGGGCAGATGGTGTTGTCTAAACCAACAGCTTAAATCACACAGACAAAAACTATATTACAAGAGGGAAAGTTTCAGAAACTAGTGTGCCAGATTGCTTCGTCACCTTCCCCACATCGCTGGTGTACTTCCTCCATTCTTTCCACTGACTTGCAAATGCCACTGCAGCTCCAGTCAAACGATGCAGCACAGGGATTACCTGCTTGGGCTTTCCACTCGCAATCTATCACAATATTTCAACAGCATTAGTGAAAAATCTTTTATTCAACTTCGAAGAGACATGATTTTGTGAAGCATGCAAGAGTTTTTTGTACAAGGGATGAAAACCATGCTTAGTATAACAATTTGCTTCAGTTAATGTGCCAGAACTGAGGCTATCAAATTATTAAACGCATGCCGCGAATGAGGGGGACGAAGAAACACGTATTTGCATTAATCTTTACCAGGTGCAGTCCCACAGCAGAGGCTCCGATCGTCAACATGCTCAACGTCAAGACCAATAAACCAAGAGCCTAGAGAAACATCTTCATTTGCATATCTATGAAGTACATGCCTGCAGATTAAAAACTCGACATCGGCAACATACAAGGATGATATTATCTAAATAGAATTGATGGCGCAAAACTCAGGCTTACCGATTTACTGAGATATAGGTGGCTAAATCTTTAGAAATTGCGTATATTTGCCCAGTTGCATGCCGAAAATACTTGTTCCCCTCCTCACCAAATTTCCAATATTCTGGCTCATGGTACTTAACCCCACTGCAAATAGAATGCAGAAGTAAAAGAGCTAACAAAGGTAAACATCATACAGTAAGACAGTTTGTTTCCATTTGAATGCTTACGACTGCGCTAGTACAGGTCCAGACTTCATACAGCCCATATAAACACGAGGCTTTGATCTATGACGGGCCAAGGTAGATCCGACCATGCCTGCCAGATATTAAAATCAGATGAATATGCCAAAAGACATCCTATGTGCTCCATTTTTTGAGAGGTGTAAGGCATTCAAGTAAACTAACCAAGATTTATGTGCACGTCATCATCAACTTTAATATAGAAGTCAGCATCCCACTTGGAAACAGCTGTTGAAAAATATATTTGTGTTTTCGATGATAATTCATGGTAACCTTCAACATGATTCTGCAACAAAGATCACAGTTACGTGATTGAAAACTTGTTGTGATTTTCATACAGCACCTCCAAATACATTTCGGAAGCTTCTCTCTCCCAAACCAGTAGCTCTGGCTATTGGAAGGGATCAGCTTCTTCAATAATGTCCTTTTTTTCGATTCAAGGGTAGAAAGAAATTTAATCCATAAATGGGACAAGAACTGAATGACTAGGCAGAGGTTTCTGCTTGGTGCTCGAGATAGGTTAGGCAAAAAAGGCAATTAAAAAAATGATTTTGCAAATAGTTTCATAGCCCTTTACTTGGTAGCTTGATACAAAACATATTATCCTGCATAGTGCCTGGTTATCAAACAGTCCCACAGTTCTAACCATGACATACCAGTCTCAGGAAATCCTTGTGTTGATCATCTTCTGCTTCAATAGCACGGTCCAAAACACCACCTGGAGATGCACTGCCAAGTACAAAAAAATAAAATAAAAAACTTATCAGACTTATATATTGTCAAACTGTAAAAATTGAGCTACTAAGTAACTACATGCCCTTTGAAAAAACATACCTGTGTCCTATAACAAACCGTATTATAATACCCTTCTCGGTTTCCAACTTTTTTAACTCCTCTCCTAGAATAAAAAATAATCAATTAAGTGTAAGCATCTACTGACTCGTAACAGCTACTGATGGTTTATTTCAGAGAAGGATTGGTAGGATTTGGATTTAACCTTTGGGCATCCAGGTTTGTCTAATCGAGTCCCTTCTCTTCCTGCTGCTGAATGCAGTCATTATTCCCATAACAAATAAAAACTTTGGTCTCTCCTTGAAATGCTCAGTTTCTGATTTTGTAACCATCGGAGATCCATCCTCGTTGATAACTTTTGCAGCTCTTGCTGAAGCTAGCTGCATCTCCAATGAGGAAATTGTTTTGTCCAGTGTCCTGTAATCATCATAGTGAGGGTATTACATGAAATGATACTTCAATGATTCCCTTGAAGGTTCCATTCCAAAGTTACAAAACCTATTATAGTATATAGCCTTTTTTTTTATAAAACAATACATATTTATTGAAATTACATAAGTGATCCAGAGTTCTTTTTTTAGGCATTATACACCGGGCTTTAGAACCTCACATGATCACATCATGAGTTTGAGAAACCTGAGAAAGGATGTCTCCTGCCCGAACAGCAGTTTCCTGCAATATCATAAACATTATCATCTACACAAGTTACTGCAGGAAACAGATCTTATGAAACACTATTTTAGTAACTAGACTTGCCTGCTTCTCACAATTAACTGTGGGATGATCTACATTTAATTGATCCTTCTTCACAGATGAAGCTTCCTCATCCATTTTCGCTGGATCAGGAAAATCCCAAAATCTATAAAATACATGCGAGTGGCACATCAGACTTGAGCAAAGTTGCTGGAGGGCTTAAAGATGAAGAAGACAGATGAAAAAATGAAAAACAGTAATAGCTTACAAGCCATCCAGTGTATAATCAATAGAATGCACCGGATTAAACTATCATACTACATTATGGCCAGCTGCTAGAGATACGGTGTTAAATGATGTGTTCTCAACACAAATGCTGGCTGTTGATGAAGTCCTAGTAAAATGGAAGAACAAGTTGGACTCCATTTTACCGGTTCATTCAAAGTAAAATCACCTAGCAAGTCTCATCTAATATTTTGCCTTTTTTCCACAACATAACTTGATTCACCTTTTTGGCTTTACACGCCAATTCTCATCGTTTAATTGATATTTAATAAATAAACCCAAAATCTGGTATTCAAATATTATTGCTGATTTCTCTCAAAAGACAACTTGGAAGCATCTCTACTGATTTCCACCACCAATATGCAATCGATACCTCTCCAGCAGTTTGGCATTAGCCTATTCACCAACCCAATGACCTTCAATTTGAAACTCATAATTAACCATCCAAATCAATTCTAACATATTCTCCTTACTGGGAACTCATCTCCGCGGTGAGACACAAGCTCACCCTTCACTCCAAGCATTTCAAAATCATTCAATGGTATTGCAGATGAGGTAAGCCAATAAAGAAAACACATGAATCCTCTAAATCTAGTTAACAGACGCCTTAACCATACAAGGAAACACCTTTATCGATTCATTATTCGTTACCATACGAAAAGAGCAAGAGTATAGTATCCACCACTCCACCTACAACTTGAAATTCTGTAGACCCAGAAGGCCAGAACAGCAAAAAGTCCCAATCTTTTACATGAATTCCAAGAAGAAGAAAAACCTAAATTTCATAAAATAACAGTCAAAATCTACACAAAAGATTACATTTTGCATATGATTTCATAAGAGACCATGTAAGATTCTCCATCCTATAAATAAAGCAACAAAAGCACAAAAACAGAACCACCACCAAAGATAAGCTTTTCAAATCCTATTAAGTTAGGCAACAAATCTAAAAGCTAATCACTTCAAAAAAAACAAGATCTTTAAAAATCCCACACGAGAAAAAGGGAGAAAAACAGAACCTGTTAACAACAAGAATCCCCAAGAAGAAACTGGCAATGCAGAAGAGAGAAACCCATCTGGTGGGAACTCCATTACTGGACTTTTGAGGTCTGCCTATACCCATTTCAATCTAACAAAGCTTCAGCTTTAAGAAAGCTTCCTTCTTTCTTCTTTAAAACCTTTGGGGAATGATACTACGCTACAAGGACAGAACAAGGGACCCCATTTCCTACAAAGACCGAGAAAGATAAGAGAGCACAACAAAACCAATCCCTGAACTTAATTGTTGTCGTAAACAATAGGAAACTGAAGAACTATATTTCTTTGATGCTTTCTTTCATTTTTCTTAAACAAGAAAGTAACGAACACAAGCTGTAATAACTAATAATTTATGCTTGCTTTCACTGTTCCGTGACTTCCGTCACAGAAAAATATTCTATATAAAATAATGCAATGACAAAAGTCACAGCTACCTAAAACTGTCCTCGGGGTGGCTTCCTAGCCTGTGTGCTTTTTAGTTTTTTCATTGCTTTTCTACTCGGAGTCATGCATGGACCACTAGCTAATTCCTTTGCTACATAACCTACAATAAACCTTAAAGAAGCTTAAGGTTTAAAGAATCTATGATTTTGGTGAAATATGTAATTCATGTGAGATTATGTGTAGATTTCGTGTTCATGTCTCTTGCTATCAGATGTCATGTGATGTAACTACTCTAACCCATCTTGTATTCTTGTTTGTCACTGTCCAAACATGAATATGATTTAGGTGCCTGCCCCTCCCTTTCCTTGAGTTTTCTTTTATGGAAAATCTTTTTCTAATTCTTTGCATATTTCTCAGTCAGTTTGCCATATTCTCCAAAACATGAAAACGCTTTCTTTTTCTTTTTCTTTTTTTTTCTTTTCCTTTTCACAATATTTATTTTTGTCAACAAGTAACATGGGTTGGTTTACTATGTGTATGGATCCATAGTTTATATTTTTAAATTTGATATGGATTTGTACTATAATTAATGGATTTCTATTTCTCTTGTTAAATTTGATATGAGTTTGGCATTGCTGTGCAATCTATTAAAAATAAATAAGTTTTAATATATTTTTAAATTAAAAATACTTTTAGAAACAATTATTGCAACACTTTATACACCGTCTAAATGCGTTGACATCCAGAAGAAAAGAAGACGAAGAATCATTTAACATCGATGCAGAATCTTCCTCTTCCTGCTGTTCCTGAGAGAGAATGTTTTGTCTCATAACGTGCACTAATTGATCAAAAGGAAATGATGATACAAGTGTTTTGAAAATTATTATTTTCAGATAAAAATATCTTGAAATATTTTATTTTTATTTTTAATATTATCATATACAAAATATTAAAATAGAGAAATACTAAAATGTAGTTATGTGAATTATTACATCTTCTAAGTAAATCATATCATATTATGAGCAAATTATTTCCTTGTTGTTGAGTCAACTTGACCCTTTTTTCAAATACAGGGGCTCGATGGGCTCACTATGATCGAAATCTTATGATATGAAAAGAAAAAAAATTGCTGCTTTTGCTGCTTGTGCAGTCGTCCTTCCGGTTTTTTTATTGACACGGATCATTTTGGTTTTGAAGCATTTTAACATGTCGTTTTCGGGGGTGTACTGATTATATATAATTAATTAATTATATATATATATATATGAAAAAAAATTAAAATATTAATTTAACAAGCATAATTAAAATTCAAGATAAATTAACTTTAAATTATACAATATTTATAAAGTCAAACAAATATAATCTAAAAATTAGAAACACAAACACAAGTTAATCAAACTAAGGAGGATTTTAAAGCCGAAACGGCACACCCGGAACGGTATCGAGACGTTCCTGCCAGAATTTGGCTGGTATTTCCGAAATGGACCGGAATTAAAACCGAAACGAAAACGACATCGTTTTATCTTGGTTTTTTTAATGGCTCAGAACGTTCCGGCTGGAATGGAACAATATTGACAACCCTGATTTTGACAAGTAAATATTTTGTGTGCCCCAGCTACTTTTTGGGATCTTCATTATTGTGCTTAAAAAATATATTTGAAAAAAATTGATTTTTTTTTTAATTTCAATTATTTTTTTAATTTTTTAATTATTTTAATATCCTGGTATCAAAAATAATTTTTTTAAAAATAATAAAATATTATTTTAATATATTTATAAAAAAAAAATTGAATCATAATTCCAAATAATCAATTCAGACGATATATATGCTGCTAGCAATCGAAGCAACATAATCCAATCACCTCGGCATTTATAATGTGTATTTTAGCAAAGTCCAACACAAGAAGTTAATGATGTAGTTTCTTAGGTTTAGTGCATGTTTAGCGTTTCAATTATTTTTTTTATTATTTTAAATTAATTTTCCTAATATCTTTATATCATTTTATAATATAATAATGTTAATTTTTTTATATTTTTAAATAAAAATCATTTAAAGAATAGGATAATCACTAAACCAAACGAATATCCTCACATGGGGCTCACAATTCTGTCCGATAACTGGACTCTTTCGGTGTAAAGTTGTGGGATTTAATTAGTCTAATGATAATACTAAACATGGGCATTTCATTTTTTTATTTTATTTTTATCAAAATGGGTCATTAGGAGCCAAAATTGGCAAAGCTTATTCCCCAATCGCCCATATCTTTTTACTTTTGGAGCTTAACTCAAATGGTAATTACTTCTGTTTTTTTTTCATATTATTATTCATTTGTAAGATAAAAAAAAATATTATTGACAATTTAATATTTAAAGGCTAAATAGGTCAACTCAATACCTAGTCAATTGAATTTATAATTTGAGCTAAAATAAAATAAAAACTATATTAAAAATGATATGACAAATCAATCTGTAATCCAGTTAAAATATAATTTAATTCATCATCAATAATTCAACTCATGATCTTAATTTAAGTGAGGCCAGTTTAATAGCTTAAAGTGGAAACAATGTATCTAAACTTACGTTTTGTTTGTCACTATATTTCAAAAATATTAAAAAAAATTAATTTTTTTTATTTTAAATTAAATATTTCTAACAAAAATTAATTTTAAAAGCAACCTACTGAGACTAAAAAAATATAATATAAAACAGCTAAAAAAAAAGGTCTTTGCATGATTAAGAAAAAGAAAAGGGCAAAGACGAAAAGTAAAAAAAAGAGAGATTCCCATTACAAATGTTAGCTCGAATCAACATTAAATTTGAATTTAAATGAACAAAAGTTTATTAATAATGATGAAGTGGCTAGCTGGATTCAAACGTTTGAAAAAAACAAACCCTAGAGGAACTTGTCTGGTTTCGAAAAGTGAAGCTGGCCAGGTTCTCATCGTACCTTTGTTTGCCAAAATTTCAAAAACTGGAGGAGGAAGCCGATTGGCATTTAGCAGAGAAATTGCAGGGGTGTGTGGACGTGATGGAAGTGAAGAAGGACAGCATGGCCCATTGGGAGGATTGTGATGCACGTCTTCTATTATAAAAATTGGAATATGTATTAATAAACTTCAAATTCAATTGGATAAACATGTTTAATATTTGATCAAATATTTTAAATAATCACACAATTTATGATTGCTATTACCATTGGTCATGTTTCAAAATACATGATTTTTGCAAATTAATTAATCTTAATAAAAAATATTTTAATTTTTTTATGAAGATTTAATGACCAAAATATAAGATAATTATAACTATACTTTGAAATACCATCCATGAAGTTATAATTAATCATAAATTAACCCCGAGTTGAATTTCTAACCAATTATGATTTTGTTTGATGATTTTCCAAGAAGTTGTTGAAATTATTTTGTTAAAATCTTTCTAATAGTTCCAAGACCCTTCATCTAAGCATGAAAAATATTTTACTCAAATTGCACTATTTTCTTAATAATTAAAAACTAATATATTACTAAAAATATTAGGAAAATCACACAATTTACAATTGCTATTACCATTAGTCATGTTTCAAAAACATGGTTTTTGCAAATCAATCAATCTTAATAAAAATTACTTCAAATTTTTATGAAGATTTAATGACCAAAACATAAGATTAAAGAAAGAGAAACACGAGGAAAAAATAGAAAAGAAGAATGAGTCATTAAAAAAAAAACATTCAATTATAACTACGCTTTGAAATACCATCACACGAAGTTATGATCAATCATATATTAACCCTGAGTAGAATTTCTAACCAATTATGATTTTGTTTGATGATTTTTCAAGAAATAGTTTCCAAGAATCTGTTGAAATTATTTTGCTAAAATATTTCTAATTGTACTTTGTCAAAAATAAAGTTTTAGTGCTCTCATTAACCCACATTTTCCTTTTCCTTTTCTCTTTTTTTTATATGCCAAATTATCTCTTAACTATTAAATCTTCATAAAATTTTATATTATTTTTTTTACTTGTTAATTATTTAAAAAAACATAAAATTTGAAACAATCATAATAGCTCCACTCAAATTGTACTATTTTCTTAATATTTTTTTAGCATATATTATTTTGCCAAAACTCTTATTAATATGCTGACGATTGATGTGTCCTAACTTGAGACAAGGAGATGTGAAGAAATCAAGAAGACCACTTCTGATGGGATTCGGCCAACCTTCATTTATTACGGATACGCGTACACGTACACACCAATCTTCCACGGGATCTGATTTTATTTGGGCATATGGACCCCACCAGCCTCTCCTTCAATTTTTATAATTTTATCCACGCTTCTGTCCACGAGGGTAAGGCTGGCACGTGTACAGTAATCAGAGAATATTCCTGTTGCGGTAGGTTTTACTTTAAATGGAAAAACTATTTAGTTAATGAAATACTTTTGATTTTTTTATTGAAACATATAATTGTGTTTTGAATTTTAATTTTATAATAGTTAAAATAATCTATTTTTCATTCATAGAGATATAAAAAAAAGTTCAAGAATATTTATCATGGTGAATCTCATCTTTAATAATCTGCTTTATGATCCATTTTCTCCTACCATGATTCCATTAGCAATGGGGCATGTATTGTTTTTTTAATAATATAACTTATATGATTTAATTTTAAAATCAACTTTATAAAATATATTTTATCAATTTTATCATTAGATTTTTTTATAGATTGATCAAGTTGATTAAATAATATCAATATAATTCATATACAATTTAATTTTAGACTCGAACAATACAAATTAGAAGAGTTCAAAACTATTTTAAATAGCAATATCAAATATTTTTTTATTATACGGGATACAATCCATTCCACGCAAACTTGGGATGACATCAAAACTCAAAATATTATCTGTAGACTGACCTTGATTGGTGGGCAGTGGCTAGGTTTGGCCCCAAAGATTTTGAATTTTTTTCCTAATAATAACTCTCTCTCTCTCTCATACACACTGTCCATTTACGCGCTTTCATTACTGTTGGAATTATATTTTTTTTCAAAAAAAATATATATTAAGAGTTATGAGACTTTTTTTATATAAATAAAATAATAAATATATACAGAATTCTCGCAGAGTGTAAGTTTTTAATAAAACTATATGAATTTTAAATTGATATAAATTTATCTATTTAACATGTTTCAAAGAGATCAAAATAAAATTATCTAAGAGAATAAAAAAAAAACATTTTTAACAAAAGAGCAAATAAAAAACTAAGAGCAAAAAAAGACAAAACTAAAATAAATATTATGATCATAAAAAAAAATCATTTGATCCGAAGAATATATAAAAATAACAAAAAATACTAAAAAAAGAACAAAGGGAAAAAAGAAGAAATATTAATTTTAAAATGATCATCAACTTAAATTAAAATTTTAGGGTTGAAACAAATAAAAATAAAACCTCAACAAAAAATAAAATGACAAATATTAAAAACCAAAACTAAGAGTATAGATGCATAAATACAGACAAAAAATAAATATTGTCCAAGAAAGATCGAAAAAACCAAAAAAAAATAATACTTAATAAAATATTAAAAGAATAAGAGCCAAAATGTAAAAAAAAATATATAATTAATTTCAATTGAAGGACAAAAACTGAAACAAATCAAAACCTTGAGATTGAAAAAATTAAAGGTATTTTAAAAAATAGAAATGTAATTTTTTTAAAAAAATTAAAAGAATAAGGATTAAATTTATGACCAATTTCAATTGGAGAACATAACTAAAACAAATTAAAACCTACAAACCAAAAAAATTAAAGGAACAAAACTAAAACAAAAAAAACAAAAAAAAATTAGGTTGAACTGAAAAACAACATTTATGATCAATTTCAATTGAATGATACATTTGAAAAATTAATCATTTTTTTTTATTGAACAAATCATGAAAAAAGAGAAATCAAAAGACCAGATACTGAAATGAAATACCCATAAATATAAAGGATGAGCATGCATTGTGCCGTTGCAGAGAGACAAAAAAAGGGAAACCCCCATGACCATCGGCATTCCTCCGACTACCAACACAAAGACACATGCATCATCAAAAGGAAGAGGACATGATGACGCACTGAAGACACGACAATTAGACATTTTCAACCATCGATAGACAGCACACACGCTGCCATAGAGGCATGTATGCGTGAAACTAACGGCATGTTTGGAAGACTTGTCTGCAGTAACCTTGAGAAAAATAATTAAAAATGCCTAATTACCCTAAACATCTTTGGACCGAGTGGTACCCTATGAAAAAAAGAGGCATGAAAGTACCACCATGCCCTAGTACATCAATAACCATAAAAAACCTAAACTACATGTTTATATCCCACACGAGGGCAAATTTGATTTTTTACTATTCAAGATTAGGTAAAAAATCAAGAATATCACCCAACCAACCTTTGTCTTCTTGTCAACAACCAGGAATAAATAAGTAGTTTCATTTATGCAAATAAAAACGGAAAAAATCATAACACCCCCTCTCTCCCCACACAATCTTTAAATGCCACACAAGTCTCTTGAAAATATCAAAATACTCTTGGTATCGAGGGTTAAATCTTATGCTTGATGGGCAAATAAATACTTTCATTATTAAAATCCAAAATGATTTGTGTCCAGGGACATAGGAAAACATCAACACATTTTTTTGGTTATATATATATTTGTATTAGTCTTCTCATTAATTTGTTTCCCTCATATTAAAGAGGTATATTCTTTATATAAGCTAAGTTTAGAACTATATTCTTCAACCAGTTTAAGAAAATAATTTACAAGAAAAATGTTAAAGGGAAAATCTTAATTTCCCTATTTCTTTTCTTTTCTTTTTTTATAAATAAGACATTTGTTTCCCAGGGTGAGATTGTTATTTAAGATTTTTTTTTAAAAATATAATAAAATGATATAGAAAATATATTTTAAAGATTGTATATAAGAGCAGATATTTTCACAGGTTGTGGTGAGGATGCGATGAGCTTGGCACAAAATAACATACTTCAAAAATCAATTTTCTAATCAAATGTGAGATATAATAACCGAAAAAATAAAAAAAAAAAAAAGACACGGGACACATCGGCACCAGGTTATCCCTGTCCTCTTCAAGTCATCACCAAGACCATGCGGTCTTCTCACATATTTTTTTTTTATTAACATGAATGTTATATTCAATTAATATATATTTTAATTAATTTTATTGGTTTTAAAATTAATAACTATATAAATTTTTTTGTGATTATTATATTAATAATTATAAAATTCAAATACAAAAAAAACAAAACTCTTAGTTCTAAGCTCTTATGCATTGTGTTATTTTTATACTTATTTGTCGTAGCTTTCCTCATGCATTTTGATCCCTTTCAGTGTATACTAGTTCATTGGCCATGCTCTGTAGTGGGCGAACTATTTTTTTTTAAATCTAAAATTAAATATTATGAAATTCAGATAAAAAGATAAATATTGAAATTATATTTTTAATTATGAAAAGTTGCTGCACACACCGTTTACAATACAAGATGCCTTCCACGTGCCGCGACATGCATTATATGCCAATAAACTTTTTAATTTATAAAATAATAATCAAATAATAAATTATTTACTAAACTTTATTAAAGTAACAATTAAAAAAAAACCCGATATAAAAAGATACCAACACCCCTGTGTTAATGACTTATTTTATAACCTGAAGGCTAAATTCATAATTTTACTATATATTAAAAAAATAAAATGTGTAAAAAACCCCTTTGTTAGAGCTAAATATCTTTTTTTTTAAAAGATAATAAAGTTATTTTATTATGAAAAAAAACAAAGAGTTCTTAAAATATTATTTTAGCTTTAAAAATAGCAACAATCAAAAAAGTTTATCAAGTACAGAAATCATTAATTTACTTTTACAATATGCAATTAACATAATAAACAAAAATAAATATACAATAATGAATATCCCACTTGTCTTAACTTTTGTAAAGATCCATCGTATTTAAGAATCATGAACAAAAGGACATAACTCAAGGCACATTGTTTCAACTTTCAACCCACCTTCCTTTTTGTTTCCTTTTCTCTTTCCATTTATGTCAACACCCAATCAGCAAATAGTGAACTCACTATTTCTATGGCGATCTTATATTTTGAGTTATGTCCCCCAATTATTGTATGATTTGATATCATTTTATTCGATTTTAAGTTGTATCATGTTATTTAATTTTTATGTTATTTCATTTTATCCTCTCTTTAATTTTAAAGCTTATATTCTATTTAAGACTAGAGTTATATTTTGAATGAATTAATATAATTTAATTAAAAAAAAATCAGTTTTCTTAAGAAAAGAAAATTTTTATAGCCACTTTACTTTTTTTTTAAAAAGTAAATTAAGGTTTGATTGGATTGATCATGTTGGGAATTGATAAACTGAGTTAATTGGTAGTTAACTCTCAATTGGTCTAATTTAAAACTCAACCTAAGGCAAATAGGGTATCAGCCTAGCAATCGAGAATGAACTTGTCATTGTTCAGTGAATCGAGAATTAATTATGGTACGTGCAAGCTGGTTCTGGACACCATGATTATAAAAAAAATAAAAAACTCAACCTAAGTCATTGAATTGATTGGTGAGTCACTCATTGAGATGAGCATAATATAATTAATTACAACAACAATAATAAAAAAAATATTGATGTATTAATTTGTTTTGTTTAATTTAGCAGCATTAAACATATTGAAACAGAATGATTTGATCAAAATAAAAACTTCTTTGCTGCCCTTTATTGCTGCTGGGATCGGGAAAACAGAGCTTTTACAGATGATCCTTCAGTATTCAACGGAAGATACAGGTAAACATGATGGTCTTGGCAAAAGCTGGGGATCCTAGCAGAATCATGCCGATCTGCTCCAGATTGAGGAATCGATCTGCGGCACGTGTTGGTAATCTAGAGCTTTGCACTTTGCGGCACGTGCTGGCAACTTGCCTTCGATAGTTCAGCTTCTGGAAATGGGGTTCCCCATGAATTCTGTGGATGACAGTAAGCATCCATGCTGTAAATTCCGTTTTGATTATTGATTCGTTTTTCCATGTAATGTTTCTGTTTTTGGTTGTACTGTTTATGTGTGTGTATATATATATAATTAAATATTTTTTTTAAAAAATAGATCAAATTCGAAAATAAAATTATTTAGAATTGTGTAATTTAATCTTAAAAAAACACAATAAAATGATTTTATGAATAAAATTATGAACATGTATAATATTACAAGAATGTCATTATCAATCTTGCAAGGTCATTATATTCTTTGGTTGCTCTGAAATTTTAACATAATATATTTAAATATGTCAAGAGATTTATCGTAAAATTGCATTTCAATCTACCAGTCGGATTAAGCTATATGATTGATAATGTAAAATTATTCATTATTTAAACAAAATATTATTTGGCCGAAAAGGAACGGGCGGAATGAAACTAGAATGTTTCGGCAGATATTTGGCTGAAAAATCTGGAAGGAGCTGAAATTTAAACTGAGATAAAAATAACACTATTTTATCTCGTTTTTTTAACTGGTTTGAAATGTTTCGGCCGAAATAGAACAAAACTGATAACCCTTATCATAATTCACCCCTCATGCTTGAGTCCAGGCAAGGCCACGCTGATGCCTGTAAGCTCTTGTTGCAAAGAGTTGCTGGTTTCAGGATTGTCAATCTATACTATGCTTGATTTATATTATTTTTAATATAATTTATATTGTGAGACTCCAAGATATAATTTATATTATTTTTTAATATATTCTCTTAAGTAAAAGCTTTTAGGGCTTGAAACTTGTATATAAGTATATACTATACTATGCTTGTTTACTGTGCTTGATTTTTATCGAATAAATTTATTTTGAGGCAAGCTCTTACTAATTTGGAACTTAGGGTTCGTCACAAAGGAGGCCACTTCTGGTGTTCGGTGATGAAACTCTTCAGCCTAGAGTGATCAAAACTGAACTAGTATTATATATTGAGATTGCAATATGGTCTCAGATAATTCATATCTTTGCTTCCCCATGATCTTTGTTTCAAAGATTGAATACACGTATAGTGAACTGAATGAAAAAGTGAAATTAAATAACTATCTTGTGTTAATCTTTTATAGATTGACTGATGACAGTGCTGTCTCTATCTGTTTCCTGGCATCCATCAAAGGCTTCTATCTGATTATTTAGGGCCACTCCTCTCGCTATTAAGGATTTCTTACCAATACAAAACAGAAACAACACCAAAAATGCAGCAGTTCATCATATTAATTCATGCTGTAGTTAGTGCCCTTGTTCGTTGGATCTGCACCTCAGAAAAGTCTAGCATGGAGAATCTCAAAGAGATCAAGGTAAACGTCGTCGTTCATCATATTGGTTCACATTAAGAGTGGATTAGTGGCACGTAACATCTTGGTAAGAGCATACTCATCCATGTCACGAACCCTATCCTTCCATCTCTACTCTTCCATGTTACGACTGTAATACTGACACAAGAGTTCATGAACTTGTTTCTCTTTAAACCCTTAACCCGACTGGGATATGCTGTGATCCACTGAAAGTTTTCTAGGGACGGATATGATTTCATTACTTCTTACAAGAACGGAGATGAATCATGGGATTACCGAACTTTTTGTAATCTTGGAGAGCTACTGAGTACACAAGCCCTTGTAGAGAGGGGTGTTTCAAGAAATGGACCTTTTTATATATATTGTTAAGGAACCATCTCACCTAAAAGCTTAAGCTTATAAGTGAGACCCCATAATATGATTTATATTATTTTCTAACACCCCCATTAAGTGAAAGCCCTTTGGGCTTGAAACTTGCAGAGACCCACATCACCTTGTGCTTGATTTTTATCAAATAGAATAAGGGTGGTGAGATTCGAACTCGTGACCGCTGGGTCAACAAGGCTCTGATACCATGTTAAGGAACCATCTGACCTAAAAGCTTAAGCTTATAAGTGAGGCCCCATAATATGATTTATATTATTCTCTAACATATATATAAAAATCATAATCTCTGGAGAAATTAAATATAATATAAAATTAAAAACGAAAAATTCAAAATTAAACTAGAAAATAATAAAACTTTCAAAAAAATAATATTCCAGACATTTCCCGACGGTCTTCTCGACCTGATTCGGCATAGCGAGCCTGCCCCCCTGATAGAATAGGAATATTTTTAGGGGGTGGGGGGATTATAAAATTCTTTCCAAGAGTGCTAAAATTTAAATTTTACTAGTTTTGACCTTAAAAAAAAAGGGAGAAAACCCAAGTCGAGGTTATGAAGGGCTTGATTGGAAATTGTTGTTGTTTCGGGGACCTAACAGAGAATCGGATAATAATTGGAGGATTAACATGTACTTTTACCCCAGAGTTTTTAAGAAGTATGTGATGAATTCAAAGTATCACGTTGGATGTTCACAACTATCTCCAAGAATTTCCCTTCTCAATCCATCATAGAAAACAAAACCATGAGCTATATGGGAACCAATATGTGCTGTTTTTAGTTGTATCTCCTAAGCTTTCACGTCTTCCTGTTCTGAGCATGACCATTCACAAGTCGAGAAAGAAAAGGGTTTCCTAACCAGTTAAGTGGCGTTGAAACTTTGAGACTCGGGAGTTTATTTTTTATATAGTCTCAGGTTTAATTTGATAATCACTAGAAAATTTATATAATTATTAATTTTCAAGGTCTATAAAGATTATTTAAGATACATACAAATTGACCCGACAATGTGAAATTATTTAAAATACACACAAACTGACCCTAACATACTAGTTAATAAAAAAAAATAAAAAGAAAAGGGTTTCCTGCTATAATTGCATTTCTTTATGAAAAAGCTAACCCAAGAGGCTAATAAATTGTCAAGCTTTAAGAAGTCAACTGCTTTGTCAGGGCTTACCTCTTTCAATTCCTCTGTTTTTTTCTTTTCTTCTTTTAAAAATCAGGTCCGAGGGTTCTGGATCAAATCATCGACATAGACTGAGTTTATATCATACATGTTTTTTTTTGCCTGTGTATGGGTGTGGAAGACTTTTTTTTTGGTATGTGCAAGATAAACTATACTATAAGTAAATACTGCTTCAAATTCCTTAATTAACAACATAAGAAGTGGTTGGCTTCAAGTTAAATAAAAGTGAGTGGTGTGCACTCGTTTTGCTTTTTACCCCATATTAAAGCTAGCTGCTCTCCCACTAGCAGGGCTTAAAAGGTAAGTGAAGTTAAATATAGATGTCGGTTTTCGTTTTATTTGGATCGAAAAATGTTTGGTATCAGTTAAAAAATGAGATAAAATAACATTATTTTTTTACCTTGGTTTAAATTCTGGATTTTTCAGCCAAATACCGGCCGAAATGTACCGGTTTCATTCCGCTCCGTTCGTTTCAGCCAAATAGTTTTTTTTTTTAAATAATAAAAAATTTACAATATCAATCATATCTTTTAATCCAACCGTTAGATTGAGATAAAATTTTATGAGGAGTATCTTGACATATTTATATATATTATGTTAAAATTTCAGAGCAATCAACAAATATAATGATTTTGTGAGATTGGTGATGACATTCTTGTAATATTATACATGTTCATAATTTTGTTTAGAAAAGATTATTTTATTGTGTCTTTTTTTAGATTAAATTGCACAATTGTAAATAATTTTATTTTTGGATTTGAACTATTTTTTTTTGAATTAATACATACATACAATACAACCCCGAAAAAGTGAGCCAAAACACTCCAAAAACCGAAACGGTATTGGCAACTTTGATGTTAACTTCTGCTCATAGACGATTCCATTTCTTGCAAAACTGCATTGACGTTTCAAGATTTTTGGTCTTTAGCTTAGGGTGCAATGCAAGAAATTTCATTTTTTTTCTAGTTCCAAGCTCTATATATTTTAGCAGCTTGAATCTTCCTCTATCAGAAACTTTGACAGGAAAATATGGGAAAACCAATACCATTATGTGCTCTGCTTTGTCTTCTTCTCTTTCCCTGTGGCCAACTCATCTTGAATATCACGAAGGTGGAGGCCACTAGCAATGTAAGTAAGCCCTTCAAGAATCTGAAAGAAATTTCTGTTTCTCCCCTGTTGAATTTGATTTTCAAAGACAGAAGAAGTTAATCCATAAATTCTTGTGTTCATCAAGCAGGTTCATATTGTTTATCTAGGAGAAACGCAGCACGATGATCCTATGCTAACAACAAATTCACATCATGATATGCTTGCTAGTGTTGTGGGGAGGTATTGTAATCTTTATTATGATAGTAGTGAATCGAAATCATAGCCAACTGCTTGTTTTTCTTACTAGTCAATGTTATTCTGCAGCAAGGAAATCGCCTCAGAATTGATGGTGTACAGCTACAAACATGGTTTCTCTGGGTTTGCAGCCAAGTTTACAGAGTCCCAGGCTCAAAAAGTTGCCGGTATCTGCAGAAATAAACATTTCCTTTTGTCTCATTTATGTTTCCCCACTTTGATTTAGCAAACCATTAGATTGTCATTTGTTAATGTAAGCCTATGTTTTGATACACTGAATCTTTTCAGAATTGCCCGGCGTCGTTCGAGTTATACCAAACAGTCTTCACAGGATACAGACAACTAGGAGTTGGGATTTCCTAGGCCTATCTGCTCATTCTCCTGTCAATACTCTTCATAACAGCAGCATGGGTGATGGAGTCATCATAGGTGTTCTTGACACAGGTAATTCTCTCTGATGTTTCTCAATCCGTCTCTCACATGTTCATCAAAGGTATATTCTGAAGAAGTAATCTGCTGCGAACAGGAATATGGCCGGAGGCTAAATCGTTCAGTGACAAAGGACTTGGACCAATCCCATCCCACTGGAAAGGTGTTTGTGAATCCGGAAAGCGCTTTAAGGCTAAAAGACACTGTAACAGGAAAATTATCGGAGCCCGTTGGTTTGTTGAAGGACTTGTTGCTGAATACGGTCAGCCATTGAACATATCTGGGAACAGGGAATTCTTCTCCCCAAGAGATGCAAATGGACATGGGACTCACACAGCCAGCACTGCAGCTGGTGCTTTTGTACACAATGTTAGCTACAGAGGCCTTGGACATGGAACTATAAGAGGTGGCGCACCTCGAGCTCGGCTGGCAATATACAAGGTTTGCTGGAATGTTCTTGGAGGACAGTGCTCTTCTGCCGATATATTGAAAGCTTTCGACGAAGCCATACATGATGGAGTTGATGTGTTGTCACTGTCCATTGGTTCTTCAATTCCTTTATTTTCAGATATTGATGAACGTGATGGCATAGCTACTGGTTCCTTTCATGCTGTGGCCAAGGGAATCACTGTAGTATGTGGAGCTGCAAATGATGGACCTTTTGCTCAGACAGTGCAGAACTCAGCTCCATGGATTTTAACCGTCGCAGCCACCAGCATGGATCGAGCCTTTCCTACTCCTATAACACTCGGGAACAACAAAACTTTCCTGGTATAGAACTCTTTCCTACTTCTTGGATTTTAACCATTTCAACCAGCAGCATGGATCGAGCTTAAAACACAAATCTTGCAGGGCCAAGCCATATATACTGGAAAGGAAATTGGTTTCAGTAGCTTAATTTATCCAGAGACAAAGGGACTGAACCCCAACTCTGCAGGGTAGTTTGATTCATTGGCTCTCTCAACAAAATGCTGTCTTTTTTGACAGAAATAATTTCTTTGTCTAACCTGGTTTGCTTTGCAGTGTCTGTCAATCTCTCTCAGTTGATAATTCTATGGTAGCTGGAAAGGTGGTTCTCTGCTTCACCACAATGAATCTTGGTGCGGTAAGAAGTGCTGCAGAAGTTGTGAAGGAAGCAGGTGGAGTGGGGTTGATTGTCGCTAAGAATCCCGGCGAAGCCTTGTACCCCTGCACTGATGGTTTCCCCTGCGTTGAAGTCGACTATGAGATTGGAACACGGATTTTGTTTTACATCCGATCTACAAGGTAACATCGCCATCATTCATGATTGCCAGAAGTAGGATCTCTTCTGATCCCTGGACCTTGGCCGTTTGATTGCAGGTCCCCTGTTGTCAAGTTGAGCCCTTCTAAAACAATTGTGGGCGAGCCTGTGCTGGCAAAGGTGGCACATTTCTCATCTAGAGGGCCTAATTCCATTGCTCCTGCAATTCTGAAGGTAACATTACTTCAATCAAAGACCTGCAGAATGTTTTGCTTTTCAACTTAACTGAGGTTAATGATACTGACTAATCATTTGGGAAGAAGTTATAAAAACTCATTACTTTCAAGCGTGACACTAGTAATAATCAGGATAATTTATTACTTTTTTCTTCAGATTTTGGGCGTCAGTATCCTAAAAAAAATTACAATGAATGCAGCTTGTCTTATTTGTCCTTCTATTCAAGTTAGATAAGTCAAATTGGCCATGTTTAAGATATTTGAGCATAATTCAAAGCATTGTGCTGCATAATCTGATAATTTCTGTGTGGCAAGCCTGATATAGCTGCACCCGGGGTGAACATTTTAGCAGCTACTTCGCCACTTGATCGATTCCAGGATGGTGGATATGCCATGCATTCAGGAACATCAATGGCAACTCCTCATGTCACAGGAATAGCAGCTCTTCTCAAAGCAATGCATCCTGATTGGTCGCCGGCAGCCATTAAATCTGCAATTGTCACAACTGGTATCTGTATTGTCTTAGCAACCTGATCACAATTACGACACATCTACGCAGGTTTCTCTGACCACTGTATTTAACCTTCAGAATCTTGATGCAGCATGGAGAAATAACCCGTCAGGTTTTCCAGTATTTGCTGAGGGATCTCCACAGAAATTGGCCGATCCATTTGACTATGGAGGAGGCATTACAAATCCAAATGGCGCAGCACAGCCAGGCCTGGTTTATGACATGGCAACAGATGACTACGTGAGTTACCTCTGTGCCATGGACTACAACAACACTGCTATCTCCTGGCTCACAGGAAATCCCACAGTGTGCCCCGCCGAAGAACCATCCATTTTGAACATCAACCTGCCATCCATAACCATACCAAATCTTAGAAATTCTACCACCCTCACCAGAACTGTAACCAATGTAGGAGCCTCCACCTCCATTTACAGAGCTGTGATTGAGCCTCCATTTGGAACCAGTGTGTCAGTGAAACCTAATGTCTTAGTCTTCGATCGTAAAACTAAAAAGCTCACCTTCTCTGTGACGGTCAACGCAGCCCACCAGGTGAACACAGGCTACTTTTTTGGGAGCATAACATGGACTGATGGAGTTCATACTGTGAGAACTCCCTTGTCTGTCAGAACTGAAATCTCACAACCTTACATTGATGAAAACTAAGAAGTACTTGTTATCATGTGGCTCATTATTTCATGAAACAAAGTCAATTTAAATAATAGTTTTCTTTTTTTTTTTTCCATCCCTTCTGTGTTTCCACATTCTTTGTGCTCCCTTAGTCACAAGTGCAGCTTTAGGGTTTTATACACCCTGTACCTGTATCCCTCTAATTTAAAACTCACAAAATACACTTAATATATCATACACAACCTTAGATTTATATCATAATCAAACAAATATATTCATATCTCAAGGCTCAACAAATTTCATCAATCAAATGAGAAGTTATATTCAGAAGTGTATATTGGCTCATAACAAGAATATAGATTCAACAAATTGATTATGTTTTATCTTAACAAAAATCATAATCAACGTATATATTATTTATAAATCCAATCGAATTTATATTAGCAATTCAAATATTTATAATATTTCTCATGCATATTAAAAATTATCCACTTACTTGTCTTAAAAGCGATCAAAATTAAAAGGCAGATATCAAAGAGACAATTCTATTGATGTCTCATGGATAGAATATCAAGATTATTTGAATATAAAATAAGAGACATACTAAAAATGACTCAAAAGAAGTAAAATAAATTTAATAGATTTATCTAAGAGTTTAACTCATAATCTTGTGTTTTTGAATCAAACTATTCATTTTTCTCAAAACATAAAAGTCGGTTTCTCCCGAAATCTAATTCAAGATAAACAATTTGTAAAGTTGATAATAATTCACCAAATAAGCCTCAATTTTTTCACTCAAACCAATCTGAAAAACTAATATTTCATTTAGGGACCATTATGCAATTTTCTCATATTTTTAGGGGTTGAATTGTAATTTTGTCAAATTGAAGGAGTAAATTAAAAAAAAATCATAAATTCATAACTATATTGAAAGTTTTTTCTCATAATTCATCCTCAATTCTTTCCAAAATCTTGAATTTCACTATCAGGGACCAAACTATAATTTTTTCAAAGTTCGGGGACTAAGCTGCTCATAAATTGAGGGACCAAATTAAAAATTAATCATCTTGAACCTCCAGACTACTGGAAAGATTTGTAGAAAAGGTTTTTCATAAATTCTTAATATTGTTTTACACCTAACACATCAATTAACCTCTAAATCATTTATAATGCAATCAATTAAATGATTATCAAACACATTTAATCTTTAATATCTCAATCAATTTATCAATCAAACCCAAAACAAAATATTCAAACCCTAATTTTCAATAAATTCGAAAATTTTAACTAATAGCAATATTTATACACGTTTTATTTCTTCTACTACTTTTCTCCTTGGATTATCTTTTCCCTATTTTCTCTCTTCTTCTCTTTTTTTTTTTATTTACTCCCGATTCTCTCTCTCAAAATTTCTCATCTCTTTTTAAAGTTTATACAATTACTACAATACATTTCATTCATTCATTCATTTGCTATGATATCAAGGATAGAGTTGTCTTTTCCTTTTTAATTTTTCAAAATACTACAAGATTGGTCAACTAAATGTATGTGTAATATTAATTGGAGAATCAAATCTAATACAGCTCATGCGCACAAGTCATTCCATTTGGCATGACACCTACGATACGTTTCAACTCTAATCTCTTCTCATTTTTTGATAGTCTGAGGATGGATGAGTTTGTAGGACCAATGCTATTCAATTAGGACAAGCAAATAAATTCTTCCTTGAGGTTTCTGGCTTGACCACCCAACTACTATTGATGTTTACTGTCGTGGCTATACAGAATTCCTTATCCTAATTGAAGTTTTCTGTTCATGATTGAATTTCTCCCATCATCGTTCTTATCTATTTTTTTGCTATTTTTTGTGATATTACTCCAATATGGACACTCAAATCATTCATTTTCAAAAGACTTTCTAAAAAAAAAGTTTGACCTTCCCTTTTCTGTAAGTTGCCGAATATTTCAAGCTAATCCTCATAGACTAGAACACTTTCTAGCAAATGGGCTAGAGAGATTTCGGATTATTTAGTACCAAGTTTTGATCTTTCATCAGCTTGCACCTCTCTGACTACCTGAAACATAGACAGATAATATGGGAGAAAGCAAGAACAATATGTGCCTTGGTTAGTCTTCTTTTCCTTGTATATGGCCACGGCTCCATGAGGACGAAGGTGGAGGCCACTAGCAAGGTATGTAACTTTCAAGAATCAGCAAGAAATGTATCCTTGTCCATACTGAAGCAGATTCATATTACTTTGGTGTCCATGAATTTGTTTGTCTATCAAACAGGTTCATATTGTTTATCTTGGAGAGAAGCAGCATGATGATCCTATTCTAACTACAAATTCACATCATGATATGCTTGCTAGTGTAGTGGAGAGGTATGGCCTCCCAATGTTATAATTAGATTAGAAAATCTTTTCCCTTACCAAAAAACAATATTATTATCATTTTATAAAAACAATACTTGGAATTCTACTGTCAAGTTACTTGTCCATAATATTCAATTGCTTGTTTCTTACAAGTCATTTTTATTATTCAGCAAGGAAATGGCCTCAGAATTGATGGTGCACAGCTACAAACATGGCTTCTCTGGGTTTGCAGCCAAGCTTACAGAGAGTCAGGTTCAAAAAGTTGCCCGTACGTATGCAAACATAATTTCTTCAAGTCCCATTCTTGTTTTCCTCTCTAATTCAATTCAATCAGTAGCTCGGTGCTGATATGATCATGTTCTAGTTTTAGCAAGCCTGCCTATATTCTGATACACTGCAAATTTTTAGAACTGCCTGGAGTTGTTCGAGTAATACCAAACAGTTTCCACAAGTTACAAACCACAAGGAGTTGGGATTTCCTAGGGCTCTCTTCACATTCTCGTGTTAATGCTCTCCACAATAGCAGCATGGGTGATGGAGTTATCATAGGGGTCTTTGATACAGGTTCATTCTCTCTCCTGCTCCTCTCTGTTCTTGCTTATGAATAAAATGAATTCTGAACAAGTAATCTGATGAAGCAGGAATATGGCCCGAGTCTAAATCTTTCAGTGATGAAGGGACTTGGACCAATCCCATCACGTTGGAAAGGTTTTTGTGAATCTGGGAAGCGATTTAAGCCTAGAATCCATTGTAACAGGAAAATCATTGGAGCCCGTTGGTTTGTTGATGGATTTGTTGCAGATTATGATCAGCCATTGAACACATCTGCCAACCAGGAATTCTTATCCCCGAGAGATGCAAATGGACATGGGTACTCACACAGCCAGTACTGCAGCAGGCGGTTTTGTTGAAAATGTTAGCTACAAAGGCCTTGGACTTGGAACAGTAAGAGGTGGTGCACCCCGCGCTCGGTTGGCAATATACAAGGTTTGCTGGAATGTTCTTGGAGGATGGTGCTCGGCTGCTGATGTATTGAAAGCTTTCGATGAAGCCATACATGATGGGGTTGATGTGTTGTCGCTGTCACTTGGCTATCCTCCTCCTCTATTCTCCGATACCGATGAGCGTGATGGAATAGCTATTGGTTCCTTTCATGCTGTCACGAAAGGAATCACTGTTGTATGTTCAGCTGGAAATGCCGGTCCTTTTTCTCAGACAGTGCTGAATACTTCACCTTGGATCTTAAATGTTGCAGCAAGCACCATTGATCGAGCATTTCTTACTCCCATAACACTAGGGAATAATAAAACGTTCCTGGTATACCTTCAACATTGTGAAAGCTTGCATTTTGGATTTTGAACTATAGAACCAATGATTTCAGATCAGATCAGATACAATTTTTTTTCCCCCACAAAAATCTTGCAGGGTGAGGCCACATTTGCAGGAAAGGAAATTGGTTTTAGAAGCTTGATTTACCCGGAGGCCAAGGGACTGGACCCCAACTCTGCAGGGCAGTTAAGCTACGGGATTAAAAAACATGAACTTGCAGTGATTTCAGAATATGCGGTACAGTTGGAATTAACTGTCTGATTTGTCTTGCTTGCAGTGTCTGTCAATCGCTCTCTGTTAATCCTTCTATGGTATCTGGAAAGGTGGTTCTCTGCTTCACCTCAATGACTCTTAGTGCTGTAATAAGCGCTGCAGAAGTTGTGAAGGAGGCTGGTGGAGTGGGGTTGATTGTGGCCAAGAATCCCAGTAATGACTTCTATCCCTGTGCTGATGATGCATTCCCTTGCATCGAAGTCGACTACGAGATTGGAACTCGGATACTCTATTACATTCGTTCTGCCAGGTAAAACCATGATCACCATTGCCCTACCTCCATGATTGATTGCCATTGATCCTTAAACCATGTCTGCTTTGATTTGTACTACAAAGGTTCCCTATAGTGAAGTTGAGCGCTTCTAAAACAATCGTGGGCAAGCCTGTGTCGGCAAAGGTGGCGTTTTTCTCATCTAGAGGGCCCAACGCAAAAGCTCCTGCAATTCTGAAGGTAAACTGCACTTCTTAACTTGTTGGTACGAGTGCAAAGTGCAGGGGCGTGTGTTTGTGCTGGTAGGGGTATAAAGATCATCCAGCATAATATTTTCCGTTCTGAACTGAGCTGTGCTGGAAATTTTGACTATAATGAACTTGTGACAAATCCTATATATATATATATATATATATATATGCATTACTATCAAACGTGCGTAGAATTATGCTGAATAATATCATTATTTCTAATGGCACAGCCTGATATAGCTGCTCCTGGGGTGAGCATTTTGGCTGCTACTTCGCCTCTTGATCGATTCCAGGATGATGGATATGTAATGTATTCCGGCACATCTATGGCAGCTCCCCATGTTGCAGGCATAGTGGCTCTTCTCAAAACTATACACCCTGATTGGTCACCGGCAGCCTTTAGATCTGCACTTGTCACAACTGGTATTAGTCTGCTATCCTTTTCATTTTGATGCAATTTAAAGACCATATATGCAGGCTTCACTGACTGTATATCTTCAAAAATCTTGTTTCAGCGTGGAGGAATCATCCATCAGGTTTTCCTATATTTGCTGAGGGATCTCCTCGAAAGTTGGCCAATCCATTTGACTTTGGAGGAGGCATTGCAAATCCAAATGGTGCAGCAGACCCAGGTCTTGTTTACGACATGGGTACTGCTGACTACATTAACTACCTCTGTGCCATGGACTACAACAACACTGCTATCTCCAGGCTCACAGGAAATCCCACAGTATGCCCCACTGAAGAACCATCCATTTTGAACATCAACCTGCCATCCATAACCATACCAAACCTTAGAAATTCTACCACCCTCACCAGAACTGTTACCAATGTAGGAGCCTCCACCTCCATTTACAGAGCTGTGATTGAGCCTCCAATTGGAACCAGTGTATCAGTGAAACCTAATGTCTTAGTCTTCAATCGTAAGACTAAAAAGCTCACCTTCTCTGTGACAGTCACTACAGCCCACCAGGTGAACACAGGCTACTTTTTTGGGAGCATAACATGGACTGATGGAGTGCATTCTGTGAGAAGTCCCTTGTCTGTCAGAACTGAAATCTTACAACCTTATAGTTCTGTAAACTAAGAAATACTTATTTCCAATGAGATTCATGATCATTCCATCTATACTATATAAAGTAACAGTTTCTTATTTCTGTTCATTCAAAGTTTCCTTTATTTTGTATTTCAGAGTAGCTAGGACATCGCGCGCGCATCCTGAGTCCCACTGATGAATTCTACTGATTGTTCAATTTTCAGCTACACATTGCTGAGCATAACATACTATACAAGTATTACGAGCATCATAGCATAATATGACTGTCCGAAAGAATCAGAGCAATGTCATCTCTTCAAGCAGATAAATTCAAAACACTAGATGCTAACTAATTCCCAACTCGAATTTCGGCAAACTTTCAGTAATGGCTCGATCCTGACTTCTGATATGCTTTCTCAGCGTAGAAATGACTATATTCTGTTAATTACCAGGAGGATATCCACATTTAAATCCATTTGCTTGATCCAGATCAAGGAAGTTGTTCTGTCAAATATAGATTAATTTGATATGTTTGCATTCTTTTATCGGTGCAAAGCGCTTGATCGTTCAGCCAAATGATCGCCAAAAAAAATTCTGCACGCTCTTGATCTAACAAAGATTTGTAGGGTTCGTCGCTGCTCTCCCTTAGATGTGACTAGCTCACGTGCAAAAATTATTTATATATATCTAATTATAAAAAGAAAATAATTTATATAAGCAATGCATAATAAAAGTCTTAAATCAATTCTATATATTTTTTATGCAGAAACCTCACCTTCTGGAAAATGTATTTTGTGGGTCCAGGTGAGTGAGTAAAACTTTGATTGTCCTAATTTTTTATAAAAAGTGTACGTCTTGACTCGAACTCCAAACCTGCTGTGCAGATCACAACTTTTATTCCATTATATCATGCCCGGGGGCTTAAATCTTTAACACGGATAAAATGTTTAACAATGTTCTCTATCTAACAACCATACACATATTTTATCTCTACTGTAGGGCTGGTTTGACATTGAGTTTCAAATTGCTTTTGAACATTAAATCAATTATTATAATGTTAAATCTTATAAACAAAAATGGTAATGGATAAGGGTGAAGGCTTGCTTTTTCTACGATTGCTTCAATCCAAAAAAATCCAAGCCCTTTATCTTTTGAATTATTTTCAGGTCTTAGAGATTCAGGCCCCGGTTGATATCTGGTTTTAGACTAAAGCAATTTAGCCATTTTCAGAAAGTGCTCCTATAACGGTTTTTCAAGTTTGGCAAACACAGATTTTGCTGAGAAAAATGAAACAAGAAAAGTTGGTCGAAGATGTTTGTTCTAAAATCATTGTAACAATCTGAGTTGACAAACTTTGTTTACACGTAAAAAAAAGAAGCTTTACTTTTGTTAAATTCATTATTGATGGTACTTATATTTTTAAACAATCCACATATATATTAGCAAGTTATTAGTGTAAGAATATATGGAAGCCAAACTTAATATTGAAATATTGGGAACGAAAAATGGATCTTGTATTCAAATTTTATGGAAATTTGTTTACAAAAAGAGGTAAATGAGCTTGAGATTAAAACCTTCAACGGAACCAAGGCCACAAAACGTTATTAAAACCTATGTGTCCTAGGGATGCGATAAAAGTATTATTCTTTTAAACCACCAAGTGAGGAACCGGGTAGATCTTGCTAACCATTTATTGTGATTGTTGCAATAATTATCTTTTTCTTTTTCTTTTTTTGTATATCACGAATGCAAGTAATTATCAAGAATAATCAATTACCAATTATAAATAAAGAATGATTCGAAGATATCTCGATACATGTGAGAGAAATTGATGGCTGTTAAAGAAGAGGAGACTCGCCTACTTAATGTTGAAAGCTAACTTAGTTTACAACTTGATTTTTTTATTAAGTTACCAAATTTTTTGATTAGACCACTCCACTAATAGCACACAACATGAAAAACCATGCAATGTCCTATCAGTATCAAGAATTCTATAAATACCTCATCAAGCCTCCTTTCTTCTCCATCAATCCATCCATCCATATCAATAACCCTCTCAGCCTCGCCTCGATCCTTCAACAGTTCAATCTTTCCCTGTGCCATACTATCTTGCTCGCGCAGAGTTTATAGCACACACAACATGAAGTTCCTTAAGCTACTCTTTCTACTTGCTATGCTCATTTCTCTTTTAGCCATTACTCTCTCTGCCACATCAACTCAAGATGTTTCATTCCCTGAATTCGATCACGAACACGAGGCAAACTCTGACCTTCCTCCGCCGGAAAACCAAGAAACAACTCCATCTCTGAGAGGGACGAACCGCTTTCTAGCCCAGACTCGGGCTTTCACGACATGCGACAAGAACCCTAGGGTTTGTCGAGCTCAGGGAAGCCCCGGTCCAGATTGCTGCAAGAAGATGTGTGTGAATGAAATGACAGACTGGTTTAACTGTGGGAAATGTGGGAAGAAGTGTAAGTACACAGAGATTTGCTGCGGAGGTCAATGTGTGAACCCAATGTACAACAAGAAGCATTGTGGAGGCTGCAACAATGAGTGCAAGAAAGGGAGTGCATGTCAGTATTAGTAATAAGATAATAAAAACAAACAAGTTTACTAAAAAGTAGAAAAATAAATAGAGCAAACAAAAACTTTATTAAGAACAATTCACATAAAACAAATCAAGACTTATAGATTTGTCCCTTCTTACATCATGGCAAACCTTAATTATGATCGGACAATGGTTTGCCTTTATTCCTCACACAAAATATTTCGTTATTAACATAATTAAAACAAATGTCTAATTGTTTGGTCCCATATATATATCGAATACATAAGAACACGCAAGCATGCAAGGCACCTTGTGTTTCTATGCATAACTGCACATCCCTTAGTACCGAAATTTTTTTTATAAAAAAATAGCAGTGTAATTTTTAAAAAACATTAATAGAATAAAAACCGAAATGAAAAGTAGCATGTATGACCAATTTCAATCGGAGGACAAAGTTGAACAAATTAAAATCTGTAGACCGAATAAATTAAAGGAACCAAAAATCAAAAGAATAAGAGCTGAAATGAAAAACAAGATATATGAAATTAATTTCTATTGAAAAAATCTTGAAAAGAAATGAAATTAAAAGACCAGGACCGAACTGGTTGAGTTGATCACAGATTATTCTTTTTTGTTTTCATCTTTTTTTTTTTAGTTTGTCTAGGAGTTTATCTTCATTTAGTTTACCTTAATTTTCTGTGTGAGCCTCGCGAGTGGGCAATGACCTTTGCATGCTGCGATGAATTATTTTTCATTATTTTTCATCTTTTTTCCAATCATTATATAATTCCTTATCAGAAACACTTTCCTTAACGCCATGCCTGCCAAAGAAAAGTCTCACTCAATTGAAAAAACAATATATCGAAAGCTAAAGAGAAACATGGAGATTGTGGGCTGGGAATCTCACGTCCGATCTTTAAAATAAGGCAATACAATGCATTGTTTTCAACAAAGACTTTGGATAATTCTCAACGATTTTCATATTATGTTTGAAAAATCAAATAAAAATTCAGAGTAGATGACATTTTCTGTATCATTAGTGTTTCTGGTACTGCCACTCGTTGGCTTCATCAACCTAGCCATAGACAAAACCACAAATGCTCATTAACTTAAACAATACATAAAATGCCTCTAGAATATCAAAAATCAGAGTGCAGAGGTGTTAGAGAATAATATAAAAGTTTTTAGGTGAAATGATTCCTTGACATGGTATCAGAGCCTTGTTGACCCAGCGGTCACGAGTTCGAATCTCACCACTCCCCATTTTATTTGATAAAAAACAAGCACAAAGTGATTTAGATCTATGCAAGTTTCAAGCCCGTATATTCCTGTAACATAAGCCAAGACCGCAGAGAAAGTGGGTTTAAATATTTCAAGCAAAGCACAACTCTGTATGTATAAGTGGTTTCTAAATGGAAATTTTTCCAGGTCCACATTGTGTACATGGGAGAGAAGAGGCATGATGATGATCCATTAGTAGGCAGGTATGATTACACCAACATCCCTGGTGAGAATAAAGGTGATTTAATTTTTAATTTTTAATTTTAGGTAGAACAGCTAAAAGAAGTTTCCTCTATTCTGCTGAAGTAAAGAAGCAGCACAGAGTTCAATTCTATACAGCTATAGGCATGGCTTTTCTGGGTTTGCTGCAAGAATTACAGAGTCTCAGGCAGTAGAATTAAATTGCTGGCACCATAATTGCTCAAAACTCTATTAGTCAGTTAAAATATTTCCATTCATTAAGAGATTGTTTACTTTAAATTGAAGAGTTTCCTGGTGTTGTTCAAGTATTTCCAAATGGGATTCATAAGCTTCACACTACACAGAAGTTGGGAATTCATTGGTATCAATATCAAATGATATTTTAAAAAAAATATATATTTTTAACATTATCACATGAAAAAAATCTAAACACACTATTTTTTTTAATTTAAAATAAAAAAAAATATATTTTTTTTCAAAAATATTTTTAAAACATAGTTTCAAACACCTCTTAAAATGTTAAGTTTCAACAGGATCAATAAAATTCTGTCCTTCAGAGTTACCTTCTTGTCGAGTCAGAAAGTTCGGGGAGAGTATAGATTTGGGAGCCTAACATGAACTGATGGTGAGCATTTTGTTAGGAGTCCAATATCTGTTTCGTGCTATAGATACGTACTTAGACTATTGGCCCTTGGTTTAAAAATTTCGTTGAATTAAAAAAAATATTGAAATGCTTCTAATGTTTTAAATTTTTTCTATAGAATTTTTTTTTCTATAGAATAAATAAATGTAACTTTAGTTTAACTTAGATATTTTTTTTTAATATTAAAATAACAATATATTGATTGATTTTGATCAACTTGAGTTAATAAATTAAAATCTTGATCATGAAACTATGATAATTTTATAGAAAACAAACCCAAAA
The DNA here is from genome assembly GCA_029228465.1 of Salix viminalis. Lineage (NCBI taxonomy): Eukaryota > Viridiplantae > Streptophyta > Magnoliopsida > Malpighiales > Salicaceae > Salix > Salix viminalis. Next base: position 28,972,805 of record CM055441.1, read on the forward strand.
CAAAATATAAAAGCCTAATTTCTAATCAATAAAATATTGCAGTATAAAAAAAAAATTTAAGAAAAAAAACCGAGTTAACTTGTCAAATTTGCGACTAAGATCATAAAACTAAGATACTCATAGAAAACTACCAAAAACAAGTTCTAAAATTCGATTCTCAATCAATTTAATATTAAAAAAATAATATAAAAAATGATTTATATTAATCAGTCAAACTTATAATATAAATTATTAGATACGCACAATCTCATAAGAAAAAAAGAGACTTGGTTTAACCTGCAAAGTCCGTGACTCAACATAGCTTTCTGGGCTCAATTATGTCCTGAAAGTGTTTGACAAATTATATATATATATATATATATATATATATATCCACAAAAGTTTCAAGCAATCTTCAAAACAATGTGATTTCTTTCTAATAAGAAACGATCTATTTATTATATATGATTTCTTAAGAAATTTGAATAGGCATTCATTAATTTTATATTGACATTGAGGCATCCACTTTCTACAAAATCTCACAGAAAAAAGTTTCAATTAAATAAAAATAAATTTTAGATTCTTATTTCATACTCATGAATGAGCAAAACAAGCAACTTTTACTATCTGATTTTGATAAATTTCTAAAATATATTTATCATAAAAAATATTAAAATTTTAATATTAAAAATAAAAATATTTTATTAAATAAATGCTACAACAATCCTGGACACCTCATGTGTGCATCCCCACATTCTAGTCGTATTGTCATGTGGTTTGGTTTATGAATGTTGATGCATATTTTAATAGTTTTATATATATATATATATAAAAAAGTAATTTAATTTGTTTTATTCAATGATGTCATTAGAGGAAAACAAGATCTGCTTCACTATCATTAACAAATCTCCTAGGACAAGACATTGAAATGATATTCTTTTCTGTATTTTTTTTAATAATGATATATTTATTATTAACAATATATTTATATAAAAAAAACCATGCCGAAGTTACACATAAAGGTTGATAGTTTGCTGGTACAATTGAAAGTTTGTGAACTTCAAAGTCCCATTTCGAAATAGAGTTAAAGAGACATGTAAGTTTTAAGTTTGCAAAAAGAATGTAGAATAAGGATTGAGGACCAAATTGACTCGTTGTTGATAGTTTGCGGGTGCAATTGCAATATTTTGAAGGAAAAAATAAAATATCCCACCTACTGATTTGTCTTGCTTGGCTATAGTTATATTAGAAAAAAGGAAATCCCTTTTGACAATGTCAGTATACAAAAATATTAAAGGAAATAATTGTTAAAATAAAATTGTCGCTGCCTGCAAAACTAGTTTATTAATCATGTGTGTGTGTGTATACACGTGATTTATTTTTTGACTTATCCTTGTAAGTATTCATGCACTCAAAAATTCATTTGTTTAGTCCTTGGAGGCATATTAAAATAGACATACTCCAAGATTTTATATTAGAAAGAGATAGTCAATAGTAATAATGAATCCATTATGAATAAGTGGATCTTCCACCTATAAATAAATTATTGTACCATAAATGAAGTTTAAAAAAAAGATGAAAGTTAATAAAATTATTGACAAATACAAAACAAGACTTGATATTGCTTACTTGATTAGTGAACTGAGTAGATTTATTAGTAATTCAAATATAGATCATTTAAAAGCAATTAAAAAGATACTCAAATATTTGAGATATACCTTATACTATTATACATAACATTACTATAAAGATGTATTGATGCCAATTGTATATCCAACATTAAGAATTCAAAATCCCCAGTGTATATGTCTTCACACTTGATATAAGAGTTGTATTATAGAAATCCCTTAAACAAATATGTATCACAAGATCTATGATGGAGTTAAAGTGTTTACTTTTTGTAAAGTTGGAGAGGAAGCCAAATGATTTTGGAATTTCTTAGAGCAATCCAATATTGTTCAAAACTAGTGTCAATAATTTATGTTCATTTTGACAATCAATCTATAATTAAAAGGACGCGAAGCAATATATATAACGGTAAGTCTAATCATTTAGATATAATATTGTTAAAGCGGAGTTAAATATTTATTCTTAAATAGTATTATTTCTTTTTGATTATGTAAATTCAAACAAAAGTATTATAGATTCACTAACCAAATATTTATTGAGAGATATTATATTTAATTAATTGAGAAAAATAGGCTTAAATCATTTAAAAATGAAAGAATGTAATGATGATAATCAACCTAGTTGATTGAAGATCATAAGATCTAGGTTCAAATAGAAAACTAAGTTATATAACATCTTAGTAGCACCTATAAATTATTATTTCTTACCTATTATTATGATTAAAATGATGTTAGTTGTAGTGTGATAAAAAGATAAACAATACTCTTAATGATTTTCATATCTTTATATACCAAGTAGAGTATAACAAAATACTCTTGATGAAGATCACCTATATGAGCAATAAATATGGTTCTTTTTTTTTTTAGAATTCTAAAAAATGACTAAATTCTCTAAAGCCACTCATGAAATTAAGAGTTGTTCAAATAAAAAATAATCACAACTGTGAGAACTACAGGCAATCTCTAGGTGGAAAGTTATGTGAGTACTATCATCTTTGTTTACATAAAATCTTGAGTAGTTTAGGACATTATGTTTATTAGATAGTCAATAAATCCAATAGTATTTCATTAAAAAAGTTTAAAATCAAAGTTAATTATTCTAATGTAGTGATCCACTAAATCAATATCTATCTATGATTTTTTTTTGAATCATTTTTAAAATCAAAATCAACTATTCTAATGTAGTGATCCACTAAACCAATATCTGCCTATGAATTTTTGAGTTATTTTTAAACTAGTTAGATAATTTCTAATCATATAGGAGATTGTTTGAATGCTTTTTAAACATGGTTAATAAACATATTTGATACCAAATTTAAAATAATGTCCACTCATTTTTAGGGTTAATTTTTTTTTGAAATCTATAATATAAGATTTTTAACATGGAGCATTAATATGATGTAAATTAATTATGAGTGAATGAATAAATGATCTCAAAGAACCATTGGTTGACATATCTTAGGCGAATCCAATACCCTTTAAAGCTCTATTCCAAATAGAAAAGAAACAAGCCTTTTTCAGGTTTGTTGTAAAATAACTTTTTACATTATAAAAAAATAGTTTTTCTAACTTAATTTCTGGCCTAGACGATGAAAAATTATTTTCTTCAATTCATTGTTTTGTCTAACTTATAGATCAACTTCTTTAGTTTTTTCTCTCCAAAATTGACTCTCATACCAGACAGTTTTTGCAGCTCTTTACAACCAAATATTGTGAGGTTTAATTCTGATTTTATAGAAGGTAATTAAAACTACAAATGAAAAGAATTTCATATGTTTTATTTCCTAAAATTCATTATAAATGAGGGTTGAATAATAAATAGTTTTTGGTTAGTTTTTCTACACCAACTATGCAAAAACAATTAGTCTTTTTCACCCTCTATTTTAAACTCTAGTTTCCCTTTTCTTTTCTTTTTTCTTCTTAATCTAGAGATTAAGATAGGTTCTTGTAAAAAGATATTTTAAGTCTATATTTCTTTGTGTTCATTCAACCCTGTCAAATAAAGAAATATTATATTGTTGAAATTTTGGGAGATTTTGATATGCATTCTAGAAGACAGTTTCAGTTTTTTTCTTATGATTTAAGTAATTATTTAGTATGTATGGTAGTATTTTAGTAATGATTATAAATTTATTTATCGTGTTCTTTTAAGTTTACGTATCTGTAAACTAAGTTTTTATGCCCATCACTTCTGCAAATTCCTGGACAGCACTTTTTCACTAACAACAGAAAGTAATAGAATTCAATCTGGAACCTTGGATGATTTCAAAAGTGCTAAAGTTCTTAGACATGGTAAGGGATATTCATGCCAGTTCATTTGATCTGTGATATAGTTGACCTTTGTGTATAATTTAGTGAGGAGAAGGAAATAAAAAAAAATTGAAAATCCGACAGGCTGAGAAACAAAGAGAGAAACATCCAAGATTCATAAACTCGATCAAAGAAAATAATTAATTTACAGATGGAGAGAAATTCTGGGATAGTCCCACAGATGGTTCTTCTGCTTCAGCTACCTTGTTCATCCACAAGAGAATCTTGAAAAGCTAGTAAATACATTGCAGCACCTCCCATCTTCTCTGGAAACAGCATGGATCTACAGGTAGGGCAGGTGACATGAGCTTGATCCACCCAACTATCCAGACATTTTAGATGAAACACATGGGAGCAGTTGCAGAGTTTTCTGACTTCGTCTCTTCCATGTATACAGTCCAAGCAAACAGGACACACGTTTTCTTGATCATCTTCGCTCTTCCCTGTTCTTTCAAGTAAACTGCTGTAGGCTATCGCTTGAAGTTTGTTCTTGATCAGTCTCGCAATAGTGGAAACTGGGACTGGAATTGGTGATGAGCAAAGTTCATCGATTAGAAGAACATAACCCTCTGTGGAATCTTGATCCTGATCGGAACTGTAAAGCAGTCGAGGTGGCCTGGAAATTCGTAGATTGCTGAGAGTCAGTAGAAACACCAGCTTGATGAAAGTGAGAAACCCTACCAGGAATTTGAAACAGGAAATTTTTGGCATATTCACTGCAACAAATGGGATCCCCATTTTTTTCTCTGTGTTTGTGTATGCGCGCGCCAAAGAGAGAGGAGGTAGAAGGAGGTTTTAAGCTGAAGAAGTGGTGGAAGCCACTAACTAGGGTAGGGTTGAAAATGGAGGGCAACTTCAAGTAAGACAATTGCATGTTGATCAGTTGATATGCTAAATGTCATGTCAAATGACAAGTTTAGAACGATTTTTATACATCAATATCAACTCTTTTTGAAAGGTCATCATATTGTTTAATGAAAATAATAATAAGAAATTGTTTGTGTTCTTAATTTCTTATTTGAAGTGTCCATGACCTTTTTTTTCTCTCCCTCTTTTCAACTTTTGACACATATTTTAAACGCTAATATCACTTAAAATTGACGTTTGATGTGACAAAAGCGAATGCTTATTAAGTAATAACACGAGAAACCATGGTGGAGTTTAAAATATCAGCGAATAAACCAACCTTCTCAATTGGAGAGGGAAGGAGAAGGAGCGATGGCCATTTAGAATTTATTTATTGGTTTATTGTTAGCTACTCAATTTAAAAGTCTTTACTAGAAATTCCAGCAACAGGAGGTGTAAGAAAAAAACAAAATTCAACCGATCTAGTGATAAAAGCTTTGAATTAAGAGTTTTATTTTTTTATAATTTTAAATTCAAATTATGTGCTTATTAATATAATAATTATTATTAATTTTAAAATTTATAAAATTAATCGAGCTAAATATGATTTAACTCGAATATCTATATTAATAAAAAAACAAAATATATTATACCACCATATCGTGGCCGACATTGATAATAATTATATCAAGGAGATGCATTGTTGTTTTCATCGTGTAAAGCAATGGAGTATGTATGACTTTTCATTTTTCATAAAAAAAATGAGACAAATCAATCGATCATTATTATAACAAAGATGGCGAGTTGCCGGCATAATGGTCTTATCTATAATAAAAATAATTTGACAAATAACTAGAGAAGGTTTATGTACATTGCTATCTTATTTAGTTTTCTCAGAAAAGATAATTATTTTTCTCTAATCTTTTTTTTACTATAGTTATTATTTTTTATTTTAAAGCTAATAATGTGATCAAATAAGATGATTTGCGTTTACCCAATTAGTTGATTTGTAGTATCAAATGATAAATAAGATTTACCTATAAATTCTCATTGAGCTAAACAATTTTCCGTTGATAGTGGTTAATGCTTGTTGAGAGCAAAGTTGTCAATTCCGTTGAGAGATAGGAGAGCAGCAACCTCCCCTAACAATTTCTTTTTTTATAACTATTATATACAAGTTACTTTACGTTTCAAATAATTCAATTTAATATGTGTCTCAAAATTATTGGCAATTGAATCTTTCACTCAAAATTTTCTTATACTAGGGGAAACAAAAATATGATGGCTTTTGAGAATTGGAAACAAAAATATATCAAAAGATTGTCTTAAATTTACATAAATTTACTCAGAAATTATCTTAAAAATAAATTTATTTTATATCTTTAACTAAAAAATTGGTACCTTTATAATTTTTTATTTTGAGAAAATAACCAAGTTCTCTCTCTCTACACACACATTACTATTACTATTACTATATATATAAAACGTGTTGGGATTTTGCTGTAAATGATTTTAATGTGGATTGTAACAGTGTATTACTGATTTTACCCTTAATGAATTCAAGCCGACATGTTTTTGGTTGGGGGTTTTCATGGTTTTTCATTGTTTTTTTCCTGCATGTGTTTGAGTTTTTTTGGTTGCAGGAGAACCATTTGAATTGCAGGGGCTAGGACAATTGCAGGAAGAGAGTGTGGACAAGTTAATGGATCTGTGGATTTAAACTAAGTTGCAATTATATATATTGCTTTTCAATTCAATTTTTATTCTTTTGCCTTTTGTTTTATTTTTGATTTCTTTAATTATTTTGGTATGCAAATTTTAATTTATTTTAATTGTGATCTCCAATTGAAATTTGTCATATATGTTACTTTTCATTTCAGTCATTATTCTTATAATTTTTAACAAAATTACATTGCATTTTTTTTAAAAATACCTTTATTTGTTTTGATCCCAAGGTTTTTATTTGTTTCAATTGTGTCATTCAATTGGAATTAATTTTATATTTTGTTTTAATTTATTTTAATTGTGTCCTCCAATTGAAATTAGTCATATATGCTACTTTTCATTTCGATAGTTATTCTTTTAATATTTTAACAAAATTACACTGTATTTTTTTTAAATACCTTTATTTATTTCAGTCCCAAGGTTTTTATTTGTTTCAATTTTGTCATTCAATTGAAATTAATTATATATTTTGTTTTGATTTGTTTTAATTGTGTAATTTAATTGAAATTAGTCATATATGCTACTTTTCATTTTGATCCTTATTCTTTTAATTTTTTAACAAAAATACATTGCAAATTTTAAAAAAATATCTTTATTTGTTTTGGTCCCAAGGTTTTTATTTGTTTTAATTTTGTCCTTCAATTGAAATTAATTATATATTTTATTTTTCATTTTGGTCCTTATTCTTTGAATTCTTTATTTGATATTAATTCCTTTTTTCCGGTATTTATTGGACAATGTTTATTTTTTATCCGTGTTTATGCATCTATGCTTTTAGTTTTTTTTTTTAATTTTTGTTGTTGTATTTTTTATTGGGGTTTTATTTTAATTTGATTTATTCCTGAAATTATAATTTATGTTGGTGATCATTTTAAAATTAATATTACTCCATTTTTCCTTTTTTTTTATATTTTATGTTAATTTTATATGTTCTTCGGATAAGATGATTTTATGATTTTATTGTTTGTGCAATAATAATGATAATTTAGTGATTATTTTTTATTGTTTTTGTAAAAAAAAATTCTGGACAATTTAATAACAATAATTGTTTGGGTAGTAATGATAATAATAATTTTAGCTGTTATAGTAATGAAATAACGGTAATGTAGGGATGAATTTTCAATTTATGTTTTCTTCCTTTTGGAGATAGAAAATTAACTACTTATTTTTATTATTTGATTATTGTAGGTGTTTTCACAATTTATATTTTATTTGTTGTGTTTAATTTAAATTGAATTATAAAATAAACTAATCTTAATACAGTGAATTCAATAATTCAGATAACTGAATCTTTTTGTTTTTTTAATGATGATGATAATTTTATACTGGTTATTTCATTGAAACTTACTAAACAGATAAATTTATATCGATTTAAAATTCATGTATTTTATGAGAAACTTGCATTTTACAAGAATTCTGTACAAATTTATTATTTTACTCAAATTTATATTATAATAAAAAAATCTTATATAATTAATATTTTTTTATATTAAAAAAAATATGATTCTGACCATGACGAGATGGGGGCGGTGTCCAGTATATATATATATATATATATATATATATATATATATATATATATATATATATATATATATATTATTCAATAAGCTAAAAGAATTGGGAAAATCACTGTAGCACCAGAGACAAACGCACTGTGGACTCGAACTTCTTCAGCCCTGCGTTGCGCGAGTTGCTACGCTTGTTTTTTCGATTTTGAACAGTGCTTTGACGATTGTAGCCCCGGTAATGAGACAAAATAGGGCTCGGTCTGGCGGTAAAAAGGGCTGGGGGTGAGGGGCCATTCTGTCATTGCACGCGTCTGGGACGGGACCGGGGCCGGTTCGATCCGCCGCACTTTTTTTTTTTAATATATTTAAAAAATGGCTAATTACCCTTCTAGCCCCTAATGAGACAAAAACGTTGATTCCGGTCCAGGGGTAGTACGGTAATTGACCTTTTTTCTTTTTTTTATTACTGCCGGTTTGTCAGTGCGTGTGACGCACGCGCTAGCCTTTTTCACGCCCATGCCCTGTTTAGGTGGCGCGTGCGGTGTCCTCAGGTGGCCGGAGACGTGTTTCCGCCGTGTATCTCGATGCGTCTCCGCGTGGTCTTCCTCCCGCGGTGTCGCGTGTGCCCTGAATATGTCCTTATACGCGTCGGAGGCCGGTTAAAGCGCCGTCACCGTTTCTCTCTCTCTCCTGCACGTAAAAGTGCAGGAGAGTCCCCCAATTTTTTATACTTTTCACTTCGGTCCCTTGACTTTCGATTTTGTGTTTTCTCCTGATTTTGGTTCGATTTTGGTTCGATAAGTTTTGATTGTGTTCGATTGGGTCCTCCAATTCGAATTGATTAAATGTCAATGTTGCACTTTGGTCCTCCTTCTTTTAATTTTCGGATTGGGTTTAAATTATTCAATAAATACAGTACATAAGTTTTGATTTATTCAATTGGATCCTTTTATTGAAATTGATAATATATTGAATTTTCATTTTGGCCCTTATAGTTTGAATTTTTTATTTTAATCCCTTCATAAATTCATATTTGTGTTTTATTTTCCATAATAATAATAATAATAATAATAACAATAATAATAATATAAAAAAATATAATTACAATAATAATAATAATAATAATAATAATAATAATAGTTTTAATTTTTGATTTTAATCCCTTGATAAATTGATATTTGTGTTTTATTTTCCATTATAATAATAATAATAATAATAATAATAATAATAATAATGATAATAATAATGATAATAATAATAATAATGATAATGATAATAATAATAATAATAATAATAATGATCATGATGATGATAATAATAATAATAATAATGATAATGATAACAACAAAAATAATAATAATAATAATAATATTATAAAAAATATATAATTACAATAATAATAATAATAATAATAATAATAATAATAATAATAATAATAATAATAATAATAATAATAATAGTTTGAATTTTTTATTTTAATCCCTTGATAAATTGATATTTGTTTTTTATTTTCCATAATAATAATAATAATAATAAGAATGATAATAATAATAATAACAACAATAATAATATTTTTTTCCTTACTCTTTTGTTAATGTGTTTAGGTTTTTTTCTCTCAATAAAAATAATGATGATAATAATAATAATAATAATAATAGAATAATAATAATAATAATAATAATAATAATAATAATAATAGTAACAGTAATAATAATAATAATAATAATAATAATAATAATAATAATAATAATAATAATAATAATAAATTTTTTTTCCTTGCTCCTTTGTTAATGTGTTTAGGTATTTTTCTCTCAGAATAATTTGATAATTTTTATTGTTTTAGCAGTGATAGCAATGATAAAAAAAAAATTGCTTGAGCTTCTGTTGAGGTTTTTTGGATTTTTTTGGCAATAATAATAATGATAATTTTTTGACAATAATAATAATAATAATTTGAGAAGCTGAGACTTCGATGTTATTGTTATTATAATAGACGATGTTGATATCTTTTAGTATACCAAATTTTATATATTAAAATATTATATTTTAATCTTAACAACTGTAAAAATTATTTTTTTCGCCCGCACTACACCCGCAACGTAGTTCGGGCAGTTGACTAGTATATATATATATATATATATTATTTTCAAGCAACATTCCATTACTAAAGGCCTTTGCTTACAGTTTTTGGACCCAATGAAGATCAGTCTAGCCAGAAGTTGAAGACAGGAAACAAGAAGCTCGGCCCAAACAGAAGTTGAAGATAGAAAGGAGGACATGACAAGTTTTATCCAAAACATTAGCTCCTTCAACCCTGCTCTCTCTTCAACAATGGCTTCTTGTTCTTCTTCTCTCTCTCTCACAACCCATTATCACTTCACTTCTCATCTTTCTCCTTCTTCAAAGAACAATGCTAACATCAAGCTTTCTTCTTCTCTTTTTGCCTCTCCCATTAGCTTATCTTCAAACCCCAATATTTCTCTTCAATTCTTTGACAAGAAACACTCCCCACTTCTTTCAACAGCTCCAAGAAGGCTCTCGGTTATTGCAATGGCCCCTCCAAAGCCTGGTGGAAAGGCCAAGAAAGGTAAAAAAAAATATCCCTTTGTGTTTTAAATTGAAAAGTTTCAATTTTTGGGCTGTTTTCTGATGAATTTTTTTTTGCGTGGTTGCAGTGATTGGATTGATAAAGTTGGCTTTAGAGGCAGGGAAGGCAACTCCTGCTCCACCTGTAGGACCAGCACTTGGTTCAAAGGGTGTAAATATTATGGCTTTTTGTAAGGATTATAATGCCAGAACTGCAGATAAAGCTGGATATGTCATTCCTGTTGAGATTACTGTTTATGATGTGAGAATTAAAAAAAATTGTTAGTTGGGGTTGAGATTTTGAGGGTTTTATGATTTTCTTGTTTTGACTTTTGATATGGTGTTATTTTTCAGGATAAAAGCTTTACATTTATTTTGAAGACACCTCCTGCTTCAGTTTTGTTGCTTAAGGCTGCAGGTATACTTGCATATGATTCTATGAACCAGCTGTTTGGTTTTTTCTTCTCCTCTAATCATGTTCTTGTTCTGTTTCTGTTCTGATTTCGTACTTTTAAAAGTTATTATGATGCCTCTAATCAATTGATGTTTCATGGGTCTTGTGCATGATGCTTAGATAGAATCTAGAATATTTTAATTGTGTGCTAAAATATGAATGATTAACAGTAATTATTGAATTACCAACAATGTCATTACAAGTTTTATATGGTGAGAGTCATTTATGATACTTTAAAACAAGTTATATAATGTGAATAGTAGAATGGACAAGTTGTATGCAGATAGTTAAATGATCAAACCATTGAAAGAGAAACAGGTATGGGTGTAGCATGCACACATAAGGCTGTAATAACCATGTGAGAGTTGGTGGCAGCCTTGTGCAGAAAATACACTCCCTAATATTCTCATTATAAGCTTCTTGGTTTTAGGTTAATATTTTGTGATGTTGTGACTCATTCTCTGTGCACTTGAGTGAAGTCATTCATATTTGACAGAGTTGTGTTTCTCTTTGATTACTTAATACCAAAAGGAGTTCCAGACTTCCAGTATTAATACTTGTGAAATTTGATGAATTTGGGTTTGGGACTCTAGAGCTAGAAAAAGTCTATCATTTTGCAGCGCAAGAGTGCTTAACTCTTTGTGAAGCTTTTTCAAATATCAGGGACATGAATTCTTCCCTTGTTTTGGACCCCCCTTGTTATGCTCTATTAGGTATTTGATGGAGGGATTGTATATTTGACCGAACTGCCCGAGTCTATTATGGAAGCTATTGTGAAGAGACATAACAATCAGAGCTTAAATGATTTTTTTGATCAATTATTTTGTAGTAAAGTGAGCTTTGGAAGGGAAATCCTAAAATTGTTACATCAAAGACTCCATGTTTTCCTCCTTTGGTGACTAGTAATACATGATTCTCAGTGTTTATAACAATAATCGAAATTTCACTTTACCATTCATCCTATCTGATCCATAGCAATTCTTTTTCATCCTTAACCCATGTAACTTCTATATAACTGCTGCTGATGCCAGAGTTGTCTTTGTTGTGCTTCAATGTTTATCATTAGGTGTTCACTCAGAGAAGAATTTAACTGAAACTCTTCTTGTGTTCAACCAGTCCTTGCTGAAGTGAAACCAAAATTTGTGTTTCTTTGTATTATGAAGCCACTTCTCTCTCTCTCTCTCTCTCTCTGACTTGAGTAACAAATGCTTGGCTCTGAAAATGGACACATGTATATAATTTGTGCCCAATTGATGTGCATAATATTTACTGTTGTTTTTTTCTTTATCCTTAGAATAGAATTCTGACTACTAATCCTAGTTGTTGTTTTAATAAACAATTAGACTCCCTATTAGGCTTTAAAAATTCAGACCTGTGTTGCCATATATCTGTTGAGGAAATACTAGCATTATGTCAGGAAATATGCAGGTTTCATGCTTAGGGCTTCAACATAGTTATTTAATATATTAAGAATCGCCTCGGTTGGGGTCTGCCACAGGGGGTTGCGTCGGGTTAGATTTTTGAATATATTAAGAATCTCATAGTTTGAAAGAACAAGAATTATACATTGACTGGCTCATTCAAATAGGTGTTGCATAAAGTGAGTGTAGGGTATTTTCATTTAATTCATTGACAAATTTGTTATTGTAGAGTACTAGTTTTGCAAGATGATTGTGGATGTTATATCGACTGCCATTCAATTTTCATTGCTGTAATATAGATTGTTCTTAATTAGGAGTGGAGAAAGGCTCTAAAGATCCACAGATGGAGAAAGTGGGCAAGGTCACGATTGACCAATTACGTACCATAGCTACTGAAAAGCTTCCAGACTTGAATTGCACAACCATTGAATCAGCAATGAGAATCATAGCAGGCACTGCAGCTAACATGGGGATAGACGTAGATCCTCCTATTCTTGAACCTAAAAAGAAAGTTGTCTTGTAGTTCACTTAGTTACTTTTGCCTTGGTTTTGTTGTATCTGTATTCATAATCATTTGTAGAAGCAATTTATGGAAAGATCTGTATTCATGTTTTGTATCTTCCATCTTGATCCCTTTGGCTATACATTTTACAATCTAGTGGATGGCTAGAGCTTCATTCGAAAATCTAAGCATGTCCGAATTTTGTATTTCAAAGGAGATGATCAGACTGTTTCATACTGCTGGAATTGGTTTTAACATGTTTTTTGTGTTACATGAGGTTTGTTTCATGTTCAATCATCCCCATTGATGGATGGGAACCTTGTGCAATTTGTTGGAAGTTTTAATGGAGTGACAGAAGTCAAGCAGTGATGAAGACTGGAGAAGGCAGCAATCTTTTCATGAATTATGATAGTTTGCTTCCACAAGTGGAATTCGAATTCGATTTTAACTTTTGATTACAATTTGTCCACCATGTTTTGATTACTCTACTGAAATTCTAGCAGATGAATACTCTACTGAAATGGAATTGCCATGGAGATATTACTGGATGCTGTGAAATAACTTCAGGGCAACCTTTTTTATTGACCTAGCTCAATTGAGGGTCTTGGTCATTGTCATGCTGGTTTAAATATAAGGAATTTAAGTGTGTTTGGTAATTAAAAACAAATATAAAAAATATAAATTTAATATTTTAAGAAAATAATTTAAAAAACATGTTGAATTGGATTTTTTAGAGGGTCGATTGCAGCTTTGAGATGATGGTTCCAAATATAATTGTTTTACTCTTCATATGAATGCTTTATAGTCACCAATGGGATATGGTGTAATGATAAAGAGTTTGTAAGCTATACAACAAGTCTCGAATTTGAATCAAGACGTATATATTTTATAAGAATCTGAGATAGTTGAGATTTTATTCATTCATTTAGATTTATAAAATATATTTTTCAGGGGTATAATTTCCCCTCATTAAAAAAAATAATAATTATATATATATATATATAAAAATAAAATAAAAGTTTCCCAGTCTTTAAAAAAATCAGTAAAATATGTTCAAGTCATTAAAATCTAGAGATGGTCCGGGCAATCAGGATTTTTGCATGTCATAAGATTTGAAAGTATAGTCTTGTGAAAGCAAACCACAATTTTATTTTATTTTTTTATTTTATTGCATCTAGCCACACTGGGGGGCTGGTACAGTAACATCGAAAGGTCTGTGGTCAGTGCAATGGCCCACTCTTCGAAGCTGACATGACATTTTTGTTTCTTTTCAATTATGACGGTAATACTAAAAAAGATAGATAAAATAAATAAAAATACAGAGATTTTTTAATTAATTTAAAATATACATAACTTTTTTCTCCAAATAAGTAGCAAATAAATTTTGACAGTGACCACTAGGGGTGAGCAAACCGAACCGAATAACCGATTAAACCGAGAAAACCGGAAAAAAAATAACCGAGAAAACCGAACCGAAAAAAAAACCGGATTAAACCGATTGGAAAATTTTAAAAAAATCCCGGTTCGGTTCGGAATCGGTTTTGTATGTCAAAAACCGAGTAAACCGAACCAAACCGGTTCATTCGGTTAAAACACCCAATATAAATACAAAATAGCAGGCTATCAGCCCCACTCCCTCGCTCCCTCGCTCTCTTTTGGAAAACCCTAGCAGCCGCGACGCAGGGTAGCGGCCAGCTCCCTCAGCTCTCGCCTCTCCCTCGCTCTCACCTCTCATTGACGATTACTTTGAAAAAAAAACCTAGCAGCCCCACTCTGGCCATCTCGCCTCCCTCGCTCTTGCCTCTCATCAACGATTCCTTTGAAAAAAAACCTTAGTAGCCCCCCTCTGGCCCTCTCCGCCTCTCTCTCGCCTGTCGGTCTCTCCCTCCCTCTCGCCTCTCGCCTCTCGCCTCTCGCCTCTCGCCTCTATTTCCTGTGTTTACAAAAGGTAAGTAAATAATTTGCTCTGTTTTATTTCTATTTTTAGTTAATGTTCATGGGTGATGCTTTTTCTTAAGGTGTTGATGGAGTTCATGTTGGGGATAAAATAATGAATTGAGATGTATTGTTGTGGTTTGACCAGAGATATTCTGCTATATTTGCTTCTGAATCTGCTATAGTTTTTGCAGCAACTAACTTTTAGCAGCCTCTCGCCTCCCTCTGCAACTAACACTTTAGCAGCAGCCTCTTCTCGCCTCCCTCTGCGATGTGGTCCAAGTGATAAATGGTTCGGCTTTTCATGATACTCAAATGGTTTTTAACTTTGTAGTGGTGATTTGTCTTATTTAGGCAGTTCTTTGAGTAAAACTGTTGAATCTGCCGTGAGTCGTTTCATTTGAAAGGTATTATGTATGTATGTATATATATGTATGTATATATATATATGTATGTATGTATGCTTCTTCTTTCCTAGTTTTATTTGTTCAACGATTTTTTTTTCTTAACAAGGGCCAAATCCATTTGTGACATTTGGAGAATTGTTTAGATTAGCGACTTAACAAGACTTACATGTACCTTCAAAATTTAACAAGCTATGAAGCTCTTTTTATACTCTAGAAACCTCAAATCATTGATTTTGCAACATCATGTTTATATTTGATTTTCCACTTTCTAGACAGACATCTTCATCCATTGTTCATGGATTTGATTCCTTCATGACTCTTGAATTTGGAAGAGAATTGTATAGTTGAATGGAATGAAATTTTTAAAGCTTTCTCAGTTAAGAAGGTGAGAAAGATTATGTTAGTCCATCTGCAATTTTAGCATATGATTTTCAATTTGGGCTTGCTGAATGGTCACAAGTTACAACATGGTTTGTGTGCGACTTGGAGGAGCTTCATTTAAACAAGAACAATTTGAACCATATCTTTTATCCCGATCATGATACAATAAACAAAATGGTTGGTGGTGATGAATCTCATGATCAAAGTCTGTATTCCTTTTCAAAATTTACGTTGCCTTCTTACGGGTAATTAGTTTAAACTTTTTTTGATGCTATGACACTTATTTTATTTACCGTACAAAATTTTTCTCGATCCTACTCGTTTTTTTTGCTTCAGGAGGTAACGATATTGAGGATCTGGCTTCTGTGGACTCATTGAACTCATTTCCTAAATTGATTGTAAGACTATGATGTGAACCTTTATTAAATAATAATCAACTTATTTGCAATCTAACATTTCTATTATTTTTTGTAGATTTTGGTGGAAAGTTAAATCTAGCGATGGATGATAATTAGTTGAAGACCGATTGTATTTCTTGAAGTTTTTTATGTTAATGTTTCTTGTTTTTTTAAGCCCTTTTTGAAGGCATTTTCTGTAATTTAAATTTAAATTTGTTCCTTTGTGTAGTTTTAATTATCTCTCATCATGCTAAATTACACAACAAAATTATTAGAAAGGTTAAAAAAAACTTAATAAACACTATATTAACAATTTAATAAATTAATATTTGTATTTGTTGCAAAAAAAAATTTAAAAATATTTTGGGTTTTTGTACAAACATAGTTTTTCAAGCTTATCAAAAATTTTATTAGAAAACCCATTAAAAAGCTCATCAGAAAGCCCATCAGAAGGCCCATCAGATGGCCCAAAAATAAATTCGGTTTTATGATTTTTTTAACCAAAAAAACCGGACCGAACCGAACCGAAAGTGGCCGGTTTTGAATAAATTCGGTTCGGTTTCGGTTTGATTTTTTTAAAAAAAAAAAATTTCGGTTTGGTTACTATTTTGACAAAAAACCGAACCGAACCGAAAATGCTCACCCCTAGTGACCACATGACGCCCAGCATTCTCAGGGAGCAATAAGAAACCTTATCATAAAGGCAATGTTGGAGTGGAAATCGAAGTTGTCAGCCACTTTATTCTGCTACATTCTTGCAGAAAATATAAAGTTAATGTTTTTATTGTAATAATATTAAAAATTAAAAAAAAAAGTAATTGAGAAAGTAGGTGTTGACTGTCAGCTGAAATGGGCAATTTGTAGTTTTGTGGCTCAGATTTTCTTGACCACAGAAGACTTTCACTTCTATTTATCAACAATTATTGGTGAAAAATATGTGGTTTCAAATGATTTAATTTAATATATTTTCAAATTAATTTTTGGTTTAATAGAAATTATTTGAGAATTTTGTGCATCTGAAGAGTAAATGTTTTTCCAAATCATAATTATCATTTACAAAAATAGGTAGATCTCACAGCCAAGTGTTTTGGGTAATTTAATAATTTTAATGATTAATTTTATTGGCTTTTATGGTGGTTGGTTTTCAGATTTCCAATATTGCCAACTAATAGCTAGGTATTTAATTACTAAAAATATAGAAAGATTCGAAGTGAATGACCTGCTTGCATAATTAATATTGACAGTGAAGCATGTTTTTATATTACTCTTCAATATTAAAAATATTTCTTTTGTTTCTTACATTTATATTCAAATCTTAAAATCTTAAAACGAATATTTCTTTAAATAGATCATACCAATATACTAATATGTTTTTAAAATTATTTGAAAAAAATAAATTAGAATTGGTATACTACCAAAAGTGTGGAAGAGAGTATAAGGGAACAATCCTTAATTGAAAATCAAACACCAACAAAGAAAACAAAAATACATTATTTAGTGATGGAATCAACATATTCAATGGATCGAAAAGAAAAAAAAGGAAAAAAAACATCACGTTGTCAGCATAGGGATGGTGTGGTCTTTTTATTTATTTAAAATACTAAAAACAAAAATACTCATAACATTTAAAAAAAAAGCACTTCTGTGGTGTCATGCTCTATCCATCTTTAAGAGATAGAGCAATCATACGAAGCTGAAAAGCCATCTCTGCCAAAACCAAAACCTTCAGAATTTAAGCATACCCAAAGGTACTTTGTCCGTCTTTCTTTTTGTTTATTTACTGGAATTAGTTATTGATATGGAATCTATTTTTTTTTCATGGATTTTCTTCTGGATCTTTAAATAGAATCTATCTTCTGGATTAAAGTTTATTAATTTATTACTTTTGGGGTGCTATTCGTAAATGGGTTCGTGCATTTTTTCTGTTCATTCCACTTTTGGGCTTGTTTTGTGTTCATTGTCTGGATTGGATCATGGGTTTTTGAGGTCTTTGTTTTCTCTGAACAAAAAAGTATGTTGTTTTTAGTTTGTTTTGGGTTTGGGATGGGATGATCTTGTGTTCATTCTAAGCATGTATGTTCGATGGTGGATTTGGTTTGTTATCTTGGATTTTCAAGGGCTGATTCTGTTATGTGCTTGTGTTTAGGTTAGTTCTTTTTATGGTGTCTTGGTTGATCAATGGTTATGTTTTAAGGTCTGTAGTGATTGAAGAAAGAATTCTGTGTGAAGGTAAAGACCTGTTAAGTTAAATATTTATGATAGCTAGTTTGCTCTTTGTTAATGATTGAGTTCATTTATATGACTTCTGCTGTATGGTGTGTCTACTAACATGCAAGTTTAATTATTGGTTGGTCAATGGTCATTAGGTTTGGTTCTACAGATGCCTTTATGTTTTTGTTTGATGTTACCAATTAGTTCCTAATCTCGATGCTTATTGCTAGTTATTATATAATGTCTTTCTAGCATCTTTTTATAAGCCCTGTGTGTCTTTGAGTATTCCTTAATGGAATAGAGCCACCAAAAAAATAATATTAGATGCAGGAAGTCATAATTGCTAGAGATATGTTTGTGCTTGAATGCATTTCTAGATTAATATTCATTTATTTTTTGTTATTGCTGTCAGTTAAATTCAGATGGATGTGCGGCATTCAGAACATGGACGTGTAATTGAAGTAAACATAGATGTTCCAGCTGTGGAGAATAGCCTGGGTGGGAGTAGGATTTGTGCAGGAGCATCGTGTGGTTTTTCAGATGCACAAACCGTTTCTAAAGATGCAAAGGAGCGAGGGACATCCATGAAGAAACTTGGGTGGGCAGTTGGGCTCTGTATTCTCTTCATGGGTGTTGAAATTGCTGGAGGCATAAAAGCCAACAGTCTTGCGATTTTGACCGATGCAGCTCATCTTTTATCAGATGTTGCAGCTTTTGCAATCTCTTTGTTTTCAATCTGGGCATCTGGATGGGAGGCAACTCCACGTCGCACTTATGGATATTTTAGGATTGAGATACTGGGTGCTCTTATTTCCATCCAGATGATATGGCTTCTTGCAGGAATCCTTGTATATGAAGCTATTGTTAGACTTATTCATGAAACAGGTGAGGTTGAAGGCGCACTCATGTTTGCTATTGCTACTGTTGGCTTACTGGTTAATATTGGCATGGCATTCATGTTGGGTCATGACCATGGTCACGGGCATGGGCATGGGCATGGTCACGAGCATGGTCACGAGCATGGTGGGCACAATCATGACCACAGTGATGATGGCCATGAGGATCATGATCATACACATAACCACAGCCATGAGGATCATGATCATACACATAACCACAGCAATGAGGATCATGATCATACACATGACCTCAGGTTGAGTGCAGCCACTCATCAGGGGAGCTCTGAAAACAATGATGAGCATCATCATACACATGGAGAAGATCTTGCTGAGCCTCTGCTTAGTACTCACACAGAAGTTGACAATAAAACAAAAGAAGGGCGTAAACAAAAGAAGCAGCGAAATGTCAATATTCAGGGGGCCTATCTTCATGTATTGGGAGATTCAATTCAGAGTGTTGGGGTGATGATTGGTGGGGCAATTATATGGTATAAGCCAGAGTGGAAGATTATTGATCTGATATGCACCCTCGTGTTTTCAGTAATTGTGCTGGGCACAACAATCGGCATGATACGTAATATTCTAGAGGTTCTAATGGAAAGTACACCGAGGGAGATTGATGCAACTAAGCTTGAGCAGGGTCTTTGCGAGATGGATGAGGTGGTTGCCATTCATGAACTGCACATTTGGGCAATAACTGTTGGGAAGTTTTTGTTGGCTTGCCATGTTATGATCAAGTCTGATGCTGATGCCGACATGGTGCTAGACAAGGTTGTAGATTACATTCGGAGAGAACACAATATCACTCATGTTACCATTCAGATTGAACGACAGTAAACCTTCAGACAGGGTAAGTGCAAGTTGTATTGGAGTGGCTTTGCTTCAGCTTTGAACTTTTGAATTCTTTGTCATTGATTAATAACTGGTTTTATGAATTTTGGCTGGGTCATGACTTCTCCTAACTTGCTTACAAATTCCCATCTAATAATCCCTCATAGAAAGCCGCACTCATTTATGGTCTTGACACCATGTTTTCTAGACCTTCAAAACCATTACATGTGCCCAGAATTCTCTCCATAATCTTGGGCTGAGAGCTCTCGTGGAGACGCTGAATAGTTCACCATAACATGTGCTCAACCATTTTCAAGTAGCCCACAGGTTTGATCTTTTGCGCCTTGTCAGATTGGAATCCTCCACAACCATCCCCACTGTTTTGTTCAAAACTATGATGTTACCTTGAGTACAATCTGGACCTTATTTCTTACAAAGTGTTTCTCGTGTCAAACCTCACCTTCATGAAAATGGCTACCCCTTTTGGGATACTCAAAACATATTTCCCGCAAAATGTTCAATACCTGCAACAAAAAACTAACCAAAAACCTGATAAAATCTTGTCATTTGATAACAAAAGCTAATAATTTCCGTTGTAAGTAATCCATTGAAGGATCATAACAAAACCAAAATTAATACCTGGGTATGATGACTTGAGCCAGATCAAAGTTGATGCCTTAATGGAAGGATACTTCGAAATGATCATGTTAACGATGGAACCATCACCGTCACCTACATCCACCAATTATTTTAGACCCTTAGAACCATCATATATCTCCAGAGTTGTCTCTGTAACGTTGAGGTGTGCCTTGTCAAATGGGATCACTCCTTCCAGAACTGCATCTTTCAAGTGGTATCTGTTGTTATTTCATTGTAGGATATTACAGAACATTATGAACAACTACAGCAATAAGAATGATAAAAAATAATGTATTGATGACGATATATTACCACATTTACGATGAATTCATCCTGAATTATAGCCAAAACGAGACTTAATGACCCTCCATTCTGTTTCTTCAAAATATTTTTGGTCACAGGTGCTAATCCATATAACCTATGAAACTGTCTGTTTTCACTGTTAGTGTCTGATGAGTAGGTCAGAGGAGGGCAGAAGGACCGGATTTTTTACTCTATTGCAGCTTTCAAAAGCCTAGGCATCACTGATGCGCTTGCAAGTTGTAAAGCATACTCAAGATGATAGCCCTCATTCTTGTCAAATAATCATCCCCCTGAAAGTTTAAACTGTTAGATGAATCTCCAGAATATAATTTATATTATTATTTAACACCCCCCTCAAGTGATAGTTTTTTAGGCTTAAAACTTGTACAAACCCACGCTATCTTGTGCTTGGTTTTTTGTCATATAGAATGAGGATGGTCAGATTCGAACTCATGACTGCCGGTTCAAGGTGGTATCAGAGGTTTGTTGACGAAAAACCAAGCACAAGATAGTGTGAGCCTGTGCAAATTTCAAGTACAAAGAACTTCACTTGAGGGGGTATGTTAAAGAATAATATAAATCATAGACCTCACCTAACAACTTACACTTTTAAGTGAGATGATTCCTTAGGAATTCTTCCTCGTATTCTTTACAGAGGTTTCCATTAGGTTTTCCTTGCTAGATTGTTTGCTACTGCCTCTGGTTTGGAATATATGGCTAAAATGGTTACAAGCAATTTAATAAGTTGCTCTTCCAATCAGCAAGAGAATCCAGAGACAATTATGTCAACACGTTTTCGATAGGCATTCAATAGGCATCCAGTAAGCATCATATCAAGATATTCTGCAGGGTTACGTTTTCTGCATTTTCTCTATCTTTTGATAAAATGAACTTGCAAAACGGGAAGTATTTTATGTGCTTTTTTTTTCCTTATAGGATTACCTGATGATCTTTGTGTACAATCATCTCTTACGACAAGTCGATCGATGGTGCTGGGAGGAAATATTGAATCTGTCCTGCTTGATATTACTATTTGGCTTGGCACTTGCTGATCAGGTTTATAATCATCTACAGAAAAGCTAGAACTGGTTGGAGCCTCCTTTGAATCAGCAAGAGAATCCAGAGACAATTTTGTAATACATTCATCATACTTCGAAAATGTTTCAATACTTGAGACCTAACTCATGCAGGACTACTGCTTCATCAAAATCCAAGACCTACACTCACACCTTCAAAGGGCTCTTTGTGCTAACCATAATAGATTCGCTCATCAGAACTCCGCAACAGAAAAATCTCAATCATGGAAAGCAACTTGAATATGAGAAAATCCAGCTTGTTTAGTTAATCATTCAAATTCTTTTTCTGTCCTTTCCTTTCCCTGTGGATCCATGCCTGTCATCTACAAATACGCCTGTCAAATGCTTTTTGCTGCAACACTGGTTTCAGGGGTAAAGAATAGGGAAGCAGCCTTTCCCTCTGTAAAAAAATCAAATTTCAACATAAAAACCATACAAAATAACCAATACCTTGATACGATGGCGAGCTTTCCACATCTTATGCCAAATCATAGCTGATACCCTTAGCAGTATAATACTTAGAAGTGATCATGTTAAGGATCGAACCATTGCCACCGCCAGACATTTTTTTTTTTGTAAATACCCTGCAGTATTGATCACGCGCGTCCTGTCAAATGGAATCCCTCCTTCCAGAACTGCATCTTTTAGGTGGCACCTGTTGTTATTTCATTGTAAAATAGTAAGGAACGTCATAAAACACTAAAGCAACCCTCAACTCAACAACAGAAATAAATTATGAACACCAAGGAAGATTCTTACCACATTTCCATAATGACTCAGTCCTGAGTCGCAGCTAAATTTGGACTCAAGGACCCTCCATCTTTGTTCTTGGTGAAGTATTTGGCCACATGCGCTAATCCATATTGTTAAGGAACTATCTCACCTAAAAAGCTCAAGATGATAGGTGAGGCCCCAGAATATGATTTATATTATTCTCTAACACACCCTCAAGCGAAAGCCCTTTGGGCTTGAAACTTGCATAGACTCACATCACCTTGTGCTTAGTTTTTATCAAATAGAATGGGGGTGGTGAGATTCGAACTCGTGACTGCTGGGTCAACAAGGCTCTGATACCATGTTAAGGAACCATCTCACCTAAGAGTTCAAGCTAATAGGTGAGGGCCCAGAATATGATTTATATTATTCTCTAACACATATGAACTTTGGAAATGCCCATCCTGATTCTTGGTGGACAAAAGAGAAGGTGAGAATAGAATGGCTAGAGAGTAGGCATAGGATACGGTCTTGCACAATATGGGCATCCGGGTTGTTTTGAGTCCGAAGTGGAGACACGATCTCTGAAGTCTTAGATTTTATTTGTTTTACATCTCACTTCATGAATTTTAAGAGACCATAGAGAAAGTCGAAAGGGAAATTTGAGGTGGGAGGAAACTATCGGGTGATCAGCTCCAACCACCAGTAACTTTGATTTTAGTGTATTTGAATTCATCTTTTAAGTGCTGTTTGGGAGTGCGATTGAGGTTGCTTTTAAAAGTATTTTTGTTTAGAAATGTATTAAAATTATTTTTTTTTATTTTTTAAAAATTATTTTTTTTTATTTTTTAAAAATCATTTTTGACATCAGCACATCAAAATAATATAAAAACACTAAATTTTTTTAATTTAAAATAAAAAATAAAAAATAAATAAATTTAAATTTTTTTTCCATAAGCACTTTTCGATCACTATGCCAAACAGCCCTAAGAAAAATATTCAATGAAAGTGGTTTTCATCTTTATAAAGGCTAGGAAAAATAGATCAAATAAATTATTTTCTCTTGGATTTGTTTAATTTCATGATTTTAAGAGGTTAGAGAGGCTGTTTTGGAGTTGGTATCATGGATTTGTTAAGATTTTAAGGCTGTTTTTTGGTGTCTGTTCACTTGTTTTTCTTTTCAAAATGAACAACTTAATAAGACTTTAAACCGAAGACTTTCCTGGATCCGATAGTACTTGGTACAGTGATTCTTTATTAAAAATCTCAAACTAAAGAAATTGGAAAACAACAAGAAAAACCCTGCTGGGATTATCATTCATAATTTGACATTATTATTATTCATAATTTGAATAATCTTTGGATCTAATTAGGAAAGTGGCGACTGGACATAGTGACGCACACGTCCTCTCTCTCTCTCTTTCTATATATATATACTAGCTAATTGCCCGCGCGTTGCCGCGAGTATTTTTTTGTATATAATTTAACTTAATTAAATCTACAACGATAAATTTATATGATATAAGTAAATAAAAAGTGTAGATTAAAAGATAACATGTTTAAAATTTTGAGTTGAGTTTGTCACGTAAGCATAAATTACATTTTTTAGAATATAGGTATTACGTCATAAACGATCACAAAAGAGCGCGCACTAACATTAGAAAAAAGAGCAAAATATTTGAATAAGAAAAAAAACAAATTACTGAAATCATTATTGTGCAGATAATAAAATTATAAAAATCAATTAATAGAAAGAGCAAAAAAAAAAAAAAAAAGGGAAAAGGAAGCAATATTAATTTAAAATATTATCACAATAGCAACATCAAGGTCTTAATATCTAAAATTATTGTTGCCGCTAGAATAAAAACAAAAAAAATTATTAAATTATACCGAGGGAAAAAAATAAAAAGCATGAAAAAAACAGCAAGCAAGAAAAACAAATTAAAAATTATTATTATTATGAAAGAATAAATAATCACTATTATTATAATAATAGAATACATAATCACTATTATTATTATTCTTATTATAATTATTATTATTATGTTAATAATGAAAGAAACATAAATAAATGAAAGACTAAAAATATTCAAGAAATTTTAACAAAAGATAAAAAAAAATAAAAAAAAATTATCATTGCTATTACCGGCAAGAAAATTTTTTTATCAAATTATCGGGAGGGAAAAAAAATAACAAAAGAGTAAGAATGAAAAATAATTAAATCATGATTATTATTATTATTATTATTATTATTATTATTATTATTATTATTATCATTATTGTTGTTGTTGTTGTTGTTGTTGTGGTGTTAAATACACTTATATATACATGGACAAAAGTAAGGATTAAAAAAATAAAAGTGTAAGGGCTGAAATGAAAATCAAATATAAAGGGATGAAATTAAAAAATGAAAAGTCAAAGGGATGAAATGCAAATTACATTTATTGTCAATTGAAATCAGAGGACAAAATTGCAAAAATCGGAACTTTTGTACCGAATTGATTGAGTTATATACAGCCAACCCGGAAATTGAAAGTAGAAGGACCGAAATGAAACTTTCACATTCAATCAATTAAAATCGGAGGACCCAATCGAACAAAATTAAAACTTATATCAAAGAAATGAAGACCAAAAACAAAATTAAAAGTACAGGGACCAAAGTGAAAAGTAACGCAATATGGGGGACTCTCCTGCACATTGACGTGCAGGAGAGAGAGAAACGTGTGACGGCTTTAACCGGCCTCGCCAGCGTCCCATCGGACATTTGGTGGTTACACGCACCACAGCGGAGGAAGACCACTCTCGGCGCGATCGTTTCCGGCGCCGGTAGACAATTCCGACCCATCGGAGGATGCCGC
Source organism: Salix viminalis (assembly GCA_029228465.1). NCBI lineage: Eukaryota > Viridiplantae > Streptophyta > Magnoliopsida > Malpighiales > Salicaceae > Salix > Salix viminalis. The sequence goes on from CM055441.1 coordinate 28,998,419, forward strand.
AGCGCCACCTAAGCAGGCGTGAGGCGAAAAAACCGTCGGGCGCGTGCGCCTCCATACGAAAGACGCCGAATAAAATTTTTTTTGAAAAAATAGGGCCAATTACCGTCCCCGCCTGCACTCCAATTCGGTGTTTTTGTCTTATTAGGGGCTAAAACTGTATTTAGCCATTTCAGAAAATAATAAAAAATTAAAAAGTTGCGGGGGACCGGACCGGACCGGTCCGTCATCGCTAGCATAATCTGCCGGTACCCCTCAGTCGAGCAGCTTAGTTTGTCTTATTACCGGGGGACGAAATAGTCAATACTAATCGTTCATACTCGAATATTTGAAAAAAAAGAAAATCAAAAGGAAAAACTGAAATTAGCCCCGGCTGACCAGCGCCTGTTGCCGCGCGAACGAAGGCCAAAATCGGGCGTGCACTGCTCGAATCCACAGTGTAATGTGAGACAATCCACAGTGAAAACTCCACGCCCTTTATTTGTTTTGTAATATATCTGTAACTACATAAGCAATTCACTTCGCTGCTATGGCAACAGCTCCAGCAGTTGCCTTATTTTTTACGAACTCAACAACTGAGAAAGTACAGGCGGAACAGGCAACTCGATGAGAAAACCCTGCAACTTTGGCCAAACGTTCAAAATCTTTTTCTGTCCTCTCGTTTCTCTTCGGATTCATGCTTGTCACGAATAAATAGTTCTGCATCAAGCTTCTATCTGCAGCACTGGTACCAGGGATTTCAGGAATCACCATTTCCACCACTATCAGCTTCCCATTGTCTGGTAGAGCTCCATAGCAATTCTTCAGTACTTTCAGGAAGTTGTCATCGCTAAAGAAATGGGATACCCACTGTTTCGTTCAAAAATATTTTGTGATTGTCAGTACAATACATATATATATATATTCTGAAGCTTAATTTCAACAGAGTACCATCAAACCTCACCTTCATGAAAATGGCTTCTCCTTCAGGAATGGTTAAGAATACATCTCCTGCAACATGCTCAATACCTGCAATAGAAATTTAACAATTCCTAACACAGCTCAGTTCATCTGTCTCTGCAACTAGTCAGCAAGGTCAACATTCCCAGTACAGAGCAGGGAAAGAAAAATCAATTATAAGATCAGAACCTGGATAGGACGGTGAATTTTCTATAACTGAAGCCAAATCAAAGTTGATGCCCTTAATGGCAGGATACTTTGAGACGATCATATTAAGGACAGAACCATCGCCACCACCAACATCCACCAAAGATGTTAGCCCTTCAAATCCATCATATATGTCCAAAATCCTCTTCATAAATAAAGGGTTGAAACCTCTAACAAATCCACCGAATACTTCACCAAATCTTGGATCCTTTTTCACATACTCCATGGAACTCATCCCATAAGCTTTCTGAAATAGAGCCCCTCCTTGTAGAACAACATCTTTCAGGTGGTACCTGCTTGTTATAAACGACACCGTTTAATGTTTCTCTTCATAAAAAAGAACCGAAAATGAATATATATAGTTTTGGAGACGACCCAACATTACCAGAGATCCATGGTGACTTTATCGTGAATAACACGAAAATAGGGACTCAACGATCCTCCATCTTCCTTCCTGATGAAGTATTTGGCTACTGGTGCCAATCCATATAACCTCTGAACCTGGTCACTATCTTGATTCTCGGTGGCCGGAGAGCAAGTCAGAATAGAATGGCTAGCCAGAAGGCACAGGATACGGTCTAATACAATAGGGGCATCTGGGTTGTTTTGAGTGGGAAGTTGAGAGGCGATCTGTGAAGCGGAGAGCATGGCGGCAGGGCCAGCTTTTTCTATGATCTCAAGAACACCTAGCTCAATTACTGCTTTGAAAACCATGGGCAGAGTTGATGCACTTGCAAGTTGCAAGGCATACTGGAGATGATAGTCTTCTTCATCGCTTGAGGTTGCCATTTGCTCATCTATGGAGGTTCTGGCTCTGATTTTGACTAAGAACAATTGGCTATCACTCCTCTAATTTATATATTTTATTTTAAATCTTTTTTTTAATATTTTTCTCTTAAAATTTAATTTGATTCTTAATTAATTTTGTTATTTATTTTTTATTGTTATATATTTTATTTAAAATACTTTATAAAATTAAAATTTATTTTTAATTTCATCATTTTTTATTTTTTTATTTGTCAGACATGTCTCTATTTTTTATTGCTATTTGTGTTATTTAAATAATTTTTAAAATTAGATATTTTTTTAATTGCATCATCCTTCAATTTTTTCTATCTTCAGATTTGATCTCTATTATTTTAATAAACTTGAGTTTTTTTTCTTAACAAATTACTTCCAAGCTTATTTTTCATGATATAGTTAGTGAGTTTTTTTTCTTAACAAATTACTTCCAAGCTTATTTTTCATGATATAGGTAGAAAATGTTTTTGAATTTATTTTTCAGAGACATCAAGAGCTATTTTACTTTTTAAAAATTAGTTTCTATTAAAATTATTTTTGTAAAATAAAAACTAAATTTACTAGTAAACAAATCTATACCTTTTCATTGCTCTGACAAGTCCAAGATTAGAAAAGTCCAATTGCAATATTTTATTTGGGGTGGCTTGACGGGTCGCTTGATTTGTACCACACAAACATTTGAATTCTAGATATTTAACTTGCTTCTACAATTTGGTCATCTCATCTCCTCATTCAATTCTAGATATTTAACATGACATGAATGGAAATATAAAGTAAGGATGGTCAAATAAAGCAAGAAACCAAGTCAAAAATAAAAATAAAATTTAAATTGCGCAGAGCTGGAATGACAACAAAGTTATCATAGCAATAATGTTCATTTTTAATATAAATTATTAAAGATTTAACTAATTTTAAAGATCAAATAAGCAAGGAAGAAATAAATAGCATAAAAACTCTTAATTATCCTAAGAATCCTAAAGAAACTCGATAGGTAATGGAAAGAATAAATAGAACAAAACACGACTGAAACAACATCCCTGTAATGTTATCTTCTTTTTTTTTAATTTTCCAGCAACTATGAACTATATTTTTGCTTTCAATTCAGAGGAGTTTTCTTCCAATATTGTTTTGCATTATTATAAAATATATTTACAGCTTTATTTATTGGCATTTAAGTACTTATTTTGCTTGAATTGGATGTGTAAACTATTGTTTTCATTTAAGCTTTTTGAACTCTTTTTTTGTGTGTGAATTTTGAATCTGTAATTGTTGATTTGGATCAAGAAGAAATCGAAATAAATGAAATTGATTGATTGAACTTTTAGGTTAAAAAAATAAGACAAGTAAAAATCATTAAATTTTTTAAAGATAGCTTGGAATACTTGATTGCTCTTAAAAAAATGATTTTCATTCTTTAATTTGATTGACATTGGAGTTAATTAGGGAATTTTCTAATTACTTTTATCTTTTTTTATTTTTTATTTTCCTTGCTTAATGGGGTTTAAGTATTTTCATGAATTTAAAAAATAATTCTTTTACTTTGATGGTCAATTTAATCCAATTTAATCTATCGAATGGACAATCTCTTTGAATTGAGCATATAGAAATTGAATTATCTTTTTATGTTTTCTTTGTAAAATTTTATTTTTCTTATTAATTTCTTGTTTTTATGTTTAGCTTCTTCTAAGAAATTAAAACAATTTCGAATGTCGCTCTCACTATCGTGCTATATAAATCATTTTTTAAAAAAAAAGAAAAGTCCAAATTAATTTTGATATTGACTACACAAATAATTCAACCTTTCATTTATCCTACATCTTGAATTTTCTTTTTTCGTGTTATTAGGCATAAAGTTTTCTTTGTAGATTGATAATTTGCTTCCACAATTTAGAGCAAGGAGTGCATCATCTTTAAAATGACAAGATGAAAAAGATAAGATTAAGTTTCTTACAAATATTTAGCTAGCCAAACTTGGTCCACACGAGCCATTTAAACAAGACTAGGCACTTCATATTTATAAACGATATTATTTTCTAAAAGTACCCTAAAAAAATTAAAAAGTTAAAAAAGTAGGGACTTGCCATCTGAACATTAGATTAGTGTTTTTTTTTACATTATATTTTAAAAATATTTTTGTAATTTTTTTTTATGTTTTTAGATCATTTTGATATGCTGATATCAAAATTAATTTTTTCAAAAATAAAAAAAATAATATCATTTTGATGCATTTTTTGAACGAAAACACTTTGAAAAGTAGCCTCAACTACACTCCCAAACACACATGTGTTGAAGAAATGTTTTAATTTAAATACTTAATTTATTATATAAAGTTTAAAGATATAATTTATATTATTTGTTACTCAATATCTAGTTATATAAAAAAAACTAGTAAAATTTCGAGTTTGATATCAAATTAATGAATTTATAGCAAATAAAAATTAAATATTTACTATAATTTCTAGCATTCAATTCAAATATCAAGCTTTGAATTGCTCCAAACGGCTATCATCTAGACGACTTCCTTTCCAAATTTCGGAGTAGAATTCTTCATTCTTGAAATCTTATGGATGATTTGATGATTTAATGCTTTGAAAGAGTACCTTGATTTGTCTTCAAAGGTTTGATCCAACATAGCATTGTTTTTCGTAGACTTCAAAGCATAGATAAAGAAGGTTTGAGAGCACTTGAGAGAGAGAACTTCCTTGCTTGAAGAGAGAAAGAAAGTTTGTCATGAAGAAAATTTGTATCTCAAATAATTCTTTTTATTTTTCCTTTCCTCTCTCTTGGTTGAGACCCTCAATTTATGTAGATATGTAGGGTTCTCAGGTTTTTTTCCAATGCCACTTCACATCATTTTATTGATTGATCTTTATTGGTAAGATCTTGCATTTATGACAAGATTTTTTTTGAATATTTTGTTTCATATTTCAATCTTTCATTGACAACGAAATATATGAAAGTTCATTTATTTTCCATGCTATTTCTTTTTATTTCTTTTAATTGTTTCATGAAGCACTCAAATATGGACTATGTGGTGTTGTTTCTGCCCCTCGAGCTACAAACAATGAAACGCTATAACTTAATAATTATTTCTATACTAGAAAAAAACAATTAAATTAGTCCATCAAGATCAAAAAAACTCTAATCTGTCGTTATTAACAATAAATTTGAGCAAAGAACAGCCCCACAAAGCTCGTATATTTTTATCTCACATAATATTATTACAGCAACGTAAAAGGGATAAATCTCCTCAGAGATTTTTTTTTAATCAGCACAAACTTTGAATGGGTCCAAGCGGGTGGAATCATGAGGTCTTTGTTTCAACATTGAGTCGTAGAGTTCCTCGTAGTTGAAATCTTTATAAATTGCCGGGTGATCATCATCGATCAATTCCTTAGGAGGTCCTATTTGAGTATCTTTTGATGGATAGCAATTCGAAACAATCGATAAACGCTCTGTGTCGGAACTCGCTGCAACTCGGTGGAGCAAACTCTTATATCCACCATTGCTAAGCGCCTGATAAAGAAAACAGAAATCAGACCATCTCCAGATTTTATTATTGCAGCGTATAATGAAAAGTAAACAGGAGTGTTACGGAACCATCTCACCTAAAAACTTAAGCTGATAGGTGAGACCCAGAATATAATTTATATTATTCTCTAACACACCTCCTCAAGTAAAAGCCCTTTGGGCTTGAAACTTGCACAAATGTCAACTCTACCTTGTGCTTGATTTTTATCAAATAGAATGGTGGTGGTGAGATTCGAACTCGTGACCGCTGGGTCAACAAGGCTCTGATATCATGTTAAAGAACTATCTCACCTGAAAGCTTAAGTTTATAGGTGAGGTCCCAGAATATTATTTATATTATTTTCTAACGGGGCAGAAAATGACCTGTAAGATGTCACCAACATTGACACTCAAGGTGTTAGACAGCGGCTTGAAAAGTATCCACTCGCCATTTTGAAAATTTTCCAGCCCAGGAACCTCATCAGACAGTAGCATTGTGATTATAGAAGGGTCGGTGTGGCCACGAAGTCCAACAGTGTGCTCAAGATTTGACTTTTCACAAGTTGGATAGTAGTTGAAAGACACGTTTTGTTCAAGTTTGACCAGTATCCTGTCCATCGATGCCCTCTCCATGCCTAAGCTCTCAAATATGGCCTCAGTTAGTGTTATCTCTGCCATTTTAGCAGCCACACAATACTCAGCCACAGCCTCCCTGTGAACAATTAATGAGATACCACAAAACTTTATAAATTCATCCCGGCGCGCAGTTGAAAAACACAGAATTACTGTATTCCTATATGATATATCTGTTTCTTACCTGAAGGATGAAGGGTTTGTAGGCCATAGATTCACGTAATTTTCGAGAGGATCGCTAAGAAATTTCAGGGACTCCCTTGAGACGACGATATTCTGATCATCGTCCTTGATGCCGGGAGCAAACCTGACTGGACTGGTAAAGTCACCAGGAGAGTGTAACTGCATCTTTTCTTCTTCTGGCAAATGGAAGAACTCTCTTGCTGTGCCCATTACGTTACTCAATATTTTCTCTGAAATTCCATGGTTCTTCACCTGATAAATCAATAGCTGTATCAGACATTTTTCGCTACAAAACCAAGTCATTTTCCAAGAGAATCGATCGAGTTTCATATCACCAAACAATATATAGAGATTTGTTTATATATAAAGATGACTACCATGAAGAAACCGTATTGCTGGCATGCATGGGCAAGGTGTTTGATAATATCAGAGCGACGAGGACCATGAAGGGCTCCCAGATCGATGATGGGGACGGAATTCTCCCAAAACTCAAGCCCATAGAGATCAGTTTGGACGCCGGGAAATGGATCGGTGGAGGTTTGTGGAGTTTTCTTGGCCCCTGCAGATAACGACGCCAGGTGATCAGCAGCTACTGGCATGGCGATCACACAAATTTATAATTTTTTATATTTATGTGTGAGGCTTGTGAATGCGATGAACAAGGTCTGTGTGCGTGCCGCTATTTATAACATCATGGGTTTGCTTGCTCTCCACTGCTCAATGACTAAATGACTATGCCGTCCACAGAAAATGTGAATATTAGTAGTACCGTCCTCTTTTCTCTCATCTACCGATTTTGACTCTTTCTTGGAAAATTAAACAGGTCCCCCAAGTTAGTGGTCTCGGTCCAAGTTAATGCCTCTAACTTCAATAAATCAAATAATAACAATCTTGGTCAAGGTATTTGAAATTGCAAGTTGACTATTACAATCGTTAACTTGGTCAAGGTAGTTGAAATTGCAAGTTGATTATTAAAATCTTATGATTTTATGAGTTAACATGTATTTATTTTCTAAATCAAACTAAACTTAAAAATTAATAAAATCAGACTTAATCCGTGCAAAATTAGTACACCAGTAAAATCGGTCCAAGTTAATGCCTCCAATTACAAGAAAAATAAACGGTGTGGTCTTTCAGACTGCAGTAATCGCCTCTAGAATCACCGTGGATTCGAAAGCAGCTGCACGGGCGAAATTATCCCCTGCATGCAGGAGGGAGTCGGGCAGTGGGATAAATTCGGTTTTTTTCCTTTTTAATTTTTTTAATTTTTTTTTAAATATTCATCTCGTGAACGATGTATTGACGATTTCGGCCCCTCGATAATAAGACAAAATCGAGCTTCCTACTGAGGGCACCGGCGTAATTATGCGATCGGACCGACCCGGTCCCGGTCCGATCGCACGAACTTTTAATTTTTTTATTATTTTCTGAAATGGCTAAATACGGTTTTAGCCCATAATAAGATAAAAACACTTCATTCGGTCAAGGGACAGGACGGTAATTGTCCCTATTTTTACAATTAAATAATCGGGTCTGGAAGGGCGTCCGCCGCACGCGCGAGGCGGTTTTTCGCCTCACGCCCTCTTCGGGCGGCGCGTGCGGCTTCCTCCGGTGTCCGGAAATTGTTTGACGGAGGACAGAACGATGCGTCGCCGCGTGTTCTTCCTCCCTCGGTGGTGCGTGTAGCCACCAGATGTCCGTGGACGCGGCGGAGGCCGGTTGAAGCCGGCGGCCACGTTTCTCTCTCTCCTGCACGTCAATGTGCAGGAGAGTCCCCCATTTATTTTGACTTTGCACTTCGGTCCCTCGACTTTTAATTTCATTTTTGGTCCTCATTTTTGTTATATAAGTTTTGATTTTGTTCGATTGGGTCCTCCGATTTGAATTGATTGAATGTCAAAGTTTCACTTCGGTCCTTCTACTTTCAATTTCCGGATTGGCTGTATGTCAATCAATCAATTCGGTACAAAAGTTCCGATAATAATAATAGTAATAATAATAATAATAATAGTAATAGTAATAGTAATAATAGTAATAGTAATAGTAATAGTCATAGTAATAATAATAATAATAATAATAATAATAATAATAATAATAATAATAATAATAATAATAATAATGACTTTATTATTTTTTGTTCTTACTCTTTTGTGTTTTTTTTTTCTCCCGATAATTTGATAATATTTTTTTTTCCGGTTATAGCAATAATAATTGTTTTTGTTTTTTTTATCTTTTGTTAAAATTTCTTGCATGTTTTTTGTCTTTCATTGTTTTTTTCCTTTCATTATTAACATAATAATAATAATAATAATAATAATAATAATAATAATAATAATAATAATAATAATAATAATAATAATAATTAAATTGTTTTGCGTGCTTGCTCTTTCTTTAATGTTCTTTTTCCCTCCGGATAATTTCATAATTTTTTTTTTACAGTAATAGCAAGAATAGTTTTTTTTTTAATCTTTTGTTAAAGTTTATAAGATGTTTTTAGGCTTTCATTTATTTATGTTTCTTTCATTATTAACATAATAATAATAATAATAATAATAATAATAATAATAATAATAATAATAATAATAATAATAATAATAATAATTATTATTATTATTATTATTATTATTATTAATATTATAATAATAGTGATTATGTATTCTATTATTATAATAATAGTGATTATTTATTCTTTCATAATAATAATAATAATAATAATAATTTTTTAATTGGTTTTTCTTGCTTGCTGTTTTGTTCATGCTTTTTTTTCCCTCGGTATAATTTAATAATTTTTGTTGTTTTTATTCTAGCGGCAATAATAATTTTAAATGTTAAGACTCCGATGTTGCTATTTCCCTATTTTTACTCTGTCTATTAATTTATTTTTTGAATTTTATTATCTGCACAATAATGATTTCAGTAATTAATTTTTTTTCTTATTCAAATATGCTGCTTTTTTTTTTAATGTTAGTGCGCGCCCTTTTGTGATCGTTTATGACGCAATACCTATATTCTAAAAAATATAATCTATGCTTACGTGACAAACTCAACTCAAAATTTTAAACATTTTATCTTCTAATCTATAAATTTTATTTAGTTATATCATATAAATTTATCGTTGTACATTTAATTATGTTAAATTATATATAAAAAAATACCCACGGTAACGCGCGGGCAATTATCTAGTGTTAATAATATTTGCTGTGGAGGACGGATGGCAATCTCAATTAACAATCTTATCTAGTTGGATTTAACATCCATTTATTAAAAACAAATGAGAGAGAAGATATCAAGGAGAAACAACTAATTTTCCACGTAAAAATATTTTAAAAATCTTGATAAATTTGTCTATAACGTAACAATTTTTTTTTGTTGACTTTGGGTTTTATAGGAAAAAAATGTAGCCATCATATACTCTTTTTTTGTTTTGTATTAATTGGAGTGTTCAAGTCGGTTTGTGATTACTAGATTTTTTGTGCCTGTCTACAAAAGTACAAGTTATATCACTAGATTTCATATTTTAAAACATAGAACCAAAAAATTACAGATTCTAATTTTAAAAAATAAATGATTAAATTATAAAATAGAAAAGAAAAAATTAAAAAAAAATTAGAGACTGAAATGAAATATTCATAAACATAAAGAACCAACATGTATTACGCTACTACAAAAAAGAGAAAAGTGGAAAAAAAGAAAAGAAATAACCACCAGTGATCCTTCACCCGATGTTTGCTAACACGTGCACCACCATGTGGAAGAGATAATCACGACGCTTCTGTAAATATTACAACCAAACATTTTCAATTGCTACACGACACCGCAAAACAAATTGTTGTTTGTTGACTTTGGGTTTTATTGACAAAAAATGTAGCCATCATATACTTTTGTCAATTGGAGTTTTCAAGTCAGTTTATGATTAAATCTTTGAATTTTTGGTGCCTGTGTTTCTTTTATAAAATTACAAGTTAATTCATTACATTTTATACTTTAAAATATGACCCAAAACAATTACAGATTCTAATCTTAAGAAATTAAAAAGCTAACATAAAAAGAGTTGACATTTTATACTTTTATGTGTCCATATCAGTTTATGTTATTTTAATTAATATTTCTAAGGACTTAGTGATTGTATCTGTAGAAATTTTTCAAATAAAAACAAGTTAAATTACTAAATTTTACACTAGAAAATATAACTCAAAAACATATAATAATGAGATTCAAAACCTGAATGTTGAAAAAAGAACAGCTGATGTAAGAGAGTAGACATTTGTTCTTCGCCGCTACTTGAGGCAGTCATTTGGTTTGTATTGGGGAAGCCAAGTCCATGCCCAGATTCGGGTCCTAAGAGTATATGCTTGAAGTGTTAGTTGACAAATTATTGGATTAAGATAATGTAATCTACACCAATAATATTATAGATTTTACAAATCAATTCTATGGTGCTTTAAAATAATTCAATTTACGTCCTTAATATTAACCTTCGTCAAGTTAAAAACTATTTTATATGATTCAAAACTTAAACATAGTAAAATAATAAATAAACCAAAGCCGAATCCTATGTTTATTATCCTTACAATTCCAATGGTTTTTTTTTTTTTTTTAAAATAAATTATATACACATTCTGTATAATGGAGGGGTAATGCCGGTAATATCAAGTGACTTTTTGAGAGTGTGATCGAAATTGTTTTTGAAAATGTTTTCTGTTCAAAAATACATTAAATAATATATTTTTTAAGAAATATTTTTGATATCAACATATGAAAATGATAAAAAAAAACCCAAAAATTTGGTTTCAAATAAAAAATAAAAAATAATTATTTGTTTATTTTCGAAAACACTTTTAAAGCAGACTGCGGAACATAATATGTAAAAGAAGAGTTTTAAAAATAATTTTGGTTAATAAAAGATTACAAAGTCAACAAAATTTCCAAACATCTTATCAGAATGTGTATTCATTGGCACTGCACTATATATATATATGTTTGGATGATTATATTTGAATTGGGAAAGATAAAATGATATCAAAATCTTGCAAACCAATATCTTGAAAAGAATAATGTAGGGGTAATGCCGGTCAGGGACATCAAGCAACTTTAATATGCATAGAGAAACGAAAAAGAAAGATCAGAGATCATATTGTCTTGATTGGGACAGAAACTGTTTTATTTATTAAAATTAGAAAACAAAAATAAAAATATTCGAACATAAGGTGGTATCTGGACGTCATTGTTGTGTAGAATTCTTAGACGAAATCTTCATAAATTGCTGGATGATTATCACCCATAAGTTTCTTAGCGGTCACAAAAAGGTTTCTTAGATAATGTCACAACTCTTTTCTGATTTTCTATATATATATATATATATATATATATATATATATATAAAAGCACAAGATTATAATTTTTTTCCAAAAAAATACATTTTCAACGACCGAACCAATCTTTAGTTATATTGTGTTTCTTAATCATTTTGTTTATTATTTTTGTGATAATGAACATGTTTAAGAAAATCAATGAGAAGAAAATGGATAAAACTTTTATTATTGAGCACAATATAGTTTTAGAAGGGATGAGACGAATTTGAATGTTGAAAACCCTTACCTCCAAGCAATTTAAAAATAATACAAAAAATAAGTTTGTAACAAGTTATAGAAAAAGACGAGAACATGCTACTATAAATAAAAGTTAGTGTAAATAGTTTAATAAAACAAAAAAAAGGATATAAAATGGAATGAAAGGAACAATTCGTTATAAATTTTTAATCATGTGTATTGAATATTCATGACCTCTTGAATTTCCATAACCCTTGAGCTCATGTCCTTATCCTGCAAATAGATCACTTGTCTTGTATTCTTAGTACTTTTGAAAAAAATAGAAGAATTCATAATATGTTGAATATTTTTCTCTTGTCTCTTTTAATTATACTTTGAATACATATGTCTTTATATGTTGATTATTTATTCTTTTTATAACATGTTATTAGCACGATTATTATGTAGCTTATATCAATTTTAATATTTTCTCTTTTCATTATTGTAATTTATTTTTGGAAAATTTTCTTTCACTTTTATTCATAGAAAGAGATTTATAGTTCATGAAAAACGAGTATAACAAGTTCCTGAAGAATTAAATAAATCAAATACAATTCTTGATGAACTAGTATTTTTAAACAAATAACTATCTTAAAGGACTGATTTTCCTGAAGAATTAAATAAATTAAAATAATTCATGAAGAAATAGCATTACAAGTTTCTAATGAATTAAATAAATTAATACAATTCCTGAAGAACTAGTATTTCTAAAAGTAAATAAATAATAGTCTTAAAGGACTAATTTTTTTTCTTGTTCTTATAGATAAAGATAATGTACAATCTAACAAAACTTGAATATATCACTCTTGATATTTTTAGAAATAATTATTTGTGATGAAACATTGACCCTGAGATTCATCTAGAAGCTATGAATCTTTGAAAAACCATTAAAAAGGAAATAATATATGGCAAAATCTAAATGAAAGATATGACCACCAAAAGTGTACCATACTTTCTCAAGCTCGTTATGATTGGTTGCACCTGAGGTTGCAAGATTTTAAAGCGATTAGTGAATACAAATCTACTCTTTTCAAATTCCCTCACAATTAAAATTGTATGGTAAAGATATCACAGAAGACCAAATATTTGAGAAAACATTCTGTACTTTCATTCCTCAAATATTCTCTTGCAACAACAATATAAAATGTATAATTTTAAAAGATATTCTGAATTAATTTCATGTCTTCTTGTGGCTGAATGAAATAATAAGTTTTTGATGAAAAATTACCAATCTTATCCCATAGGCTGTTAACTATTCCCTGAAGTGAATGAAACCTTTTGTCCATAAGACAAGAAAGAACAAAGGATATAGGTATGAAAAAAATGGAAAGAAGAAGAGATAATCCTTCTAAAAAGCTACCTATAATACCACTAGAAATGGAGACACAATGAACTTAAAAATTTGTATAAACCGTGTTGCTACCCAATTTTTGACTCATTTATTTTTCTGAAAAATACATATTTGGATACAAGGGCGAAATTGAACAAATTGAGAGTTTAGTGGTCGATTGGGATTTTAAATCGTGAAAATCAGGAGCCAAGGACCAGTTTAGAAAGTCGCGCAAAGCCAAGGTTGAGATTGAATTTTTGATGGGATTTAATTGCATAAAAAGTTTAAATCCAATTGGGTGCAATTAAAGAATTTTTAAAAGACCAAATCAGATTTTTACCTTCTAAATTTGTTTTGAAATCTGCATTAAATGGTATGCTATTCCGGCATGCAATTTCATTGATCTTCAGGCGCGAGATCACAGTCATCAAATTTTTTTCCTATTTGTAGATCGATTTTCTTCCCCATCACAGCAAGGCAGATCATCATGATTTCAAATTCTTCCTATTTAAATCACGATCTTCTTCCCAAATTTATCTCCAGCGTGATTTCCTTCTTAATTCTCCTTCAATTTTATCAATCTGTTTAGCTGTTCCTCAACACTGCATTAAACATCATGCATGACCGAGGTTTGATTTTCTTAATCAATCGTGATTTGCTTCCCAAAATTATCTCCAGCGTGATTTCCTTCCTAATTCTCCCCTGATTGCTCTCGATTTGATTAACTTTCCATAACACTGCATGGCGACCTAACGGTGGGATTCTCTCGACTATAAATAGCGAGTACGCGGTGAAGAAAAAAAGAGGGGGAGAAGGGGACCGAGAGTGGATTTACTGAAGAACGAAACGGAGGAGGATTTACTGAGAGAACGAAGACAGTGGAGTGAAAAGAAAAGGGCTCCTCTCTCTCTCCCTCTGGCTCAGCGACTCGGTCACCACCTTCACCACCAAGAGTTACCTCGTCATCACCGAAGCCACCCTTCAACCCCATCATCCCAGCCCACCATCTCGGTGAAGGCGAGCAACAAATACACCGTCACCGCAGCACGACCCGTCACCTTCCGGACGACCACTCCGGCTACCACAGGGCAACCATTTCACGACTGAAACCTCGACCATAAGAACCACCTCGATCTCCTCTACCCAACGGTATAAAGCGAGTAAACCATTCATCACACTCGAAAATTTCCAAATCACTGTGCATCGTCTTCTCTGCATGCGGGGGATATGAACTGATTCATTTCCCAAGGCACAAAGCCCGGCCCGATCCATGAAAAAGGCCCGACCAAAGTGGATCGGGCTGGAAGCCCACATCGTCGACAGATCCAGCTCACCGAGGGTCGGTGGCGACTCAGACTCACTAGAGGCTGGTAGCTCGACCATAAGGTCATGTGGCATCGACCCCACCCCTATATATATAAAAATAAATATAAAAATATATAAATATAAATTTTGCAAAAAATATTTTTATTAAAGAAAAAAATGTGTTGTTTTCTTGCATAAGACCAATACACTAGCATATTTTAAAAATTGTTTTTCTTTTGAAAAATATATATTATCTTGGGTTTTGAAGAGAAAATGAGTTTTAACATGAATTTCACAAAGAAAAAAATCATTTCTTGCATTTTGAGATTTTACAACAAGTTTGTAAAATCCAAAGGGTATTGGCCAATATTCAAAAAAATATAAAAATCTTTTTTTTTTGGGAATTTATTATTTACTGTCGGCATTTGGGTAAATAAATCCTAAAGGGGTTAATATCCAAAATATTCGACGAGAATGATATACTATTATTCACTGTTGGTATTTGGGTAAATAAATCCTAAAGGGGTTAATATCCAAAATATTCGACGGGAATGATATGCTATTATTCACTGTTGGTATTTGGGTAAATAAATCCTAAGGGGTTAATATCCAAAATATTCGACGGGAATGATATGCTATTATTGACTGTTGATATTTGGGTAAATAAATCCTAAGGGGTTAATATCCAAAATATTCGACGGGAATGATATGCTATTATTCACTGTTGGTATTTGGGTTAATAAATCCTAAGGGATTAATATCCAAAATATTCGGCGGAATAATATCCCATTTGCCTTTATTTTACATATTGTTTTGACAGATCAAATCATAAACAAGCCAAACGTCAAGCAGCTTACCTTAGGTAGGGCGTACTAGGGGTGCTAAAACCTTCCCTTTACGCAACCAGTTCCTTACCCTAGAATCTTTGAAAGACCAGTTTTAGGTTTCCTAGTAACCATAATACTAGGTGGCGACTCCCGTTTTCAAATAGAGAACCCCCCCGACATTTAATCCTCCGCTCACGAGGAAGAGTCGCCACGATGCCGCATTACTAAAAATCATTTTTTGGGGTGCGACAGAATGGCGACTCCACTGGGGACTTGGACTAGGCTTGATAATTTGGTTTGTTTATGATATGTTATTGTTTTTCATATTAATAGATGGTTTATATTTTAGAAGCTTTAGCATGCATCTTTACATCTTGTCATCATAATATGCCTTGTCATGCATCACTTTTATTATTTTAAGAGCACACACTAACCTTTAAGTTAAGTGGGGGACTAGCAGCTTACCTATGACTTGAGTCAAGGTTGAAGTTTGTGTAAACCCCAACTCTTTGCTGAGTGTTTAGACTGGTAGTGATTGGTATACGTGCCATCCCACTATCTGCTAAACCCGCATATCGCCTTTACGAGGGTGATCACTGGGACAGCAAGAGACCCTCTTTAGAGACCAAGTAGTAAACTTACCCTATGTCTCACGTAAAGGAACTAGAACCTATCGTTAGGATGTATGCTCCATAATATCTTTTTGCATAAAGAGAACAACCCTAAAAAAGCATTTTTGCCTAAGGGAGTGTGACGCACTCTCTGAAAATGAATTTCGTGATGCAATAAGAGAAATTTATTTTTCACCATACAAGTTCAACTTTGGGTTGTCTGAAAGAAAGGTTGAAAAGCTTTTTTTATTGTTAAGTAAAAGAAATATAAAAGACAGGCTGCTTGAGAGGCAATTTACCCGATCCAATGTTGGGTACACTGCAAAAGAAGCTAGAGGTGTCACTGGTGATGGCAGCTTTGTAACGATTGATAACAAAAAAGATGAGCGAAATGCAGGTGCTACTTTTGGCTCTGCCATCTCCACAGAGAACTTTGGGGACTCTACCAGCAAGCACAGAAGAGAGTATGATAGGTACACAAGTCCTCCTTTTAGAAATAGACATAAAACTAACAGAACACATATCTCGAAGCAGCAGTTTGTGGTCTCTTTGAGTGAAGTTGGAGGCTTGGCCGAAGATGCCCGGGTTGTGAGAAGCAATATGGTAGAGAATGATCAAGACGCGGACATTGAGTCTAGGACAAATGTTTTAACAGATCACCATGGGTGTTCTATTACTACAAGCATAAGAAGTTCTGATTATGTCAACTTTGCTACAAGTTACGGGCTAGGGACGAGAACCCGGTGGAGGACAATGGTTTTCAGCTGACCCTCAACCGAGCATACTCGGGTATGTTTCAGTCTAATCCAGGCTGGGCTGAGGATGCCCGGGTTGTGACACACAATATGGTGGGGAATGGCCATGATGTGGGTATTGAGTCTAGGACGGATGTTTTAACTAATCATCACGGGCATTCTTTTCCTACAAGAAGAAGGAGTTCTGATTATGTCAACTCTGCGGGCAGGTATGGGCTAGGACAAGAATTGATGGAGGACAATGGTTTCCAGAAGCCCTCAACTAAGTATACTGATATGTTTCAGTCTAATTCACCTCAAAGTTTTAGCAAGCCCATCTTAGAAGAAACTTCCTCAGTTAGTGATCATCTTCAACAATCTTCTGCAATCTTGGTGGAGCTGCAAAACTCTCAATATTATAGACAACCCATTTTGCAAGCAATTAAGGATCAATTTCGACCATCTCCTGCTGCACGTCACTTGATGGAGCCACATAATTCTGAGCTTTCTTTTTCTGCATTGGATGGTGATAGATTGCCTAGGTCTAATGCTTTATATTCAACATCTTATGGAGATGGAGTTGGTGCATCCAATATTCCTTATGACCCAGATGTCCCCAGGCCTGGCAACAGTGACAGTCCATTTTCGCATCTTGGCCATCATGACCATGCAAACAGATCCAACATGCTTTACCCTGGTGCTGCTTATCCTGAGAATGTGAAAAGAAACTCCTCTGGGATTGAAGGGACAAAGGAGGACACTTCTGCTTGTTCATACAGTTTTAACAGGTCTTCCTCCTTTGTGTCTGCTGGTAGGTATTCTGTCTCTTCACAAGAGGAACTTGATCATCAAATGTCACAGCTTGAAAATGATGAAGCATTTTCTGTTAGTGTTCCTAGATTGAAACACCATGAAAAGGGTTTGATAAATCTATTTACACGTGAAAACTCTGAGAGAATGTTCTCTGATCATCAGAAGAGAAAAAAATGTCTTTTCCCACTTAGCTTTTTCTTCAGAAGTATGCAAGCAAGATGAACATGATGTTGATTCATCAGCTGATGAAGTCATGACCATATTGCACCAAAGTCACAACCAACAGATGAAGAAAGAAAAATTTAAGCCGCAGATGAAAAGGCAAAGTGAGGTTACAAATTTCAAGGATAAGAAATAGAACAATAACACTGCATGGTGACCTAACGGTGGGATTCTCTCTGCTATAAATAGCAGTGCACGGTGAAGAAAAAAGAGGGGGAGAAAGGACAGAGAGTGGATTTACGAAGAACAAAACAGAGGAGGATTTACAGAGAGAACGAAGCCAGTTGAGTGAAAAAGAAAAGGGCTCCCTCTCTCTCTCCCTCTCGGCTCAGCGACTCCGGTCACCACCTTCAGCCACCAAGAGTTACCTCGTCATCACCAGAAACCACCCTTCAACCCCATCATCCCAGCCACCATCTCAGGTGAAGGCAACAACAAATACACTGCCACCGCAAAGACACGACCCGTCACCTTCCGACGACCACTCCCGGCTACCACAGGGCAACCATTTCCGATCGAAACCCTCGACCATAAGAACCACCTCGATCTCCTCTACCCAACGGTATAAACAGTACGCCATTCATCACACTCGAAAATTTCCAAATCAGCGTGCATCGTCTTCTCGCATGCGGGGGGATATGAACTGATTCATTTCCACAGTGGGCGGGTTAAGCGGGGGCTTTGTGCCCGACCCGATCCATGAAAAAAGGCCCCGACCAAAGTGATTTGGCTGGAAGCCCACATGTCGACAGATCCAGCTCACTGTAGTCGGGTCGGCAGTCCCAAACTCACTGAGGGCTGGTCGAGTACCCAGCTACAAAGTGGCGGGCTACAGTCACAGTGGTCATGTGCCAAACTCACCCCTATATATATAAAAATAAATATAAAAATATATAAATATAAATTTTCCAAAAAATATTTTTATTAAAGAAAAAAATGTGTTGTTTTCTTGCATAAGGCCAATACACTAGCATATTTTCAAAATTATTTTTCTTTTGAAAAATATATATTATCTTGGGTTTTGAAGAGAAAATGAGTTTTAGCATGGATTTCGCAAAGAAAAAAATCATTTCTTGGATTTTGAGATTTTACAAAAAATTTGTAAAATCCAAAGGGTATTGGCCAATATTCAAAAAAATATAAAAATCTTTTTTTTTTGGGAATTTATTATTTACTATCGGTATTTGGGTAAATAAATCCTAAAGGGGTTAATATCCAAAATATTCGACGGGAATGATATACTATTATTCACTGTTGGTATTTGGGTAAATAAATCCTAAAGGGGTAAATATCCAAAATATTCGACGGGAATGATATGCTATTATTCACTGTTGGTATTTGGGTAAATAAATCCTAAGGGGTTAATATCCAAAATATTCGACGGGAATGATATGCTATTATTCACTGTTGGTATTTGGGTTAATAAATCCTAAGGGATTAATAACCAAAATATTCGGCGGAATAATATCCCATTTGCCTTTATTTTACATATTGTTTTGACAGATCAAATCATAAACAAGCCAAACGTCAACCAGCTTACCTTAGGTAGGGCGTACTAGGGGTGCTAAAACCTTCCCTTTATGCAACCAGTCCCTTACCCTAGAATCTTTGAAAGACCAGTTTTAGGTTTCCTAGTAACCATAATACTGTCAAGAACAAAATTCTCCGAAGTCAAAACATTCAGCTCGTTCTGGAGGTTGTTTGTCATGACAGAGGAGGTAGGTGATATATGTAGGGATTGTTCTTCTTCAATATTGGTGTATACTAGTTTTGATAGTTTGTAGTGTAGTTTGCTTGTTGGAAGTTTGTAGAGGGTATATCTGATGTATAGTGTCTAGGTGAGTTTGGATTGTATGGGATGTTAATGTTTGGAGGAATTTTGGATATTATTCCAAGATCTATTGTACTAGAAGAAGACTCTTCTAAAAACCTAATATATATATATATATATATATATATATATATATATATATATATATATATATACCAATTTACAGCTTAGAGGCAGAAGAACTAGCTATATGGAAATGCAAAAGAAGAACAATATGGATTTCTATTGCGTAAGAACAAGGCAAGGCCAATAATGTTAGGATCATTGATCAAACACAGAGCATACTTATCTTTGAATTAAAAGTAAATACAAAATATAGATACATAACAGTAGGGTCAATGCTTGAATGGTGGCAGGATACCATAACAGTCATCTCCATTATCATTTCCTATGTAAATGGTGTTTCAGACGAAACAGACTCTGAAGAACTGGATTTGGACGAGACTGGTTGATTGTCTCGTTTTGGAACAAGGCTCTACAAGATTTGTAATTTGGACTCAAAGAAGGTGTAGTTCCAAAACGATTTTTACAAAACACTACTAAAAAACTTTCAGCTGCAAACAATTCCAAATTGTATATTGCTGGCAGAACACATGCTTTTGTGTTCATTATTGGCATTTTTATTAGTACATTGACAAACATCTCCCACTTCAGATGTTTTTGTAATTTGAGATCTTGACAGATCTTAAGACCTTTTTTCTGGGTGAAGTTGACAAGTTCACCAATTCTGGAGCAGTTTAGGATAAAAAGATGTTCAAAACCTTGCATAAAAACAGATCTTTGTCAGATGGCAAGCGATCTTGTCCATTTTTTATTTCAAAATTGTCTATATAAAAGGAGATACAAACTCATTACCAGACTACCGTACTCGCAAATTCTTACAAAATCGCTCCCCCCACTCCCCTCAAAATGCCTCCCAAAACAACAAAAGATAAGGGAAAAGCTCCCCAAGCCCAGCCTACAAAACCTTCAAAACTTTTAAAGAACCCAGTTCTTCCACACAAAACTTTTGTCTAATGCCATCAAAGAAATCAAACATTCAAAGTCCTGGTATGACAAAGTTAACTAGGAAGAGGACGAACATTCATCTCAGAAAATCCAAACTAAGGAATTAGTCCATCACTGGATTGATGCTATCTCCAAATCACTAGAAATTCTTCTGGCAATACAAAAGGTTTCTCAGCAAACCTCCAGTGACTCCCAATCACCTTCAGGTAGTGTCTCTAAACCTGTTTTCAAAACACATGCAGGTACTTCTTCCCTAAACCCCCTACTTGCTTTACCAACCACAATTGAGGTTTCATCAAATTTTACAAAAACAAAATTAAAATCAAAATCAAAATATTTTGAAAAACAAGATTTCCAAAATATTTGTACACTCGAGGATTGGTATTATCATGAAAACCCCATCTTTTTCATTCAAAAGATTTTCACTCCAAAATGGTATTTCAAAACCTATGATTCAACCAAATTCCAATTTTTTTATGAGATAATTCTACAGGTTACAGAGTCAGCAACCTTCAAACATTTCCACCTTCATTCTACCCATCACCGAACCAACATACTCAACTGGTACCATACAAAAAATTATCCATCTCTTTCCAATGGAGTACTTTCCATGACCCCAAAAGACCAATCCCTTTTCCAAATGAAATCCAAGTCCAACATCCCCAGTTTCCCCCTTATCCTTCCTAGGATTACCAGCAAGCCTGGTTCAATACTTTTTTATACAAAATTCCAATCATAGTCATTCTTGGCTATTCTATTTCAAAAACTCCATTAATACTACAAACCTCCCCCTATGGTTCAATCAATGGTGGGATAACTTTGGTACTCTTCTAGACATCCTCCACGAACATCCAATGGTTGAAGAAGGATACCTCCACTTCAAAAAGGCCTGCTAGCCCAGACCTTCAGAAAGGAGATTCAAACTTCTTCTCCTTTTTTGCTCCAAATTCTTTGTTCCATGGGAATGCTCATAGTATTATGATTTCCACTTACAAAACGGATCTCCAGTTATGATTCGCAGGTTCAAAGTAAAATGGTGGGATTCTTTCAAATTAGACAATCAAAGTTTAAAATCTGCTGTGGAACAATAGTTCAAATCCCAGGAAATCCTTCCTGCCATTCATCAAAACTAGCAGTCCCTAATTTTTAGCACAAAACGCTAAAACTACTTCCCTCCTGGCCTCAGCAAAATCTGAAGACATTACCTTCAAATCTTGCTGAGCCTTGTTCCAAACCGAGACAATCAACCAGTCTCGTCCAAATCCAGTTCTTCAGAGTCCGTTTCGTCTAAAACGCCATTTACCTAGGAAGTACTAATGGAGATGACTGTTATGGTATCCTGCCACTAGTCAAGCATTGAACCTACAAAGACTATCGGCATAAGAGGATAAAGCTCGTGGCCCCTGCCACTTACAAAAGTTGTCCCCCACTTATGCAATCAAACAAAAGTACTTTGGGTGAAAGATTCCTCCAAACAAGGGTGGTCCCTATCACTTCAAAAGATATCCTCCACTCTAGAGTAATCATTACAAAACAACTTTTGGGTCCACTATCCAGGTATCTGAGGATGCCCTCTCTCTTCTGATCTCCTCCTATATAAGGAAATTCATTTTCTTTTATAAGAGGAACAATTTTTGGTAGCGGGAGAATACAATCTATTGTATTAAACTAGATATTTCCAATCCAAATCCCTGTAAACACAATCTTGTAATCCAAATCTCCATTAGTTAATCTTGTAATCCAAATCTCCATTAGTTTAATCTCTTGTATCTACATTTCAAGTAATCCAAATTTCAAGGTTCATTTCTTCAAAACTTTTAATGTTCTATTCTTTGTATTTATTTTAATTCAAAGATAAGTATGCTTATCTTTGTAACCGGGTTTTGTCAGTAATTCTATCAGGAAACTTATTTGTAAACTCTAAAGATCTCTCAATGGGTGTGATTGTACCCTGGGATATGTAATGTCCTAGAAAACGAACACGGGTTTAAAATAAAGAAATCTTTGATTTTGAAATTACTAAACCATTTTGTTTAGCAACATGAAAAAATGTATGTATGGAACATGCTTTGATTAAGTTTAAATTTCTAATCTTAGATTGTTCTAAGAATGGAAACATAAGTTTGATGCCATTTATCCTAGATATAATGCAGTCATGACGTGTTTTATATGGGGTAAG
This sequence comes from Salix viminalis, assembly GCA_029228465.1. Classification (NCBI taxonomy): domain Eukaryota; kingdom Viridiplantae; phylum Streptophyta; class Magnoliopsida; order Malpighiales; family Salicaceae; genus Salix; species Salix viminalis. The sequence goes on from CM055441.1 coordinate 29,021,137, forward strand.
CAAATCAATGAATGGGGTTCCTAGAATAATGGTATGATTGATATCCTTTGTTGAGACCATCTTCATATCCTCAATTCCTTCAAAAAATATGAAGATCAAACACTTGTCTTAGACTCATCCGGGAATACCATCCAAGATGCAGTCTCATGCCTAATCCTTACAATCTCCTTACATTTCATTGGAGATCTATCTCACCTGAAAGACAAGAATGTTGAGCTTCTGTCCAACCTTCGGTGCAAAAAGCTTAGTGACTTTCAGTGGTACAAAAACACCTTCATGACCCGTGTCATGTTAAGGGAAGATTCCAACCAACCTTTCTGGAAAGAAAAGTTCCTTGCAGGTTTACCAATTCTCTTAGGAGAAAAGGTCAGAAACAAAATTAAGGATACTTATTCCACAAAGCTCATTCCAAATGATCAGCTTGCATACGGTGAACTTGTCAGCTTCACCCAAAAAGAAGGTCTTAAGATTTGCCAAGATCTTAAGCTACAAAAGCATTTGAAGTGGGAGATGAAACGAACCAAACAAGAGTTAGGTTCTTTCTGTTACCAGTTCGACATTTCCACCTTCAAGCCATCCTGCAGTGGAAATTGTTCAAAACCCAAACACAACCCTGAATCAAAACCACCTTACAAAAGATCATCCCACAAATACCGCAAACATTACCATTCCAAATACCACTCCAAACAACCTGAACAAACCTACTACAAAAAACCCTACAAAAGATTCTCAAAACATTCCAAAAAACCTTTTCCATCAAAATCCAAAACCTTTGATTGGAAAAAATGCTACATGCTACAAATGTAACCAAAAGAGACACACATCCCGTTTCTGTTCTGTACAGAAAAAATTACATGAACTACAGATTGATGAAGACACCATCAACCTTATACAAAATTTGTACATTGAAGCCTCCAATACAGATCCTTCTTCCTCAGAAGTCTCTGAAGAAGAATTCCAAATTGATGAGTTAGCAGATTCCAGTGCTACCTCAGATATTTCCAAATCCAATGAAGTCAATGTCCTCACCCAGGACCAAGAGTTCATTCTTGAGGCCATCAAACGTCTTGATGATCCTCAACTACAAAGAGTTTATCTGGAAAAATTGTTGAAAGATTTCAACAAAACAGATCAAACTCCAGAAAACCCTCTAAAATGTACTGTGTTACCCTCAACCAGTACCAATACCTATGATCTCACTAAGATCTTAAGTAAGAAGAAATCCAAAACTTCCATTACAATCCCAGAGTTACATTCCGAGATTAAAACCCTCAAAGCCGAGTTACAAAGCCTCAAACAAGCCCAACAAAAAGACTCTGCCATACTACAAAACATCCTTTCCAAAGTCGAAAACCAGACAGACTCTGATTCTGAACCAAACAATACATACCCTGACTTACATGCATTACATAACACAAACATTGATCAAATTGACACTGCATTTTTAGATGTTTTGTCACAAATTTCTTCCAAGAAATACATTGTCAAAATATCATTAGTTTTTTCTGATGATTTCAAACTTGATACTATAGCCTTATTCGACACAGGTGCAGATTTAAACTGCATTAAAGAAGGCATAGTCCCAAAGTGTTTTCTACATAATACGACTGAAAAATTGTCTGCTCCAAACAATTCCAAATTGGACATTGCAGGAAAAACACAAGCTTTTGTGTTGAACAATGGCATTTCAGTTACTACATTTTTCATTGTTACAAAGGATATCAATCATACCATCATTCTAGGAACCCTATTCATTGATTTGCTTACCCCATATAAAACACGTCATGACTGCATTACATCTAGGATAAATGGCATCAAACTTATGTTTCCATTCTTAGAACAATCTAATATTAGAAATTTAAACTTAATCAATGCATGTTCCATACATACATATCACATCAATGCACTCATACATGGAAAAACATACCAACTGCATGATTTACAAAACCATGTTTCATACTATCGCATTGACAAACAACTACAAGATTCTTCTTTGAAGAAAAAGATTGCAGATCTACAAACTAAGATTGAGCATGATCTTTACTCAAACTTACCAACTACTTTCTGGAAAAGAAAACAACATGTTGTTGATCTTCCATATGAAGATATTTTTTCAGAGAAACAAATACCTACGAAAAGCCAGACCTATTCAAATGAATGCTGATTTAGAATAGCATTGTCGACAAGAGATTCATGATCTCGAATCTAAAGGTCAAATTACAAAGTCCAGATCACCATGGTCATGTGCCGTATTCTATGTGAATAAAAACTCTGAAATTGAGAGAGGCACATCGAGGCTAGTGATCAATTATAAACCCTTGAATTCTGCTCTTAAGTGGATAAGGTACCCCATCCCCAACAAAAAAGATCTATTGCAAAAATTACATGCTACATTCATCTTTTCAAAATTCGATATGAAGTCCGGTTTCTGGCAAATCCAGATTGACCCAAAGGATTGATACAAAACTGCAATTATTGTTCCCTTCGGCCAATACGAATGGAATGTTATGCCTTTTGGCCTGAAAAATGCACCATCTGAATTTCAAAGAATCATGAATGACATATTCAATGCATACTCTACATTTTGCACTGTATACATTGATGATATTCTTATTTTTTCTCATTCCATTGATCAACACTTCAAACATCTTCATACATTATTTCATGTTGCTAAACAAAATGGTTTAGTAATTTCAAAATCAAAGATTTCTTTATTTCAAACCCGTGTTCGTTTCCTAGGACATTACATATCCCAGGGTACAATCACACCTATTGAGAGATCTTTAGAGTTTACAAGTAAGTTTCCTGATAGGATTACTGACAAAACCCAGTTACAAAGGTTTTTAGGTAGCCTTAATTATGTTCTAGACTTTTATCCAAACCTGATCAGGATTGCAAAACCTTTGCATGACAGGTTAAGAAAAAGCCCAGAACCTTGGTTTGACTTACATGCCTAAATTGTTAGACAGATCAAAGCCCAAGTCCAAAGCATTCCATTACTCCACCTAGCAGATCCTCTAGCACCAAAGATCGTCGAGACAGATGCATCTGACATAGGATATGAAGGAATCTTGAAACAGGTTCATGATTCCAAAGAACACATCATACAATTTACATCTGCACATTGGAATGATTGTCAAAAGAACTATTCCATTGTCAAAAAGGAAATTCTTTCCATTGTTTTATGCATTACAAAATTCCAAAATGATTTATTAAATCAAAAATTTCTTTTACGCGTCGATTGCAAGAGTGCAAAAGAAGTTTTACAAAAAGATGTTCAAAATCTTGCGTCCAAACAGATCTTTGCCAGATGGCAAACGATCTTATCCATTTTTGATTTTGACATTACCTATATAAAGGGGGAGACGAACTCACTTCCAGACTACCTAACAAGAGAGTTCCTACAAAACAAGCCCTCAAGTCCTCCTCCCAATGCCTCCCAAAATACCTAAGGATAAGGGGAAAGCCCCTGCTTTAAAACCTTCAAAGCCATCAAAGAACCCAGTTCTTTCCTCTCCAAAACTTTTGGCAGATGCCATCAAAGACATGAAACATACAATGTCCTGGTATGACAAAGTTACCCAGGAAGAAGACGAATATTCGTCTCAAAAAATCCAAAGCAAAGAACCTATAAAAAATGAGATTCTTCTCAAATTGTCAGAAAATCCATATTTTCTTCTGGCAATGCAAAAGGCTTTCAAAGAAGCCTCAGGTGACTCCCAGTCACTCTCGAGTAGTGTTTCTAAACCTATTACAAAACCACAGGCAGGTCCTTCCACTCCAAAACCCCTGCTTGCTTTACAAAGTGAAATTCAAGTTTCTTCAAACTTTACAAGATCAAAGTCTAAGTATTTTGAAAAACTGAATTTCCAAAAAATTAGACTGTCCAAAACGGTTTTCCATGAGACAATGTCCATCTTACCACTTCAAAGATTTTTCCAAAGAATTTTCATTATAAATCATGGGATAATTCCAAAACCCGTCATTTTTATGAAAACATTCTGCAGATCACAGGTTCAGCTACATTCAAACATTTCCATAAACACCAATCCCACTCAGAACCTGCATACTCAACCTGCACCATACAAAAAATCATACACCCTTCAAAGTGGAGTAAAAATCTCCATACTCCAATCCCTTATCTTAGAGAAATACAAGTCCAATACCTCCACTTCCCTTCATATACATATTGGGATTACCAGCAAGCCTGGTTCAATACCTATTTCCTACAAAATTCAGGCCATAGTCATTCATGGCTTTTTTATTTCAATACCTCCATAGACACCACCAATCTTCCAGTATGGTTCAACCAATGGTGGGACTTTTTTTGGTTGTATTCCTGGGCTCCTCCCTGAACATCCATTTGTTGAGGAAGGTTACAACTTCTACAAAACAAACTATAAGCCTACTCCCTCTGAAAGACATTTTCGGCCATTTACCATCTTTTGTGTCAAATTCTTTCTTCCATGGGTATGTTCATGGTTTTATGATTACAATGTGCATGACCTATTTCCACTTCGGAAAGGATCAACTGTCCTGGTCCGAAAATTCAAAGTCAAATGGTGGGATGCTTTCAAGAAAGAACCCCAATGTTCCTTGCCAGCAGTTGAAGGATAGTTCAAGTCTAATAGACTCCTTCCTTCCTCTCATCAAAGTCAGCAGTCCCAATTTTTGGCACAAAGAGCCAAAACTACTGCTCTCCTAGCCTCTGCCCAGACTCAGGAAGAATATCTTCAGATTCTACAGAGTTTAGCTCCAAAGAGAGACTACGAATCTGTCTCATCCAACTCCAGTTCCACAGGGTCCGTCTCTTCATTTTCTCCAGTCATATTCCTGGGAAACAACAACGAAGATGACTGTTTTGGCATCCTGCCACCAGTCAAGCACTGACCGATCAAAAGATTCTTCAGCCTAGGAAGACAAAGCTAGTGGCCCCCGCCACTTACATTATCAAAAAGCTTGTCTGCCACTTATGCTACACTCCAAAGACTTTCCAAAAGAAAGATCCCTCCAAATAATGCTTGATCCCTACCACTTACAAAGGTGTCTTCCACTTCAAAACAATCATCACAAAATGCCAAAGCATCTTTTGGCTTAGCATTTTTGGAATCCAAAGTTTTAAGACCCTCTACGAACTGTATATAAGCAGAGTTACATTTCTTTTCAAAGCAGGTTGCAAATAGAGAGTGAAATTTACATTAAGAGAAAGAGCAATTTAGCGGGAGATACAATTTATTGTATGAAATTGTCTCGAATCCTGTAAACACTATCCTGTAACCCAATCTCCAAAGTTTTTAATCAAGTTTACAAATTTTCATATCCTTTTTCACATTTATATTTTATTTTATTTTACATTTACATGTTAAGTATGCTCTGTATCTGATCAAGGATCCTGACATTGTTGGTCTTGTCTTGTTCTCATACATCAGAAATATCTATTTTACATTTGCATTTCATTTCAGCTAGTTCAAATTCCACATCTTAGCTGATATATATATATATATTAAGCTACAACTACTACTTAAAAAAGAAAACTTCAGCAGCTAGAACAATAGGTTTCTAGATAAGACAAAGCTGTTGGGAAATGTCACCAGAAACAGTGCAAAGAACGTTTCTCTCTAACCTGGAGAATTACATATAACAGAAGCTAGACCTCCTGGTGTGATTTCTTTCTCTTTTTTTCTCAGTTTCTGGCCGGCACACCGCTACTGATTTTTCATACAATTTGAAGTGCTTCTTTTGGTGCTAGAACTAATTTTAATGCAATGAATCCATTTAAAAATAAAAAATAAAAAACTTACCTCAAAGAAACCTTTGTTTTCGCATGAACGGCGAGGACCATGTAGTCAATGATAGGGATAAAGTCATCATATAGCTCAGCCTCAGGGACGGTTGGAAGAGTGGAAACCGGACTTTCGTAGGTGGTTGGAAGCTGTTTGGGAAGCGGCAGGCATGATTAGAATAATCAAAGTATGTGGGTTTGGCCACAGGATTGACAGTCACAGCGTTGGCTTTGCACAATAGTCTCTTATTTTACGGTGGAAAACCAATGCTATGGCTTTCACTTTTGATACTTTCGACTTTTCTTGGCGAGTCTGGTGAACTATAACCAGGGAGGTGGGTCTAATGATTATGTAATCGAATAACTCGTCGTGTCAATGATTTATCTCATAGACACAAATTGATATAATAATTTATTATTATTAAATTTATCTTGCACCTAAAAGATAAATAGAATTGAAAGGAAAAAAACTCATAATAAAACCTAGTTGTGCGGCTTAATAATTCTGTAATTTCCTCTCTTTGTAGCAAACAATAACCAATATACATGACAAAACCTATAATATGTTTTGTCAAGTAATATTTTGGTCTTTAAAGAACGTGGTGTAGTGATAAAAAACTTGAAATTTGCTTTGTAAGTCTTGAGTTCGAATCAAGACATGTTCATCTTGTAAAAGTTTGAAACAACCGGAGTTTTACTCGTTTAATCTGGACCCACAAAGAGTGCAAAAATAAATAAAATCTCCTCAAATCCAAAAAAATGTAATAGTTTACAATACTTTCACAGCTCATAAATATAAGGTTGTATCATTATTTTTCTTTCATTGAGTGGGTTTTGAAACTTTGCAAGTCTGGAATGATAGAAATTAGGAAACTAAAGTTGTTGTGTCAATACTATTAATATCTTCATAATAAGATACTGAAGAGTAAGAAAAATAAAATAATGAATGACATACATTGAAACAAACAAAAGGTTAGGAATATAATACATTAATACATTATACATTTTGGATTGTACTCTACGTTGTAAATATGACAGATGAATGGTATTTCATGGAGGATTATGATGTTGTTATGAATTGTGTTGTAGATTAAGATATTTAATATCGCAACACGAATAGTTTATCTAGTTTTGTTTAATGAATTTATTAATCAAAATAAATTTGTAATAAAAATTACCACACACATAAAATTCATTTAAAAATTATTACATTTTCTTTTTAGAAAAATATAAATAAACAAAAACAATCACACAAAAGATATGTTAATTAAAGCATAAACAAAAAACCAATATATAGAAATAAGATATTGATTAAACAAATCCAAAAAAAAAAAAACAATTATTGTTGGCCCTAGCAAGTCTCATTCAACGTCCCCACACTTCCACCTTTATATCTTTTCAGAAAAAAAAGGTTCGTATATGATAAGAGACTTTTCAGAAAAAGCTAACTATCCAGCAAAAAAGATTAGTCAATGCAGTCTAAAGTAGATTTTAAGTCAAGAATCAAATAATTACATTGAAATATTTATCTCTCATGATTCACATGTGAAGTCCTCCAATGTCTCTTGAAGGGTCGGCTTTGAAGTATGATAAAGGAAGCTCAATATTATCACCCATAACTTTAGCTTAATACATGATTGCATCCTATTAAAAAAAATATGAGAAATTATAATTTTTTAAAATAGAACAAATAAAATTACATAGAAATTTCATAATTCATTTGTATTTTTATTTTGTTTATTTTGATTCCAATGAAATATATATTCTTTCTTTTTTAATTTAAATTATATGAACTGAATGAATCATATTATAAAATCTTGTGTGAAAAATTATTTAAATTAAATTAATCAAATTATTGAACTCTTATTTTAGTAGGTTAATTTAGTAAATTAATCATTTAAAAAAAAAAAGAAGCTTATTTTAGGTTAAAGTTAAAAGCATCAGCATATAATAATGATATAAAAATACTAAAAGAATTAATTTAAAATTAAATTTATTTTTTCAAAAATATTTTTGAAATATAATTTCAAATAGAGCATAAGAGAGTTTTATTTGATCATGTCTCTTTTATTTATTTATTTTTATAAAAACAATGATTTGAATAATGTGAAGGAGAAAATTGCAATGATGCATGATTATATCTACTTGTACCATGGCTCAAACAGAGTGAAATATATATATATATATATATATATATATATATATATATATATATATATATATATAATAATGATATAAAACCACTCCATTTGTGCCATAACCCAGGTCATCTCACCCATGCACATCATGGAATTACTAATTATAATATTGTTGGTTTGTTTTTTAAAGTGTTTTTTTTATTGAAAAATACATAAAAATAATGTTTTTTTATTTTAAAAAAAATTATTTTTGATATTAGCACATGAAAATGATTTAAAAACACCAAAAAAATTTAATTTAAACTAAAAAATTCAATTTTAAAACACAATGTCAAACAGGACCTAAAATCATCTCACTCATTCTCTTTGGCCCTCAAACTCTCTCTCCTCTTTTCTGTATTACATCTTCAATCCCTCTACCCTTTTTTTCTTTTCTTTTTTTTAATTTAAACTAAATTTGGGACAGCAAATCTAATTATTGGATGGGGTTTAAGTTGGGCCACATCTAATTAGTTTGGGGAACTCGATTGATTGAGAGCATTAATTGCTGAGGTACTCAATCAAAAATGGAAAAAAAAGTATTGGGGTATATTTATTTATCCTTTCCCAAAAAGACAAAAGAAGAAAGAAAACGATTATTTTCATGTATTCTTGCTTTTGTAAAGCAGCGGTGGAAATTGAGACCCACTCTTGTACCATTATCTAACTGTTCGAAAATATAGTTAACTGCTTTAAAATATAATTAGATTGATATTTTATTATTTTAAAAAAATATTATTGACATCCATACATCCAAATAATTTAAAAACACTAAAAAATATAATTTTAAAAAATATAATTTAAAAAAAAATATTTTCAAAAATTATTTTAAAATACAATGACAAACATGCACAATTCTTTCAATTTCATATTCCTATCTCTCTATTCCCTCTTTTTTAACCTATCTACGTTTCAGGAAACTCAGATGCTCCATGGACGGAGCAAAGAAATGGTGTTGGTCAGAGCAAGCCACCCCCATTCAGAGAATATCATCACCGGAAAACAGAGCTAAAAATTCCTTATTTCATTTCACTCCCGCTCTTCATTTCTTTCTTTCGAATCCATTTTGATTCTTTCTCCCATGGACACTAATTAGTATGGGTTGAGTATGGTGATGCAAAGTTTTTTAATTTAAAAATAGATTAAAATAATTGTTTATATATATATTCATATCAGCATGTTAATATTATTAAGAAAACACTTATGCCAAAAACACTATTAGAATACACTAAAACATGATTGTTACTTTTCAATTTATTGTTTTTGAATTAATTGTTAAGCGAATTAAAAGCCTTTTCTATGGACCGCAGAACCTCCGGTCACCTAGAAACTATTCTAAGATCATGTTTGGTATTGTATTTTAAAAGTATTTCTGAAAAAAAAATTATATATATGTTTTATTTTAAATTAAAAAAATATTTGTTTTTAGATCATTTTTATGTACTGATATCAAAAATATTTTTTAAAAAATTAGAAAATATTTTTTAAAAAATTAGAAAATATTATTTTAATATATCCTTAAACAAAAAAAAAAATTGTAAAAAATAACCTCAAACACAAAATCTCAAACATGCATGAATTCATAATGAGCTCACCAACTTGGCAAGATATTATTTTATTTGTGATAAAAAGCTTTTGCAATTCAAGCATTAAGAATTAATTCCTACTTCCAAAACGTAAAGAAATATCGTTTTTCAGCTAAATAAAGAAACACTAATTAATATATCGTTTTTTGTTTTGTTTTTAATATGTATATTTCTATCAAATGACTTTTTGGGCATGCATACGTGAATTTGCCTTCAATGATAAATACTTATGGGTATGCTTTGTACGTATAATATAAAGTATGAAAGGCACTCTATACAAAAAAGAGAAATAAAAGTTGCAATACATAAAATTTATTATTGAATATTGTCAAAATACAGCAAAATAGCTGGGAATTCTTATTCAGTAACACTGCTTGTATATCTCGAGCATCCCAGCAGCAGGGCTGGAGCAGAAAATGGTTACTAATTAATCACTTTCTGCCATGAACAAGTCCAGACGCTTAGCAGTAGAGCATTTTACTCGCCACATGGATTCATGAAATTCTTTGTAAGTGAAATCTTTATAGATTGCTGGATGATCGTCGTCTATCAACTTCTTAGCTGGTCCTATCGCCGAATCATCTGATGGATAGCAGTAACTAGCAATGGATACACGCTCCCTCTCACAATTCACAATAGCTTGATGAAGCAAACTCTTGTATCGACAATTGCTAAGTGCCTGACACAAGAAATAAATAAAAATAAATTACTCAATTGATTGAAATGAAAAATAGGAGCTTATTCAATCGAAATCGATAGCCAAGGAGTTCTTTTGATGAGAATATAGTATACAAGTAATGATTTAAGCCATTAGAGCATCTCCAATGGTAAACGATAAATCAAAGATCTAAATGATCTATATAATATTTTGAATAGTAAAATTAAAGTTTTTCTTAATAGTAAATAGTATTTTAGCTATTGCTCAAGGTAAGGTGATTATTTTATTATTTTCTTGCATCAGTTTTTAAAGATGAACAATATTATAATCCTTTCAAATAAAATGGTAATTATAGCATTTTAGTTACAGAAATGTTATTTTACATGTTAATATAGCAGCCCCATTGGAGCTGTTAAACATGAGGGAAAAAAAAATAAAATAATATTTTTAAAATTTTGAGTTTTCTTTTAGCAGCCCGTTGGAGATGCCCTTATAATGCACATATATTATTCATGCATGCTATAAAACAAAATCTAAAAACCCTTTTATGCTAGTTTTACTTGAGAATTTTACTGCTAATGTCTTCTTTGATGCATCTTTTTTTCTAATTCCATCAAAATTAAATATTTATACCCATATTCAGAAATTTATAAGAATTCTATTTTATATCACTCTAGAAGGTGTAGATGGAGTGAATTAATCACCTGCAACATGTCTCCGACATGGACAACGACGGCATCAGGAATAGGATTAACATCAATCCACTTATCGTCGTTAATAACCTGAAGTCCAGGCACATCATCTTGCATCAGAATAGTGATTATAGTTGGGTCAGTGTGAGTCCTGACGCCATGAGTGACATCTAGTTCTGACTCCTGACAAGCTGGATAGTAATTGATGGATACATAATGTCCTTTCAGTAATTTGTCTATGTAATCCCTTTCCAGGCCTAAGCTCTCTGATATGGCCTCGAGTATTGCTACCTCCACCTTTCTAACACTTGCACAATACTCACCAACCTTTTCCCTGTCAAATTAAGAAAACAATTGAGGTGAAAAGGTTCCGATAATGGTATTGATTAATGTGAAGGTTTGTTTACCTGAAAGAAGGAGGAGTCGAAGGCCAATGGTTCTTGAAATCTTCAACAGGATGACAGTGAAACTTCAAAGATTGTCTTGAAACAAAGATATTCCGGGTCTTATCTTGAAAACCTGTGACCAGCCTGATGAGACTGTCAGGGTCAGATGAGCGAAACTTCAACCTTTCTTCTTCTGGCAAGTGGAAGAAATCTCTTGCCGTGTCTAGCATGTTGCTGATCTTCATTTCTGGAATTCCATGGTTCCTGACCTGATCATGGTTGTAGATTTTAATGTTAGAATTATAGCATTCCAGCATACCATATGCACCATCTGGATTATAATTTATCATAATACAAAATGTATGCAATTATATAATTTTTGTACCGCGAAAAACCCATTTTTCTCGCATGCATGGCCAATCTGTTTGATGAACTCAGAGCGCCGAGGACCGAGAAGACCTTCCATGTCGATGATAGGGGTGGAGCCATCAAAAGATGCGTCAACACCAGAGATCAGAGCTGGAACCTCTGAAAGGGGATCGGTGTAGGTGTATTGAACATTTTTGGGGTCTGATAATGCAGGGTGAAGGGCATCAGCTTGTTGCATCACAGTGGGAGACATTGAAATTCAAATCCAGGGACTTGGCTTCAATCTACAGAAGCTTGTGGTTTTGATGATCTGAGTATGTTGGGGTTCGCAGTTCTATAATTCGCTATTTATAGGAGGAAACTACACAGGAGTATCATGATAGTGGTCTTGCACAAACACTCTCCAATATTATATTAATTTTGAAGAATTTTGTGATTTTTAATTATACTTACAATAAACGATTTATACTATTTTTTAAAATAAAAAAAAAAAGTAAATTGGAGTATTTTGGTCAATCATCCACTCTTCTGATAAACTTTAGGAGTTTACTAATAATTCATACAAGACCAAATGCGAATTTACAAGCTGTTGAAAGCAAAGAATGTGACCTCTAATTTCAAGCCAAATAAGGTATTAAATGCCAGCATAATCGAAAATCCAACTCCAAATATGACTAAATACACATCTTATGTTCCTCCAAATCAATGTTAGTGTTCTTATCCAGCAATAGTGACGCGCGCTCTCATGTACCGGTAGGGACAGTGACGTTTGGAGCATACACATCGCTATTATTCCACCTTTTTTTTTTGCTTTCCAACATTATTCGTGAGTTTCCCGCCACTTCTCCAAATTATTCTGTGAATTTCAGGAGGTTCATTTTACTGATTTTAGATGTTTAATGTTGTTGGTTTTTGACTTGAGCAATTATGTCTTTAATTGGTCAATAAAACTTTGTTTGTCTTCAATTAGGTCCTTACAATCATTTATTTCAGTCCCCTGAAGTCATGAGAATTCTACAAATTAGGCATTGGTCTTAAATTTGTTCAATTATATCTTTAATTACACCTTGTTCAAATTTGTAATTTTTATTTTTTTTTCAAATACCACTATTTGTTTTCTATTTACTAACAATAACTCAATTATTTCATATCGATTGTGTAATTTCTAGTTTGAGACTTGAAAAAAGCAAAAATATATATGCTGGTAAGAGAGCTTTCAAACTAGAAGAATGTGACAGTCTCAAAGGATTCAGACCACCATACATTTTAGAGTCCATATGGACGGATTACATTGAGCACATGATGTCCGAGTGTATCATGCGACGCTCACATTCTGGTATGCAGAACCAAAATCGATGTTTTCTAGGTTCCATTACCATGCACAGCAACAACTTTATTTTGTTCATTTCCCATGTGAAACAAATGGTAATTTTTCATTAATTACATTATTAACTATGTTTTTTTTCTAGTAAGTTACGATTATTGGACATGATCCATTATTAATAAAGCTTTTGATGAGATGCATGTGCGAAGTACATACCTACCAACAAAAAATGCAACTGCAGTTTGTGGATAATTACATTCATCAATTCATGGTAGGTTGGTATTCTTCAATTTCTTTATCTTAAGTTATTATTTTATTAGATTTTTTTCTTTTTTTTAACTTTTTTCTTCTACCTATCTAGATCATTGTTGTTGATCTCGTTTCATTTCGGTCAAAATAGCCAAAATATTTTGTACCAGTTAAAAAAACAAGATAAAACAACGCAGTTTTTACCTCGCTTAAAATTTTGGCTCGTTCTGGAAAGTTCACCCAAATTTCAGCAGAAACATTTCGGCTTCATTTAGCCCGTTCTGTTTTGACCAAATAGTTTTTTTTTAAAACAATAAATAATTTTACAATATCAATCATATCTCTTAATCTAACTGTTAGATAAGAATGAAATTTTACGAGGAGTCTCTTGATAAATTTATATATATTATGCTACAAATTTCAGAGCAAGTAGACAATATAATGACCTTGCAAAATTGATGATGACAAAATAGCACTACTATTGATGGCTATACCGACTTAATGTTTTGTCGGTATTTTCTAGACAGTTTGATAGTAATTACTCAAAATATCATTTTTACTAATGGCTATACCAATAGAATGTTAACTATGGAATCACTACAAAGGAATATATAGACGACAAATTCCAATGGAATCTCCATCAAAATATTAAAACAGAATCTCTAGTGATGTCACAAACGGAATCACCCGATGGAATTACAATCGGTCTTTTCGTCGATACATTTTACATTCACCGTTTTTGTTGATAGATTCATTAAAATTCAAACTATGATATTGTGATTTGGCTATGTGGAGTGGTCACCCATCCCTTACAAATGATATATCATTCATATTGATTTATTGTATAACTTTACAAATGATGTGAGTTTTTTTATGGAGTGAAACACACATGCAAAGAGAAAATAGGGAAAGTTACAGCAGAAAAATACTTTAAAGAACAAAACTTGTGTTATGGAAAAATCAATTTCACTACACTTCATTGCAATATGATCAAAAAAATTAAAAAACATTTACGCATTTAATTAATTATATGTTTGTTTTATTATTAAACTAACATGCCTTTCAAGGGTCAACCTGGCCTAATAATTTGACCATCTGGAATTACTTGGAAAGATGCTCAGAGGACTCGTCATCATCAAGCCACTAAGCATTTTAAAGTCATACGTAATAGTCGCATTATCAATAATTGATGTAGGGATTAATTACCCATGCATTTTGTTTTTTGTAAAATTAAAAAAAAAGAAAAAATAAAATGGAAAACCATATTATTCACGATGGACTGTATTTCTAATTTGATTGCCGGGCCATCAAATATATAAACAATGCCAAGGCGGTCCACAATTGCATGTGCTTGTAATGACGATCTGTAGACTTGCAAATATTGTAGGACTTTTTGGTCTATATTTGACTTCATCTGCCGTCTATACGAAGATAATGTTGTTTTCTTCGTGTTTGCCTTTGATTGATAATAAATATTTTTTGTTTAGAAATATATTAAAATAATTTATTTTTTATTTTTAAAAAATTATTTTTGATATTTGCACATGAAAATAATTTAAAAACATCAAAAAATTGAATTTAAAATAAAATATAAAAAAAATCATTTTTTAAAAATATTTTTAAAACACAATGTCAAACACCCTTCGAGTATAAAAATATATTTTTTTAAGAAAACAAATTGTTTAGCTTTGCTCATCAATTTTAACTATTATAAAGAAGAAATACAATGGCGGATATGAAAAACCATTGGGAAACAAATGACATTGATTATAATTTTAAGTATCAAACGCCATCAAAGCAAGGATTTATCCTCCAAATGTTATCTAGTAAACATGTTACATCCATCTTTGTGTCAACATTCTTCTTTTAATTAAAAAAAAATCTCAATATTGTATTAGAAATAATTTTTTAAAATGTTTTTACTTGAAAATACATCAAAATAATATTTATTTTTTAAAATTTGTTTTCAATATTAAAAAATAATTTAATAAAAAAAACACTGTTATTTTTCCGCACAAATAAAATGATGTTTAAATGTTTGTACCGTGATTCTTTGATTTGATTATTTGTGCTCATAATAGAATTATAATTTTTAGTATATGTGCATGAAGAGTGTTATTCCCTTTGTGTTTTGTTAAGATAATTGATATTATTGACGTGTCAACTAAGAAAAGCTTCAAGAAATTTACATCTTGTAAAAGCTAGCTCCGTAGGAGGCACGATGCACAAAGCAGGCAGACAACTTTGACCGTCGGAAATCATGGAGTAAAATCAGAGCAGATTCTGTTCTAGAAAGGGAATTTTCTAAGCGAGTCTTGCATCAAATTATACTTAATTTTGGTGTCAAATTCCATAATTAGTCTTTTAATATCGTTCCAAAATGATTCCCACTTCAATTTCAACGCCAAATTATTGTTATTAGTTTTTTTCAATGGTTTTGACAAAACTTCCTACACAGAAATCAAATCTAACTTCATTCGGGTTTCAAATTATGAACGTATTCATAGAATACGACTTTCTATCCAATCTCTTGGAAAATATAAATGCACAATAATTAATGATATGAGATACAAATTAACATTAGGTAAGCATAAAAATGATAAAAACATAAACCAAGCTTATAAATGTGGATCAGGATAATTTAAATGATGGGTGCGGTTTATGTGCTTCTGTTATGTAAAGAATGTTGGATCATTAATCCAATATTGGGACTTGTATGAAAATAATTATATGTTTGTGGACTCTCAAATAAGATGGAACCTAATTAAAAATGATATGCTAAGTGTTTTTAGGCAACTAGATTTTGATGTATCTAATATGGGTGTGGACTTTTAATGTGTAGAGATTAAAGAGTTATTTCTGTTATGTAAAGAATGGTGTGATAAATCAATATGCTATGATTAATGCAATTTATTTATTTATTGTAATTCAATAGGAAGTTTAATAGGACTTGAGCAACAAGAAAAAAAATCCCAAGTCAAGAGTCTAATGGTGACTTTAACTCATCTTTAACAGTAAGATCTATAAGTTCCAGCTCGAGTTTTCATTGTTAATTTCATCAAGATCTTTTCTAACAAGACCCAATTTCCTCGGTTATTACTTTTTTCTATAATTATAGTGATATGGTCCCAGTCAAGAGCCATAGTGAGGAGATATAGCCGAAATTAATGGTTCCACTACAACCATTACATTATTCAAATTTCATTGCAAATATAATGGAAATAGACTGGTAACCTTGCGCCTGCACTTCCTCCATTATACTTGGTGTTGGTTATTAGGATTGATCTGGTTCGTCCATGAGGGATGAACCCGGTTTATATATCTAGAGGTGCGGTTTGGCATTGGTTCACCCATGAGGGATGAACCTAGTCTATTTATCTAGGGAGTGTTACTTATTGGTAACCGCAAGATAACCGCTAAGTAACTTCTCCTCACTAATATAAATAGGGACTTCCCTCTCCATAATTGAAATAAGTTATTGGGATTCGGCTCTCCCAGATTTTCGTGGCTTATCATATAGTGTGTAGATCGTGATAGAAAAAATAAAGTCATTTAGAGTGTGTTTAGTATTGTGAATGTGATTGCTTGTATGGTTGTGTTTTGAAAAAAAAATGTTTCAAAAAAAGCATTTTTTATTGATTTTTGTTAATAAAATTAAGTGTTTGGTTAAAATTATAATTGAGGTTGAGATTGAATTAAAAGTTACATTTGTCATCATTGTCATTTCCATTATCACCGTATGAGTTATTGGTTCTTTTACAATTAAGATAATTAATGTGTTCTACAATGCGGTTCATAACATTTTCATAGTCGCCATTAAAAATCTCTTCTAAATATAGCATTATATGTTAAGTGTGGATCATTGATATCTTCCACCACTCATTGAAATACAATAAAATGTTAACTGTTGTATAAAAAAACATAAAATCAAGTTAAGTATATTAAAAGAAATCAAGTACTTGTCAGGAATAAGTTTTTGACAATCATAAGGTTTCTATTAAGGAAGTCAAGGCCATGGAAAGCCATCGAAATCTCCACTAAATATAACATTATATGTTAAGAGTGGATTATCGATACATTCCACCACTCATTGAAATACAATGAAATATTAAGTGTTGCATAAAAAATATGAAATCAAGTATATTAAAAAAAATCAAGTACTTGCCAAGAATAAATTTTTGGCAAACCTATTAAGACCACAAAAATTATTTGTTTGTATATTTTTTGTTATTTATTTAAGATTTCATATTATTTCTTTTCTATTTTCTATAAATTATTCAATACTCTAAGTCATTCTTTGATTTTTCCATCTTCGTTAAAGAATATATATCTAATCAAAACAAAACAAAAACTTCTAGACGACGGAATGATTTTGCAAAAAGAATTTTGATGTCAAAAATATTAAAAATTTCTCAGTCAAACTAATCAATAAATGGCCAGTCAAATGATGTCCCGCATGATGACTACAACGAGATTGTTGGGAATCTAAGATCCTAATTTCCACTTCAAATTAGAAAACAACAACAAAGTGACGATTACATTTTTGAAGTTATCTTGGTGTGACCTCGACCAAACACAAGAAAAAGCACAAAAAACATGCGAAACAAGCTGTAGTGAAAGATTGATGATTATAACTGTCACACCCTATGTGAGAACACGGTGTCGCGGCGATCTTTCCTGTGAGTAGAGTTATTTATATTTGATTTTATCTTTATTTTTTGTAAAAAAAAAGAGTTATCGTCTAGTATTATGGTTACTAGGAAATATAAACTGGTCTTTTAGAGATTCTAAGACAAGGGACTGGTTGCGTAAAGGGAAGGTTTTAGCACCCCTAGTACGTCCTATCTAACGTAAGTTGTTTGGTGTTTTGGTTTGCTTATGATTTATTATGGTGTTGATCTTTTAAAAATATATTGGTTAAATGATGATGACATATTATTCCCGTAAAAATATTTTTGATATTTACCACTTTAAGGTTTCTTTATCCAAATATTTACTGTGAATAACAACGAATTATCCCCGCTAATATTTTGTATAATAACTCCTTTTAGTTCTTTACCCAAATATCAACAGTGAATAATAACGAATTATCTCTCCCAATATTTTGGATATTAACCCTTTTATGATTTATTTACCCAAATATCAACAGTGAATAATAACAAAATATCCCTACCAATATTTTGGATACTAACTCCTTTAGAGTTTATTTATCCAAATATCAACAGTGAATAATATGAATCCCCAAAATAAAAAAAAATTGATATTCTTGGAATATTGGTCAATACCCTTTGGATTTTACAAACATGATGTAAAATCCAAAAATGTGAAAAAATGATTTTTCTTTGTTTGCGAAATCCATGCCAAAAATTATTATATTTTTAAATTCTGAAATAGTATTTTTTTAAAAAAATAAATGTTCAAAATATATTAACGTATTGGGCCACCTAATCTAAGACTGGGCTTAGGCCCACCTAATCTAAGACTGACAACGTCGGGGCTGGGGAAGAATAGTGCTTAAGTTTTTTATGTAAATTTTCCTCTGTATTCCCTGCTTTTATATGTGTTCGTACGGGAATTTTTCCTCCATTTTTTTCTTCCTCTGCTCGTTGTTTTTATAGGCAGTGCAGGAGGTAACCGTTGCAAATAACGGTGGATTACCTCCTACGGCAACAGGCTTGTAAACAGCGGTGTGCAGGTGACCTGTCGGCGGTGGGTGTAGGCGGCTTGTCAGCAGGTGCATGCGGTGGCGTGTTGCTTTAGGAGGTGAAAGTGCAGTTTGATCCCTCAATTGGTAATTATTCTAATTGCACCCCCAATTGGATTTAAACTTATAAATTTTGTGCAATTACCTCTTCAGAATTTCAACATCAGCCTTGACTTCGCACGCCTTTTATTTTGGTCCTTGATTTTTGATTTGCGCGATTTAACCCTCAATCGACCATTAATCTCTCAATTTGTTCAATTTGGCCCCTCGATTTCGCATAATTGGCTTGGAAAAATTCAAATCGGTCTCCGAAAATTCCAATCTCATCAATTGAACCGAATTAAATTCAGGAGCTTGATTTCTCATTGACTAAGCCCTTAATAAAATTAATTTGACCAATTTAAACATAAATACACTTTTAAATTGGTCAACGATTAAATCAAACTGATCCATAAAAATATAATTATATCTTTCGACTTAATTTTTACAGATTTATCCGATAATAAATTAATTTCACCTTGAATCTGCGCTTTTTTTTATTTCTGGGCACAAAAGAGGTTGATCGAGCTCTCGAAAATGTCCAAAATTTCCGTCATGATTTTTCTGCCGACACCGACCCCTTTTTATTTTATTTTTGTTATTTTTGGGTAGATTTGGAGAATAACCCAAAATTGGGTTATGACAATAACCACGTATGTTGATATTTATATGCTGAAATTGTTCAAAAAATTAGTCCATTCATCAAAAATATTTATACTAGCTAATTGCCCCCGCGCGTTGCCGCTGGTATTCTTGTGTATATAATTTCACATAATTAAATTCACAACGATCAAAATTATAATTGATGATAAAACAAAAATAAAAATTATTAGCTGGAAAAAATCATTTAATCTGAAAATTTTAAAAAATATATGTTCTATGTTGCGGGTTGAGCGAACAATTTTTATAGGATTTGCTGGATCAAAATTAAAATACAATATTTATACATGCAAAATTTAATATAATAAAATTGTTCAACACACCTTATTATAACAATAGCAAAATCAAAGCCTTGAAATCAAAAAATATCATTGCTTTTACTATTAAAACAATAAAAATTATTAAATTATCCTGGGAAAAAAAACTCAAAAAACATTAACAAAAGAATAAGTAAGAGAAACAATTAAATTATTATTATTATTATTATTATTATTATTATTATTATTATTATTATTATTATTATTATTATTATGAAAGAAACAAAAATAAATGAAAGACAAAAAATATCCTAGAAACTTTAACAAAAGATTTAAAAAAAAACTATTATTGCTATTACTGTCAAAACAACAAAAATTATCAAATTATCCGGAGAGAAAAAAAAACATTAAAGAAAGAGCAAGCAAGAAAAACAATTTAATTATTATTATTATTATTATCACTATTATTATTATTATTATTATTATTATTATTATTATTATTATTATTATTATTATTATTATTATTATTATTATGTTAATAATGAAAGAAACAAAAATTAATAAAAGATTAAAAATATTTCAGAAACTTTAACAAAAGATAAAAAAACACAAAAAAAATAAATTATTATTGCTATTACTGGCAAAATAAAAAATATTATCAAATTATCGGGAGAAAGAAAAAAAAACAGAAGAGTAAGAACGAAAAATAATTAAATTATGATTATTATTATTATTATTATTATTATTATTATTATTATTATTATTATTATTATTATTATTATTATTATTATTATTATTATTATTATTATTATTGTGTTAAATACACTTATATATACATGGACAAAAGTAGGGATTATGCTAGAAAATAAAAAAAAAGTAAAAGTGTAAGGGCTGAAATGAAAATCAAATATAAAGGGATTAAATTAAAAAATTAAAAGTCAAAGGGCTGAAATGAAAATTACATTTATTGTCAATTGAAATTGAAGGACAAAATTGCGAAAATCGGAATTTGTGTACCGAATTCATTGAGTTATTTACAACCAATCCGGAAATCAAAAGTAGAAGGACCGAAGTGAAACTTTCACATTCAATTAATTAAAATCGGAGGACCCAATTGAACTAAATCAAAACTTATATAACAGAAATCAGGACCAAAAACCAAATTAAAAGTCGAGGGACCGAAGTGAAAAGTAACAAACAATGGGGGACTCTCTTGCACATTTACGTGCAAGAGAGAGAGAAACGTGGTCGGCGGCTTTAACCGGCCTCCGTCGCGTCCACGAACATTTTTAGGTTACACGCGCCACCGCGGGAGGAAGACCACGCGGCGGCGCATCGAGATAGACTCCTGAAGCCAATTTCCGGCCACCGTATGACGCCGCACGCGCCACCTAAACAGGGCGTGAGGCAGAAAACCGTCTGGTGCGTGCGCCTCACGCCCTGACAGACACCGAATTTAAATTTGAAAAAATAGGGTCAATTACCGTTCTAACCCTGGACCCAATTCATTGTTTTTGTCTTATTAGGGGCTATAACCGTATTTAGCCATTTCAGAAAATATTAAAAAAACTAAAAGTTGCGGCGGACCGGACCGGTCCAGACGCGCGCAATTACACCGGTGCCCCTCAGCCGGATGCCTTATTTTGTCTTATTATAATGGTGAAATCGTTAACACACTGTTCACAACTGATTATTGAAAAAAAAAAGGACAGGACAAATGAAAAACCAAAAATGGCCCCGTTTGCCCAACCCCTTCTGCCGCGGGGACGAAGGCCAAAATTGCCTCCACACTGTCGCAATCCATAATGATCTGTGAGAGAAGCTACAGTGAAAACCCTACGCTGTTTATGTGTTTTGTAATTTTCAACCACATTGACTAGTAGCTTCAAAAAAAGATAAAAAGTAATACAAAAAATCGGTGTGTCCTTGAGATTCAAAAGGATGGCTCGTGTGATGTAGAATTTCGTTGTTGTTTTCCTTTTCTTTTATCTCTTTTGGGATAGAATTTCTCTAGATTACTGAAAGGTCCAATGAGCCTTGACTATATATATAATGGGATAGCCTCCTCCCAGTATATTAGTTTCGTTGAGTTTTTGGGCTTGTTTGCGTTATGAGGTTTGGGTTTTATTCCCTTGTTTATGTTTCAAAATTGAATACTAATCGAGGTTAAGGATCAGCCCTTTGATTCACGTCAAGCATATATTAAGGTAATAAATTCTTGGGATTTATAAATTTGATCAGGTAATCCATGTTAAAAAGTTAATCATCTAGGTTTTAATTAGTTTAACTCTCTATCTAGTTTGAATGCATGAAATTATTGATTATTCAACTTATTTGAAATTGATTTTTTTTTCAGCAATAGCACTTGCAAACCAAGCTGACAGCACTCTTAAGTGGCACTTACAAATAGGGCCTGTTTGGGAGAGCGGTAGCGGTTGCGGTTGTGGTTGGAAAAATGGAGTTTTGAAAATGGAGTTTTGAAAATGGAGTTTTTAAAAATGGAAAGTGTTTGGTTAAAACTGTGGTTGAGTTGAAGGTTGAAGAAAAAGGAGTTTTGGTGTTTGGTTTCCAAACTTTACAAACTGCTTTTAACTTGGGAAATTACTTAAAAGGGCATGAAAATATACACACACATTTATTTATATATATTTATATTATATTAATACTCATAATTTTAATAATAATAATAATATAATATTATTTTATTATTTTAATATTAATATTTTATATTATTATTTTATTTTAATATTAAAAAATATTAATAGTTTAAAAACAAAATGAACACATTAACAAATAACCAATAAGTTCAAACACAATTAATTGAAATACATTTCATTACAAAAAATTCAATCAAATTAATCACAAATTAATACCCCTATTTTTTATGCTAAATTTGCTAACTATTATTATTATTATATAATTATATAATATACTAATAATTAGTATAAAATCCCCCCACCCCACCACATACCCGTCCGTTCCTTTCCATCTCAAACATAAAAAACCCTACCATCCTTCTCTTCTACCTCTTGCACCGCCGCCCTCCACCCACCCACCCAAAAAAGAAGCCAAAAACCAAACCAACACCTTAAAATCTCCGACTTCCTCAAATTTATCTACCATCCTTAATAAATCCCATTTCCTTAATAATATCTCACATGGGTATCCTTAAAATCCCTCAAACTCAAATGGGTTTGCTTTAAAATCATACAAAATGCATTGCTTCTCTACTGAACTGGGTTTTGCTGTTACATTTACTTAAAATCACTCCACTTTCCTCTCCTTTTAAAATAAGGAGAGGCTCCCAGGTATCTTTTCTTGCTTTGTTTTTTTGAATTGTTTCAATTTTTCAGTTCATTGTTCGTCACTTTGTGTTGTTGTGTTCTCATTGTTCAGTTTCATTGTTTACTTTTCAGTCCAACGGTACAATTCCAACGGTCATGTGCATGTGAGAAGCATCTTGCAGCTAAAGTTGCAGAGGAGAGCAAAGTTAAGAGATGGGAGGAGGGGCAGACGAGAGGATAAAGTAGGCTTTTTTTTTCAACGGTTATTTTTCCTATTTGAAATGTGTATCGTCGTTTCGATTAAGCCGGATCGCAATCTGAAAAGCTCCAAATTCCAGCTTTTCTTCAAACGGCGTTTCGGAGAGAATTTGGTGTGGGTCCCATGGTTTAAATGGTGTTTTGATTTTTACCAAACAGCAAAATTGCATCCCGTTTGGCAAACGCTGAACGCACCACGTTGCCAAACGGGTGCATAATAATTCTCATTTTGACAACGATTTAATCAATATTTTTCTTCATCCTGAATAGAATATATCCCATGCATTTTCTCGAACACTGATTAAGCAGCAGGATTGGACACATTTGGTCGGGATTTAGCTGCTGCAAGTCCTCCATTCCAGATTCTCTCATTGAATGTTCTGCATGTCGATCCAGTCTTTTACTGGCCCTATTATATATATATATATATATATATATATATATATATATATATATATATATATATACATGTCCCATGATTATAAATTTACTTGAATGATGGAGAACTGGAAGGCCATTCATGCTCATAATCTTCGGTAGGAAAAGTATGAAATTTCAAGGATTCTCTCCAGACAAAGACTTTCTGATACTTGTTAAAACCAGCAGTCAGTCTGATGGTCTCGGAAGGGTCCAAATGATTGAAGCTTTCATCATTCGGCAGCTTGAAGAACTTCATCGCTGTACTTTGTATGTTGTTAATCACTGCCTCTGCAATTCCATGGTTCTTCACCTAGAAATATGATAAATACTCTTAGAACAACATTCCTAACATATGCATAAAAACAACATTATACACACACTCAATATTTAGATAAATCGTAAAATCCGAGACTCAACATCGACAGCGAAGACAACACTAGGTTTTCTTGCTTGGCAAGAGTATAAATAAGTCTTTAATGGACATGACGTGTTGGTAAAGGACTTAATAAAAAGTTTATCCTCAATATTAGAATGTCTAGGAATAGAGTTTCATAGGGTTTTTTTCTTCAATTTTTTTTTATAGAGTTATCTCAATTTCATGAATTCAGTTTTTTCTCTTGATTTCAACATTTGGCTTTGGATTAATTAGAAATGAAGTTTTGTAATTTTTTATTTGATTTTTATATTTTTTTTTGTTGGTCTCATGGGGCAAGATGTGGGTTTGACAAGCCTAAGTGAACTTGTTTTTTTCTTAATTAATTTTTTTCCCTCCAAATATATCATTGTTTTAATATTTATCAAGTATATTGTTGTATCAATATTTATTTTAAAAAATATTGTTCAATATATATTATTTTCTAAATTTATAATTAACTTGTTTTATTATAAAATACCTTAGCAAACGTAAGCCAATAATCTATATTTTTTTTTGCTATTGATTGATACTAGTACATGAAGATAATATAACAACACACAAAAATAAAATAAACAAAATTTAATTTTTTTTTAAATATTTTTTAAAATACAATGACAAATATTTTCCGGTAAACAAATAGTCATTTAATGTTCTTGGCATCTTGGTGCGACTTGTTATGGCACTGGAACCCTTTCATTTAATTTTTTTTATTCTAATTATTGTTAGAGGCTATTTAATTTTTTCCACTTATATTGATGAGTTTATATAAGAAGTAAAGGTTCAAACTTGAGATTTTAGATGAGAGATCCCAAGAAATCTCCCATCAGAATGAAATAGAGACGTTTTCAGTAAGGGCAAGTCCAATGCTGGAGCTATAAGAAGAGTCAAAGCCAAAATTTTGTCCTTTTGGCTTTTTGTGTCAAATTTTTCATCTCCAACGCAGAGGCATTTGAAGAGCCAAAATGGCTATTGTCATTCCCAGGAGCTATTTCTACATGTTTCAACCAAAAAGCCAAAAAATAAAATAATATTTAATAAATAAAATAATGTTTTGCTTCCTTTACCTTTGCTACGACTTGAGCTCTCTCACCATCTTTCTCTCTTTGATTTCGGCGTGAAAAATGAATTAAAGGAAACAAAATAATAAAAATAAAATTGCAGAAATTAAAAAGATTAAATAGAAATTGAGAGACGTAGAATTAGCAAAGAAAAAATAGAAAATGATATGAGTCATTGTTGTTGCTGTTGAGAAGAGATGTAGAGAATCTGTTTTTTGATTTGCTGGAGAGGGAGAAAGAGGGAGACTTAATTCATTTTTCCGGGGAGTGCTATAATTAAAAATAATATAATTAAAAAATAATTATATTGTATAATTATGCTATTATTTTAAATTTATTTTTTAATTTAAATATAATTAAAAATAATAATTTTATTGGTAGAGAGTTTTTTAAAATTAGTTATTTAATTATATAACTTACTCATATTAGTTAATTAATTGCATAATGGTACTATATTTAAATAATATATCCAAAATGGCTCTCCAAAATGGCTCTTACTATTGGAGCACACATCAACAAAAAAGTCATATAAACACTATTCAAGGAGCCATTTTACGGCTCTTAAAAATGACTTCTACCATTAGACTTGCTCTAACTAGGCTGATGCTCCTCCCTATGGTCATCAGAATTCTCTGGTAGCTTGAAGAACTCTCTTTCCATAAGTTGTGCATCATCTTCTCCGGAACGTCGTGGTTCTTCATATGAAAACATGACACGTGTAAGTTGTCAGGACAAGATTTCCTAGCACTTAACATCAAGGCCATTATATCCAATCGTTCAGCTCATATATGTGGAAAGGAAATAAGATGTGGGACTGGTACAGCTACGAATGACACGATGGTGACTAGTCTTATCACCCTACCGAGTAAAGAGTCTGTTTTTTTATATGTATATAACTGGGATGTCTGGGTCTGCTTACATGTACCACAATTAATCCCTGAACTCACTGAACATCCTGCAAGTCCAGTGAGCAGATAAAACACTATGGGGTGACAAGTATGCCTAGCAGGGCTTGAACCCGGGTAACTGGAAGGAACAAGCGCTTCACTGACCTAGGCCAAGAAAAAAGTCTATTTTTTACTATATATGTTTTTGAATAAAAAATTTAAAAATATATATTATTTATTTTATATTTAAATTAATTTTTTTAATATTTTTAAATATATTAATATCAAAATTAATTTTTTTAAAATAAAAATATATTATTTTAATAATTAAAAAAAAACAGTATTGCTTACAAATGGATTTTACTGGATCCTGTCGTATCAATGAGATATTTTTTACGGCGTTGAACCGTAATTGTTATCTGATATGCAATTCACGGTGAGATTTGTGGTTATATTTCAAAAATATTTTTTAAAAAAAAATTAATTTTATTTTTAATTTTTATTTAAAATAAATTTTAAAAAAAATGATATTTTTATATCATTTTTATATATTGATATAAAAATTATTTTTAAAAAATATTATTTTAATACATTTATGAATGAAAATCACTTTAAAAATCAATCATAACCACACAACACAAGCGCTTAACCTAACCCAAAACTCTAGCTACCGGTTGTTTCAAAAGCACATTTAAAAATTAAGCTCGCTCTCAAGGAGTGGTGTACTGTCCTGATTTGACATGATAATACCTGTAAATATTGGTTAGTGATAAAAATAATATTCTCACATAACTCGTGTAAGCACTAAATCATTATTAATATTCTCACTTGCTCACACCTCTCATCTCACTTTCTTGTAGTTCTTGTTGAACTAAAATCAATACCAAATACAACCAACTTCACGCAAATTCATGCATGTAATTTAAAAAGTAATAAAAATATAAAAAAACTAATAAAGCATAATCTCACAAGTAGCAAGCAAATCTATCCCAAAGACTAAAGAATCAAAAAAATCTGCGATGATAGAAAACTATGTTTCTAACTACAGAAATGGACATGGAAAAATCTCAAATCGGTGTGAAGATTATGTTTTTGACAACTGAAATGGACATGGAAATATCTCAAACCAGCCCTCCACCGTCCATAAATCTTTGTTTACATATCCGGATTCTTCAAGGCAATTACGAATATGGCATGAAATCATTAACATAGGTGTTCAAATTAGATTTTATACAATTCGATTAATTTTTATCGGCTATAAAATTAATGACCATATAAGTTTTCAGTGTTAATCATATTAATAATTATATTATTTGATTTTAAAATAATAACAAAAACAAACTACAGTAATCGATTCAAAATGATAAGAAAAACAAATTCCTTAATATAAAGTTTTTATTATTGTACTTTACTGGCTACCTACCACATACTTTATGTCACAAGTTTTTCAAAGTAGAGGGAGGACGTCGGGGAAGGCACTCTATAGGTTTTGTTTTTCTGCCGGTGACTTTAAAGTCTATTTTATTTGTTAATTTTCAACATTTTTGACATTACAAACCGACCTTTCTAGATTGAGATTTTTTTTCAAGCTGTGATAATAATTTTGGGCTAGCAACAACTCAATCGGATGAAGGCGCGTGTCATCAACTATGATCATCTGATTTTATTTTTTATTTTTTTGTATTATTGTTGAAAATTTATATGACGATACCACATATAAGTTAATCTGAGACTAGTTTGACATTATATGAGTTGATTATAATTTAATCCCTATATATTTTATAATCTTGCAAGTTAATATCTTCGGTTTTGAAAAGTGCAAATTAGTTTTTTAATCAAAATTAACTATTAATTTTTTTAAAAACAAAATCTAAAATGTCTTTTTTAAATGAAATCATAATGTTGTAAGTAGTTGGTGAGATTGAGAGCTTTTATATTTAAGCAAAACAACTTAATATACGGCAACCTAAAAATTAAACAATTATATGGCCTATTTGTTTCTACGGTTGTACCGCCGTTTGCTCAAAATTTAATTTTTTTGGTGTTTTAAAATTATTTTGATGTGTTAATGTCAAAAATAATTTTTTTTTAAAAAATAAATTATTTTGATATATTTCTAAATAAAAAACACTTTCAAAAATAATCGCAACTGTACTCTCTTTAAACATGCTCATAGTGGTTAAGATTACAGAGATCAAATAAATAATAGTTTAATCGGTACTTAGCATATCGACCACAGAACAAGTAAATGGGACAGGTGAAGGTGTCTGCCAGGTGGGAAACGAGTGCCTACACCATGGGATAACCATAGTGAGTCAGTGACATCCTTCAACAACGTCATCTCTTTGATATTTTAGGTCAGGTAATTTATTTTTTATAAAAAAAATACATATGCAAACTTTATATATATATATAATAAATAAATAAAAAGCTTATACATGCACTTAATTAAATAATCATTTGTGCCAATAAACAGAGGAAAATATTGTTAACGCATTTATTGGACTCACCTACTTGCAGGTTGAATAAATTATATCTAACTCAAATCAATTAATGCATAGGTATTATCAAATATTTTTTAGTTTTTTAAATTGCTGAGATTTTTAGAGAAAAAATCAAATATTTTAATATCGGGTTCATATCTTATAGGATAAGTCTACGGTTCAATATTGAATAAAATTGATGGGAGAACATGTAAGTAACTCATAAATAATTATAAAATAATCCATGAATTTTTCAGGGTTTTTTTATTAGGCTTGTTTAGTTTAAATATTATATTTTTTATATAATTGTTTTTTATATAAGCATATAAACACAATCTAAAAACGCTGAAAAAATCATTTTAAAAAAATAAAAATACTTTTAAAAGTTTAAAATAAAGATGCTCTTAGTGTAAGACCCAAGTTAAGATTTGATGAATTCAATAAAATAATTATTTTTAAAAAAATAATTATAAAAATTAACTAATTTTGATCGGATATCAATCTGAATTTTTATATGACTCATATTAAAACAATTCCTTATTTATTTATTTTTATAAAACCTAACCTCAGCCAAGCTGAAGATTGACTGTATCCTGTATTAAAAAACTATCCCATTGTTTGATTTTATGATTCGAGAATGGTATTGGTTTATGATGTCATGCTTTCAACGTCACTAGGTATGACACATTGATGAAGACGAAGATGATAATGCTTTTTTGTAAATAAAATTTGAGCATCTGGAAGGTGCCAGCTGGAAGTTGAGTTTTACGTAACAAAGTGAATTGACATGAGTGGTGCTCAACTCTTTACACAAAGATAAATAGAATTTCCGTTTTAAAAATATTTTTTGAAAAAAAAATAAAATATTTTTATTTTAAATTAGATATTTTGGTTTTTCTAAATTATTTTGATATATTTATGTTAAAAATTAATTTTTCAAAAATAAAATAACATCATTTTAATACATTTATATTTTAAAAAACAACTTTAAAATAAAATAATATTGAGATTTTTTGCCCATTTTCAAAAGGTGGAGTGGATTTTTTTTCTCGTTGTTTCATTTTTCGTTTTGAATACGAGATCTAATGAATCTTAATATAAAATAGAGCTACTTACACCTAATTGTATTTTAAAAGTATTTTTTTTAAAGAAAATATATTTATATTTTTTAGTATTTAGATCATTTTCATGTGTTGATGTCAAAAATAATTTTTAAAAACTAAAAAAAATAACTTTGATATATTTTCTAAATACAAAGATCTAATGAATCAAAAACAACTTCAACTACACTTTTAATCAGAAAAAGAAATACACCAGGAAAATCAGTCATTAGAGGCCTTGAACAAATCTAAGCAGCATTCTTTTACGAGACCTCTGTTCCAGAACTTCTCATAGTATTCACCATATGTGAAATCTCTATAAACTGCTGGGTGATCGTCGTCAACCATCTCTTCGGGGGGGCCTATCACAGTATCCTGCGATGGACAGTAGAATGTTGGTATAGATATTCGTTCCTTCTCACTGTTCACCACTGCTCGATGAAGAACACTCTTGTAACGATCATTGCTCAGCACCTGATTGTAATAAAGAACATCTACTTCATCAGAGTTTTCCTTTCCTTTCTTTTTTCTTAAAAAAAACATGAATTGCATCGTGCAATTGGTGCGGAGGTATATATTTTTGGGAATAGTTAAGTTTTCTACGCTAATATTTCACAAAGTGTCGAGCCATTTATTGCTCCCTTGACAGTGAAGGGATTAGCTATTTATGCTAGTATTTTAACTCCCTTTCCTTTATATGTATTTCTTGTCTTGGGACACGAAATAGAGAATTTTAATTAATTATCTCACCTAAAAGCTTAAACGGTTAATTGAGATTTTAAAATATGATTTATATTATTCTCTAATATATTATTTCAGTAAAAGTTATTTAGGTATCAAACTTGCATAGATCTACACTATCTTGTGTTTGAATTTTTTATCAAAAGAATGAGGTGGTGAAATTCAAATTTCGTGATTACTAGGTTAACAGGGTTTTGATACCATATCAGAAACCATCTCACCTAAAAACTTAAATTGTTAGGTGACACCCAGAATATGATTTATATTATTCTCTAACATACCGTTTCAGTAAAAGTTATTTGGGTTTCAAACTTGCATAGATCTACACTATCTTGTGTTTGAATTTTTTTATCAAAAGAATGAGATGGTGAAAATTCAAACTCATGACTACTGGGTCAATAAAGTTCTGATACCATGTCAGAAATCATCTCACCTAAAAACTTAATCTATTAGGTGAGACCCAGAAATATGATTTATATTATTCTCTAAAGTGTTCACCTGCATTTGATCACCGATGTTGATAATGAAGGTATTGGGAACGGGATTCACAGCGATCCACTTGCCATCTCTCAGAACTTGCAATCCCAGGAACCTCATCTTGTAAGAGGATGGTTATTAGATTAGGGTCAGTATGTCCTGGCAATCCATACGTGAGTTCTGGCTGCGGACAGGGTGGGTAGTAGTTCATAGCCATATGTTGCCCGTGCTTCCCTATTTTCTTATCTATGTAGTCTCTTTCCAGCCCCAGACTTTCTGATATGGCCTCGAGCAATCTCAGCACCAGACCTCTAATACTTGTACAATATTCAGCCACATCTCTCCTGAAACAAGAAACAGTAACAGGGTGAGGATCACACGATATTTTATTAAAAAGAAAAGGAAATTGTTTCCAAGACGACGTTTGCTGCTTGGTTACCTGAATGATGGGGGATTGCAAGGCCATTCATGCATGTAATCTTCAAGAGGGTAGCAGTGAAGTCTCAAGAAATCTCTCCAGCTAGAAATCTTTTCTGAATTGACATTAAAACTGGTAGACAACCTGGTGGTCTTGGTAGGGTCATCGGAGTAGGTTTTTAACCTTTCACTTTCAGGCAATTTGAAGAACTGTCTAGCTATGTTCATGATTTTACCGATCATTTCCTCCGATATTCCATGATTCTTCACCTGACCACAGCGGTGCATTTATTCTGTAACTACAACAAGGACGTGCACGTAAAGAAGGAAGGAGCAGGAACATAGTTTCAGTACGTACCTGGAAGAAGCCATCGTTTTCGCAAGCTTGGCTGATTTGTTTGATCACAAGAGAGCGGCTAGGACCAGTAAGGCCGTGAAGGTCAATCAGAGGAATGGAGTCGTGGGAAATCTGAACATCGGAGAGATTTGGACGGTCGGTGATGGGACGGATGTAGCCAGAAGGAATTTGCTTTACACCTGATGCGGCAAGGTCGGCCAGTAGTAGATTCGACATGACTAGCTAGGTGAGAAAGCAATGCACTGGATTCTTTTTGGCATGTTCTTAAGCTGATGGAATCCATATTTATAGGTGAGAATGCGAGGGTTTTCATCCTTTCAGCCGCAAATTCATGGTTTCCAGCTCGGAAATCATTTCCAGCCGTGTTTAGCACAGTGTTGAAGTTGTTTAAAGTAATAAATGCGTGTATGAATATTATGATTTCGTGAAGTAACAGGTGCATAATAATAAAATAGTATTCATGGTTTGACCGATCAGAAAAGTCTGTTAAATAAATTAAATTTATTACATCATCACATAATAGCTTAATACATTAACTAAAATATAAATCTTTTTATTGTGCAATTCTTCATTGTTCACCTAGACACGGTTCACGAGGGTAATTTAGAACTTTTCAGGAAACATAGATAGTATTTACAAATTATTTGCAAGGTAAAACTACGAATATAGCCCTCGAAAACGACAAAACATAACCACGGGACCGCGGGTATTTTAGAAAATTCCAGGGGTCATGGATGGTATTTTCAAATTAAATTTTGCACAGTAAAACTACTAAGGGTGTCTTTGGTATTGTTTTTACTTTTTGTGGTTGAGGTTTTGAAAAACAGTTTCAAAGTGTTTGGTTACTAATCTTTTCATATTGCTTTTAACTTGTGAAATTACTTTAAATGACATACATATATATATATACACACACATATATATTTTAAAATATTGTAGATTTAATAATTATAGTAATATAATGTAATTAATAATTCAAGTAAATTGAACACTTTTTTTATTCTCTCACCAAATTACTTGCAATGTCATCACGAACAATATCTATACGTGAAGGTCTCTACAATTCCTGACTATTTGTGCGAGCTACAATATCTGGAAAAATAACATTCGGGATACTATTGGGATTACGATCATATTAAAAAAATATTTTTAAAAATTATTTATGATATCGTCTTCATGGTTGTGCCATCCATGGCTATCTTCGTGCACTGCAATGTCCTATGGTCATGGCTTCTCGTCCATGGCTGTCTTCCATGGCTTCTCATTCATGACTACAAGAAGCAGCCATTGTAGTGGCTTCACGCATTGCAAATCGATCGCAAGAAAAACACAAATATTATGCTTATTACAAAACACAGTTTCAATTATTTATGTGGTGGGACCCATTGCAATTTTTTTCTGCTTATTTTGTTACCAAACGCTGCTGAGTTGCTTATCGATCGAAACGAAGGTTTGACTGCAATGCCAAACGGGCACTAAATTAGCCCCCAAAAAGACAAAACATACACCCCGGATTCGGGGGGTATTGCGGTATTTTCCATAAAATATTTTTTTGTAGTTATTATTGGGTCCAATAGTGTATAGGTAATAGACTATTTTTTTTTGGAAACACTGTTTATGCATCATACGGAGGCGTCCATAGTGTTCGACACGCACGCGCCATTCTAGCGGCACTTGCCCATCATTGTGGCGGTTAAAAACAGACTTCCATCATGTCCCATGGTGCATCGACATGTTCTCTACCTCACGGTGCAGCGCATGTCTAGTTAGGGTGGTCATTGAAGCTCCATTGGACAGGTTTAAGTTTTTTCTCCCTTTTCTCTCTCCTTCCCCACAAAAATACACTTCGGTCCTTATGGTTTGTGTCAGTTTTAGTTTAATCCCAGTTCTTTTGATTTTGCTTTTATTATTGTTTTTTTCAATGTAAATTCTGATATGTTGCAATTGTGCCATTCAATTGAAATTAATTATATATGTTGGGTTTCAATTTTGTCCTTATTCTTTTGATTTTTTGTTTGCTTTTGGTTTCTTTAATTATTTTGGTATAAAGGTTTTAATTGCTTCTAATTGAGTCCTCCAATTGAAATTTGTCATATATTCTATCTTTCATTTTGGTCCTTATTATTTTATTTAAAAAAAAACATTACGCAACAAAAAAAATAAATTGAATGTCTTTATTTATTTCCGTTCCATGGTTTTATTTATTCATTTTTTTCATTCAATTGGAATTAATTATATAGTTTGTTTTGATTGTGTCCTCCATTTAAAATTAGTCATGTATGTTACTTTTCATTTCAATCCTTATTCTTTTAAAAAAAATTTTTTAACAAAATTACATTTTTTTTCAAAACAATATCATTATTTGTTTTGGTACCAAGGTTTTTATTTGTTTCAAATTTGTCCTTCGATTGGAATTAATTATATATTTCATTTTTTATTTCGGTTTTTATTCTTTGAATTTTTTATTTGCTAATAATTTCTTTGGTTTTTTCTGTTATTCATAGACAGTGTTTATTTGTTATTAGTATTTATGCGTCTATGTTTTTAGTTTTTATTTTTATTTTTTATCATTTTATTTTTTATTAGGGATTTATTTTTATTTGGTTCAGTCCTGAAATTTAAATTTATATTAGTGATCATTTTAAAATTAACATTGCTCCCTTTTTCTCTTTGTTCTTTTTTTGTGCTTTTTGTTATTTTTATATGTTCTTTGGATCATATGATTTTATGATTTTATTATTTGCGTCCTAATAATGATAATTTTGAGATCTTTTTTTAATGTTTTTTTTGTAAAAATGTTTTGCTTTTTTATTTATTTTTCTCGGCAATTTAATGATTTTAATTATTTGGGTAGTAATGTTGATAATAATTTTAACTATGCAGGGATGGATTTTTAATTTATGTTTTTTTTAGATAGAAAATTAACTATTTATTTTTCTTATTTGATTATTGCAGGTGTTTTTCACAATTTATATTTTATTTTTATGGTGAATTTAAATTGAATTATAACATGAACTAATCTTAATATAGTGAATTCAATAATTCAGATATTCCAATCTTCTTGCTTTTTAATGATGATTATAATTTTATTCTGGTTATTTTATTGAAACACTAAATAGATAAATTTATATCGATTTAAAATTCATATATTTTATAGAAAAAACTTGCACTTAATAGGAATCTGAACAGATTTATTATTTTTCTTAAATTTATATTATAATAAAAAAATCTCACACAATTAATGTTTTTTGAGTTGAAAAAAATATGGTGTCGCCTGCAGGGTATTGACTAATATATATATATAAACAAAATCATATAAAATGTATACACATCGAGCAATAATCACTATTTTTTTATCTATGTTTTATATATTTATTAAGTCAAATATATGTGATTGAAAGTTAAAAAGAAATATACAAGTGTAATAAAACCTATTTAAAAAAATAGGAGTAAGAAAACGATTTGAATTTGATTTTATAAATACTTTATTATCACTATTATTATTTTCATATCATACACACAATAATTTAAAAAAGAATTATTAAAATT
Organism: Salix viminalis; assembly: GCA_029228465.1. Taxonomy (NCBI): domain Eukaryota; kingdom Viridiplantae; phylum Streptophyta; class Magnoliopsida; order Malpighiales; family Salicaceae; genus Salix; species Salix viminalis. The sequence goes on from CM055441.1 coordinate 29,056,467, forward strand.
TAAATAAAAACTTATAATAGTATTTAAGAGTCCTGTTAAAAATTATAATATTATTTAAAAATCAAGTCAAAATTAAAGAGTGAGTGACTCTAATAAAAAAAAATATATCACATTTTATTTTAAAAAAAAAGAAAAATACATAAGACAATGTCACTCACTCCTAGGACCTTGTGTATGACAACTCTCGTGCTAGTTAACTGTTGCGATGTTGCGGTCGTACAAATTAATTACCCTAGCTTAAAACACACAAGATAGTATAGAGCAAGTATGGGGTCGATCCCACGAGGAAGTTTCAAGTCAGATTTTTATGTTGTACGTTATGTGATTGGGGGGATTTGGTTTGTGATTATCTAAACTATGCCAGCAATTAAACTAGCAAACAAAATCAATTAAAACCGAAACTTATCAAAAAAAAAAAACCTTGGTCACAAGCATACATCCACCTACGGAAATTAGAACCGATCCTTGAAATAAAAAATGCAATTTATGTTCTGAAATTTTATCTTTTCTTAACGTGATTAATTAACGGATCCGCCGTATAACTAATCCTAACCATCAAACAATCAAAGTGTCCGCACTAATGATTCAATTTAATGGTAGCTTTAAGAACTAGATAATTTCATCAAGATTAACATACAAGTTGTCCGCAACTTGTGTCAATTTATTCATATGTTCTCCCTAAGTTCAATAATGTAGTTCCGCCACAATTATCAAGCTTAGTTGTTTCACAAGTTCATATATCACAACTCCGGTTTTGATATTAAACTTAGCAATAGATTGTTCACAACAATAACTTAGAGTCCGCTCTAGCAATCATCAACAACAATCATAGGAAATATGCAAAGGAAAACAATCATACTCATTCATAACATAAATTGAAAATAGAAGGAAGAATAAATCTCACGGTTCTTGAAATCCGAAGGTTTTTGTGTCCTTGCAACCAAGTAAAAGAGTCTAACCTTGCATGTTTATTGAACAACTAAATAAAAAGATGGAAGAACACATGATTTAGGGTTTGGAGGAGGAAGATTTTGTGTTTTCTTTTGTGCTGGCTGCCACTTCCTTGCTCCTCTTCTCCTTTATATATGCTAAGAAACCCTAGTGTCTATTTTACAAAATAGTCCTTCCTTAAGTTGACAGAATTTAGTTATCCCTTGTAAAATTTGTATCTCCTTCATATCACATCGTTTTGAGCTGATATTTGGAGCGTTTATAGGTATTTGAGTCCTGAATCCACGAAAATTGAGTTTGCATCAATCGGACTTTTGTAGCTCGAGATATTGAAGTTCGAATGGACAAAGGTCGATATCGACAGATTGTAGGATTTGACTTTGAAGACTGCGATTTCCATGATCTTCCTTATTTTATTTCTTTTTCCTTAGCTTTCCATAAATTTATGGATTTTAGCTTTTGAATGTCACTGGAATCACTTCATTTTGATCTCTAGAGCTTCCACTCTGCACAAAACACCGACTGAAGGTCAAATCTGTCAATCACCTCCAATTACCTCCTTTTTGCATCATTCATCCAAAAATACCTTCAAAATATAAAACAAAGAATATCAAGGCATTTTATACATAAAACATATGCAAAACACTACGTAAATATGGATGAAATTATCAAATAATATGGTCACATCATTAACTGTGCCATAATAATAAATTATTGTAAAATGATTTATATATAAATAGTAAAATTTTATAATTATCTTAATTTAAGAATTGAAGTTGGCAAGTGAAGTTTTCAAGAAAATAAACTTATATTAAAATCATCTCATTCCATCGATCTTAACAAATCTTCATTGGCATGCTTGAATTTATATTTTACATTTTCGAAGATGAAATTTTATCTTTTCTACCTCCTATACATACATATTTATTTATTTATTTATTTTTATCTTGATCATCCCTTGGAGCTTTATTCGAAAATACAGCATACAATCATACTAACAAAAAAAAACTGTACCAATAACCATTAGTAAATAATTCAGTGATAAAAATTTGAGGCTAATGAATTTGTTTCTCTTGTTATCTCTTGTTTGAGCCATGTAATTGTTATTATAATAGTCATTAAAATTTTATATGATCATTAATTTCAGAACTTGAAAAAATTAATTGAGATTCATGAAATCTGAACAGAAAATCTATATAAATAAATAAAAAATCTATCAATGTTTAAACACACAGGTTCTGAAAAATAAATACATTGCTTTACCAAAGGCCATGATTTGATTCAATAATTGATGATAAATAAATGACAAATAAATACTAATTAAATCGGTAAGTGGTGGCCAGCGTCAGAATCTGTCTTTTGCTAGCTGGCATTGTTAATGAAGCAACCAATCTTCGGAGCTAGGACGCAAGGAAATAGACAATAGGACAGAGTACATACAATGACATCACTACAGTTGCGTCATGATTTCTTCTAGTAAGTTAAAGAAAAAATGGGGGTGGTGGTGAGTGGTGATAATAATATAATTCATATAATCATATAAATCATATATTATAATTTTATTTAAAATTTTAAATTTTTAGTAACATAGTTTTTTATATGATATTATAGATTTATTGAAAATCATAAATTTGTAAATATATGATCTGAATTTCATAAATTAAATTTGAATTTCATCCCTCTTATTTTTTTATTTGATAAAAATTAAGAACAAGATAATATGAATTTCTGCAAGTTCCAAACTTAAAGAACTCATTTAAAAAAACTATGTTAGAAAATTATACAAATTATATCTTTAACTCTAAATTAAAGATTTAAATTTATAAATGATATGGTTCTTTCAAATATACACACACAGACACAAAATAAACAATAGTTATAATAATTGATAAATGGTGGTTAATAATCATATCAATATAAAAGTTGTCTTGTTAGTTTCAATTAATTTTTTTTCTAAATTGATCATAATAATCTGGAAAATATCTTATTAAAATCAAATTTTAATTAGAGAGAGAGAGAGGGGAGAATTCAAACACGAAAATTGAAGCATGGGATAAGAATTCCATGGGTGTAATTTGTCGGTAGGGGTCATCCTCCATGTTAACACGAAAATTCTATTTTACAAGGACGGTATCTTGTAGTGATTGATTTCATGACGTTATATATCTTAAGTCAGCATTTAATGGTGGGTGTGACGACTGTGATGATGAAATTATTTTCAGAATAATAATAATAATAATAATAATAAAAAGGTGGTTGTGATGATAGAAAGTGGTGCGCGTATGAGTAATGTATGGTGAGGACAACCACTGGTGGTTGACAAAGAAAAGAATGAGTTCTTTTTCATCAAGAATATTTATAGATCTTATTATTATTTTTAAAATAAAAAATATATATTTTTAAATAAAAAATACTTTTAAAAATAATTTCAATTGCAAATTACAAATACATAATTTATAATCTGAGAAAACCTTTATTACAATTTTCTTCAGAATTGCCGACATCAGCGGTGATGATTCAGCTAAATTTTCTGTCAGCATCATACCGCCGTATGATGAAGGAAATTGACTCATTGGATGCTTTACAGTACGATCATGTGTACACCACAAATAGGTTGCCAAGCGGCAGTGCCTCGTCTCTGTTTGTATCGTGACCCAAACAAAAATTGTTTTTTTTTTTGTTTAAAATTATTTTTTATATGTATTTTTTAAACTTATTAATGTGTTTATTTAAAAAAAATATTATTTTGATTTATATTTTAAAAAATACATGAAAAAAAAAAACTACAATTACATTTCTAAACAGGATGTTTAAAGCAACCCTTGCATTCAAGAATCAACAACAGTACCACAACAAAGTCTACCTATTTGTACTATCATGTTGGATTAAAAAAAATTGAGATGCAAGAAGATAATATCTATATAATAGAAAATAAACTAGTCAATGGGGTTTATCATTATCGTTGAAATTTTATTTATTTATATATAAAAAAGCATCTTTAATTTTAAAATATATTAAACTGATAATCTTTTAATATTTTTTATTTTATATCAAAAATAAAAATAAAAACAAAGATTTTTTAATATATTTTATTATTTTTTTAAAGAAAACGTCTTTTACCACTACCTCGATAATGGATTTTCAGAAAATCGTGATTGCTTGTCTTGTCTTATCGATTTAAAAAAAAAGTGTCATGGACGTGATGAGGTCAGTGCAAACGCATTACTATTGAACAGTTTGCGTGCAAGGTATTACCGTTATTATCCAAGTTTCAGGTTACAGATTCAGTGAATTGAAACGATCAATCCAAATCTTTGAAGATTTGTTTCAGAAAACAACGAGCGGTATACCCGCGCATCTCGGTGATTTTTTTTTAATAAAATTGATTATTTTATATATATTGTGTTTTATTATTTTAATATTTAGTTAGTATAATTATAATTGATAAAATCTATGTAATCAAAATGGAAAATAACCCGTATATTTTTTAATTGTAGATAACCAAAGTAAATTTGTATTTTTTTTATGTTATCCGATTATTCATTATATGATTATATTAAATGTATTAAATATATGATTAATTTTTTTTATTCAAAAAATTCTAGGTCATGTTTTATTCTCCCTATATATATTCCTATGAGATAATATCCAATAAATATTAGAACATATAATTAATGAAAGACTAAAAATATCCTAGAAACTTTAATAAAAGAAAAAAAAATATATCATTGCCATTACTGTGAAAACAATAAAAATTATTAAATTATACGGAGAAAAAAAAACATTAACAAAAGAGTAAGCAAGAAAAACAATTAAATTATTATTATTATTATTATTATTATTATTATTATTATTATTATTATTATTGTGTTAAGTACAAAATTAAAATTTGAAGACAAATTTTTTTTGATGTTATCCGATTTATTCATTATATGATTATATTAAATGTATTTAAGAATACCAATATTAATTTTTTTTATTCAAAAAATCCTAGGTCATGTTTTCTTCTCCCTATATATATTCCTATGAGATAATATCCAATAAATATTAGAACATATAATTAATTAAAGACTAAAAATATCCTACAAACATTAACAAAAGGAAAAAAAAAATATCATTGCCATTACTGTCAAAACAATAAAAAATATTACATTATACGGAGAGAAAAAAAAATAACAAAAGAGTAAGCAAGAAAAACAATTAAATTATTATTATTATTATCATTATCATTATTATTATTATTATTATTATTATTATTATTATTATTATTATTATTATTATTATTATTATTATTATTATTATTATTATTATTGTGTTAAGTACAAAATTAAAATTCGAAGACAAATCTTTTTATGTTATCCGATTTATTCATTATATGATTATATTAAATGTATTTAAGAATACCAATATTAATTTTTTTTATTCAAAAAATCCTAGGTCATGTTTTCTTCTCCCTATATATATTCTTATGAGATAATATTCAATAAATATTAGAACATATAATTAATTAAAGACTAAAAATATCCTACAAACATTAACAAAAGGAAAAAAAATAAATATCATTGCCATTACTGTCAAAACAATAAAAAATATTAAATTATACGGAGAAAAAAAAATTAACAAAAGAGTAAGCAAGAAAAACAATTAAATTATTATTATTATTATTATTATTATCATTATTATTATCATTATCATTATCATTATTATTATTATTATTATTATTATTATTATTGTGTTAAGTACAAAATTAAAATTCGAAGACAAATCTTTTTATGTTATCCGATTTATTCATTATATGATTATATTAAATGTATTTAAGAATACTGATATTAATTTTTTTTATTCAAAAAATCCTAGGTCATGTTTTCTTCTCCCTATATATATTCCTATGAGATAATATCCAATAAATATTATAACATATAATTAATGAAAGACTAAAAATATCCTAGAAACTTTAACAAAACAAAAAAAAAATATCATTGACATTACTGTCAAAACAATAAAAATTATTAAATTATACGGAGAAAAAAACAAAACATTAACAAAAGAGTAAGCAAGAAAACAATTAAATTATTATTATTATTATTATTATTGTGCTAAGTACACTTATATATACATGGACAAAAGTAGAGATTATTCTTGAAACATAAAAAAATAAAAGTATAAGGGCTGAAATGAAAATCAAATATAAAGGGATTAAATTGAAAATTTAAAAGTCCAAGGGCTGAAATGGAAACTACATTTATTATCAATTTAAATCAAAGGACAAATTTGAAAAAATCGAAACTTATGTACCGAATTTATTGAGCTATTTACAGCCAATCCGGAAATTAAAAGTAGGAGGACCAAACTGAAACTATATATTATAATGATTTTGAATTGAAGGATGCAATTGAAACAAATCAAAACTTCTATAATTGCAATAAGGGCCAGAACAACAAATTCGGGCGTGCAGGGACTGAAATGAACTATGCCCAAAACACTGCTTCGCTGACGTCAGCTTGCGCACGAGGAGAGAGAAATGAGGGGGGGAAATTCAAACGCCCATTGACACGTACCTGGGAACCACATGTATACACGCGCCGCCCCATGTGGAAGAACGCATGGCGAAAAATTGTTCTAGACGCTGGTTGATCATTTTTGGACGCTGTATGACATAGCACGCGCCTCCCGAAGAACGCGTGCGTGCAGAAATGAACGGCGCGTGATGGGACGCGCCAACAGTAATCCGGAGAAAAAAAAATAAAAAGTTTGGCTAATTACCGTTTTGCCCCTCCCACCCTGTGCGTTATTTTGTCATTTTCGAGGGCTAAAACGGTGACTGCACTGTTTGAAGAAATATTAAAAAAAAAACAGCCCGTCCGAACCGGACCGGAATGGCCAATTACCTCGGAGCCCTTGTAACCGGCGGCGTTTTTTGTCTTTTTGGGGGCTTTTTTCGCCAATACACTGCAGAAAAAACGAAAAAAAAAGGCAGAGGTGCACCCGCGAAGCACCGGGCAAAATTGCCAATACACAGTGCACATGAGTCTGGTGCTACAGCAATGAACAGTTAATCACCGATGCCGTTTAGTGTTTTTGTTAATAAATTCAGCATTGTATTTTAATCAATGTTGTCAATTGTTTTTCGGTTCGAGTTTTGTTTTTTCAAGTAGAACAAAATATTTTAGTTTTGAAGTATTTTGGCGTTCTATTTTGGTGTTGTACTATATATATTATATATATAATTAAATATATTAATTCAACAAACAAAATTTTAGTTCAAATCCAAAAATAAATTTATTTAAAAATATTTAAGTTAAATTTCAGACTTAAGTAAAAAAATTAGAGTTGAACTGATATAACTCGATCGACTTGATGAGTTTAAAGATAAGAAGGAAAAATCATAAAAATATAGTTTAACTATAAAAAATCAAGTTAATATCTTAAAACAATATTGAAACGATGATATATTGGATAAACTCGAGTCAACCTTTCAAATATATGAATTGCGATATAAGACTATGATAACCTTAAATAAAGTAAATCAAAGCAAATAATAAAAAATAAATTTCTAATAAACTCGTTGTTGAATAATTAAATTGAAAGATATTTAATCTAAAAAAAGACACAACAAAATAATTTTTCTGAACAAAATTATGAAGCTAGATAATTTTATGAGAATTCCATCATCAATCTCGTAAGGTCCTTATATTCTTTGATTACTCTGAAAGTTTAACCTCATATATATGAATATGTCAAGAGACTCATCGTAAAATTTCATATCAATCTAACGGTCGGATTAAGAGATATGATTGATATTGTAAAACCATTTATTATTTTAAAATTAAACACTATTTGGCCAAAACAGAATAGCAGAACAAAAACATTCCGGACGGAATTTGAATGGAATTTACAGAATGAACCAAGATTTTGAGTGAGATAAAATTTGTTCCGATTTGTCCTGTTTTTTGAACTAGAATAAAATTAGATTTTTTAGTGTTTGTAAACATGATTAATTTATAGGTGTATGAGTAATATAGTAAAAACAAGAATGTGTGTGTTGCTTTTTCTTTTTACTTTTTTATTTATTTATTTTGTTTCAAATAGATGATAAAAAGGGAAAAATAAATTAACATAATTTTTTTTTATTCAATACGATCAAGTCTCTCAAAAATACAAAAATCATTTATTTTAAATTTGTATACCAAATCTAAAAAAAACAATATTTGCAAGCATTTTGGATTTAATAACCAATCTACTAAACCTATGAGAATTTGACTAATATTTCAAAAAAAAATTAATTTAAGTTAAAAACATTTTTTCTAGGATAAATGAACACTATTAAGGCACTTACATGGAACTTTCAATAAGAATTTATTTGGGCACACTAGCCTATAATAAATTTAAAAAGACAGATTTATTCATAATCTTCATCCTAAGCTATAAATGGACTACTAGATACATTCTATTGAGTCATTTACAGTTGAATCTTTGATAAAACCATTGCACTCGAGTTTTCCTAACTATCATGGATCAAAAAACTAGGTGGAGACTGCATTAAAGCCAACTGTCTACGTGCGACAACCACATAGACCATTTAAAAAAATATAGAATGATGAAATAAAAAGAAATAATATGAAGAAAAAAAATGCCAACATGCATTAACATTTCAAACTCATATCCTAGGTTATTAGACCAAAACCATAGAACTTTATTTATAATCAATCAAGTGTTAAATGATGAAAATACTGGACGGTAATTAAATTATTTTGTTATGGTTTAAAAATTGAAAATGACACTTCTACCCCTGGTGAATCTTTTAAATTATAACTATATTTTATTAAGAGAAAAAGAAAATGTTTAAAACTTTAAATCATTTATTTAAATTATAACTATTTCATTTAATAATTTAAATTTAATAAGCATAATGATTACGCTCAATTAAAAAAATTCTAGTATAAAACCTGATCATATTATTAGAGAATTAGGCAAGTGCATAATGCTCAACAACAAAATGAGTTTCTTTTGCGAAGCTACTTTAAAAAAAATAAAATCTGTTCGATTAATATGATTAGATCGTAAGATTTTAAAGTCCAAAATCAATACTCTTTTTAGATTTCATCATATTTTCAAATCAAACCAATAAATCAATGCTAGATCAAGTTGATCGGGTACATATATGATCGGGTTCAATTGATTTTTTTTAATTAATATGAGTGTTCGTACTAGGTTACAAATACTTTAATTAATTTTACAGGCTTTATCATGTAAGTTTCTAGTAATCATTATATTAACAACTACATAACTCAAATATGAAATTACGGAAAAAAAAAAGAAGTATTAATCCCAATCACCTACCCCTATACCCCAAGGGTTAAATGGATTTTGACCAAGTTTGTCGGCATGAGTTTGTCGGCATGATTCGACTACAATTGGGGCCGGTTAGCCGGTCTGGTCTTGTTAAATACCACTAACTGTACAGACGTTATTGCGTGTGCAAATAAAACGTGGCTATAAGATAAGCATCAAAACTACGGCAGTCGTGTTTGCCGGTGAAGCAGAAACGTGGCTATAAGATATACATCAAAACTACGGCGCATGTTTGCCGACTATGTCGTGTTTGATTTTAATGTTTTTTTTTAAAATTTAAATTATTTTTTATTTACCAAAGTAAAAAGTAATTTAAAAAAAATACTATTTTAATATATTTTTAAACAAAAAAAAATGATTTAAAAAATAAAAGTGCACTCCCACCAGAAACGATAGCAGAAGAAACTTTTGGTTTTGGCAAAGTCATGATAAGAGAGGATGATCTGGATGGACATTATCTTTCAGATTCATGGGGGAAACCTTTTTTTGAATTGTTATTACTTATCTATGATGTCTAACAATTTGTTATGGATAAGAACGATGGGTTTTAATTTGAGAAAAGTCGAAATGATTTCAACGAGTTTATTAACAACAATTCTATTTATAGTTTTAAATTTAATCACTAAATCAAGTTGAATTTTTTACTGTGTTAGTTTGCTACTATTTAATCTTGTTTTGAGTTATTAGCATTCAATTATTAATATATATAGTTTACTAAATTAGAATTATGTTTATAGTTCACCTGTATTTTTAAAATTTATGAAATCCAGATTACTTTAAATATCTGTTTGGGAGTGTAGTTGAGATTATTTTTAAAAGTATTTTTTGTTCAGAAATGCATCAAAATAATTTTATTTTATTTTTTAAAAATTATTTTTGACATCAAAACATCAAAATGATCTAAAAACACACAAAAAATTTCACATAAAGAATATCCTTGATTTTCGAAATTTTCTCTCAAGCAAGGTAGAAACTTCCGACAATTATTTCGACTTTATAGAGAATTTTGTTGGCGTACAAAACACAAGATCAACATATAACTATAGCACAGACAGATGTAATATAAGCAGGTTAAAGTTTAGTCATCAAAGTTTCTGTAGTAATTATTACAATTTTTTTTAATTATAATTATATAATAGGAAAGGTCTACTACTGTATAATATTTTATGTGTAATTGTAAATTATACAAAATATTTGTATGTGTTATTTTTTTTAAATTCACCACAATAATATAAAACACAGAGCAAAGTACTTAACACAATAACTATCCTAAAGTTGGATTCGACCATGCCTCTTTCTTTTCCTTTTTATTTCTCCATGAATTGGCTTAGAGATGAGTTTCTGCTGTGGTTTTTTTTAACTGAATTTTTGCTGTTTAAAAAACAGCATTTCTATGGGCTTTTAGCCCAAAAGATAGGTTCAATCTTATAGGTTAGCCCAACAGAGAAGATCTGGGGAATTTTTATGAGAAGGAAGTAAGGGTGATCATTTTCCATTAGATTTGGTTTTTATCTTTAAAAATAATCAAATAGAAAAACCTAAAATCAAACCAAAACCAGTTTAAACCGATCGGTTTTAATTCGGTTAAGTTTTAATTGAAAAACCCAAAGAGAATTTTCAATTTTTTTAGGCTTTTTTTTTTTTTTTACTTTAACAAAGTCTTTCCCTTCTCCCATTTCACCAAAAATAGAATCATATCAAAAAAATTGAACCGGACTAAAAGAATATTTTTTTTATTATATATATATATATATATATATATATATATATATATATATTAATTTGAACCGATTCGGTTTTAATTTACTGGTTTTTAACCATAGAAAACTGAAACTAGACCATTAGTTATTTTAAAAAGTCTAATCGGTCTAATTAATTTAGAATTTATTTTGCATTTATGTTTACCATAGACATTTCCCGTTCGCTTGTTGACATTTTGTGTGAAAGAGAGACTTAGCAGGTGGGTGGATGAGTGGTTTCATGGCGCACAGCTAAGAGGTTTCTGTTTGAAGTTTCCTAGCCTGGTGGGTGGATGAGTGGTTTCATGGAGTCAAAAACAAGCAAAACTATGCCACAGCCTTCATCTCAGGATGAGGAATCATGGCTAATTCAATGCAGCCTCATCTTGAAATTAATTATCTTTGAAGAATAATAATACTGTTTGGTGTATGATAATCCCATTTAAAAATGGAATAATTCCTTCTTCCTCTACAGAAAATGACTTATAATCTATCTAGGGTAGATGTAGCTTGAAAATTAAATCTTATGAGTGCAAGGAATTGGTATTTTTAATTGTTGAATATATTGTTCCATATAAGGACACTAATATCTGCTAAGTTTATTATAAATTTAATTGAAATGCTCTATTTTTCTATAAATTAGGGAATTTATATTAATTAAAATTAAAAACTTTTGAGTTGAGTTTACGATATTTCAGTGCTGATAACAAAACCAATTAATATAAGGACCTAATTGCAAATATTATGATCTGACAAGACTTCTATGCACTCAAGATACTCAACTATTAAAACCACACGCCCTTACATTTCCAAAAGATTAAAGGCAAGTCTCTTTCACACAAGTTGACTAGTCAAATCGAAATGCACATGAGTGGCACATCTAAACCACTTGATTGGTGGCGGCAAGTCCAGCTCATGAAGGGCTAAGTCAATGCTGCGAAACCATATGAATCACAAGGGTCACACGGTGCTCTTGCGTTAAACACGTTTGGATCGAGCCTTTTTGATCCATGAGGACCGTATAAATGTAGATTCTCTACAGTTTCTGATAGATTATATAGAAACAGAACTTGCTTTTTTTATTTCCAAATTCAGCCACACCAAAAAGATAGCGAGAAAAAATAATAATTCCAAGATAGAAATGATGGAGCGTCTTCTCCAGAGCATCAATGGAGACCTGGTAACCGATATCTTGTCTCGCGTAGATGGCTCGGCCCTCGCTTCGGTTGCTAGTACATGTTCTGAGCTCAGAGGCATTGCTCGCGATCAAGGATTGTGGAAAAAGTTGTGTCATTCAAGGTGGCCCTCCACTGCTCTTGAAGAAACAGAGCATCTGATTTCAGGTTCTGTTCATGGTTGCTTCGACAAATTCTACTCGGACGCCTGCCAGCTTGTTTTGTACGATGAATTTGCCAGTGCCAACTCTCTGAAACTGCCTGAATGTGCTGAACTGAATCCCGGCACCTCTCCCTCTGATCTACTGTCATTGATTGATGTTTATTCCAAGAACAGATGTGTGTTCTCGAGGGTTTTGGATGGCATACCTGACGCTGTAGATATATTTAAGCATGGACTTGTTGACAGCAGCTGGGAAATGATCGCTGACGAGCGACAGAAATGGTTTCTAGATTATCCATTTAAACTGGAATTGATGGGCCAGAAAGACGATGACGATGACGAATTATTAGATTCTCCCATATCATCAATCAGTGAGGCTGGAAAATCAAGAGAAAATCACTGCAAGAAACTGATAGAGGATCTCAGGTTGAGTTGGATACTGGTGGACAAGAACACAGGCAAAGCTGTTAATCTCTCAAGCTGGAAGCCATTATCGGTGCAGAAGAGTTGGCCATATCATGCTACTTTATGTGATGCAATTTGGGTGCGTTCTACCAGTGGAAGAAAGTTTGCTTCCTCAGAAGCTGGCCAGATTCATAATAACAGCCAGATTCAAGATGACAGAAAGAGAGGAGTGCCTGAAATGGAGCGAGATCAGCATGAGAATTGAGAACATAGAAGGTGCTCATGTCAATGGAAGGAGTAGCTTGATGATTCTGAGTAAGGCTCTTCACAGCCAGCGCAGTGCAAATCAGTTTAAATTGGAAGAGGGATTGAGGAGGTATGATAAACAGAAGACAGAAATGATGAGGAGAAGGGAGTCCAGGGAAGCTTTGGCTGACAGATTACTTACATTCATCGAGATCACTGTTTTTGTAATTTTTTACGTTGCTCTAAGGTTGCTAGTTTAGCACTCTCATACATATCAAGGGGTAAGTGTACACTGGAAAAGGTTATACTCAATAAATTATCCATTTTAATCTGGAACGTTGGACCTTAAAGATGACAGCAATAATCACAAGAGCTTGACTTCTTTGTTAGCATTCAATGGATTGTTAAAAATGGCTGAATTCAACTGAATATATCTTTCTACAGATCAATGATAAGAAAATATATGTTCCCATGATAAATGCTAGAAATGGGATACAATGTAAAATACAAAATTTCTGCTCTCGCTGAAGAGTTCCCATGGTTTGCAGGGCACCTTTGCAAGCAACTTTCTTGAAGTTCAGCGTGGTGCATTGAAAAGAGCTCTACTGATGATGCCAGTAGCCTCGATGTAGCGTTCCACACACCTGGAGATGCAGCTGCTCTCGCTCCCACTCAGGCTTGACCCTGGTTTTGTGATGCACTTAGCAAAGCATTTGTCCCTCACAGTCTGCATTGAAAATGAAATAATAAGTAATGTAGACAATTACACGCAAATGCCAGTGAAGTTATTGCAAAGTACAAGACATCGAGTAATTCAAGAAAGCAAATGCTTCTAAGAAATGTGCCACTAAAGTCAACTTTGTGATACCACCAAGTCCAAAAAATCCGATTACAAGTTCCAGCCAATAAAGTAATTCGAGAATAAATTAGCTCCAATATCCCCCCCCAAGCACCTGACAGCTGGTGGATCATTAATCCAACGTTGGGCTTTTGTTTATGCGTTCTTGATAATTTGACATGAATAATTTCTATATGTTATGAAATCTAGTCCTAACAGATACCTCAACCAGTATCCTAAGAGAATACGCTTTACTCAGGTACAAATTTGTACATGATTACAGGTGCTTATATGTTTCCTTCAGGAAACATGGGGTCCTGGCAGAGTGTTTAGGCGCACTCTCGTCACTTACGAGGTCTGGGGTTCGACCCCTCTCTTCGTTTACAGCCGGCCCCTTGGGGAGCACTTGCCACCCGGTGCGAAAGGGATTAGTCTGGGCCAGCGCTCAGGATACCCTTGGTTATACCAAAAAAAAAATATGTTTCCTTCAGGAACAAAAATACCGGGAAAGTAAAGCCTGTGCATGACTTTGTAACGAGATGAACTTGAAATTCAGTACTAATATCAGGATATATGTGTTTATAGCCCACAATGGAATGCTAATTACAAGTAAATAAGGTAGCCAGGGTAAAACCTCTTCGTAGAAATTTTAAGTTACACAAACTCCGCTGTTAGGCTTAAACCGATGAAACTGTAAATTCACCCTCATCATTTCATTTAAGGAGTCTAAACTTCTTATCTGATGATCAGAAGATAATTTCTGATTCCCAATTCCCGCACATAGAATTGCACAGACAATCCAGCGCACGCAACTAAGCTTCTTACCAATGAGAAAATCCAACCTAAGTGGTGCAAGAAATATCATCAGCACACAAATTGGTAAGTTCATCATTATCACTCCCCAGCCCTTGTAATGTATTCCCCTAAAACCGAACGCAACTCTCACATTAAAATCAAAATAATAAAGAAAACCCAGATAAAAAAAAATCATTTTTTGAACGAAAAATCACCTACAACTCATCTTTGACGACTAAAACAATATCATCTTTAGTCATTCTTTAAACTAAAAAAACCCAGAACCAAATAATTTATCCACTAAACCACCAAAGATGGTAAAACAACAACAACGAAAAGCTTATGCATTATAAGCTAATAAAGAGAGAGAGAGAGAGAGAGCGAGTGATTAACAAAGAATAAGTGAACCTCAAGGAACTCCTGGGCATAAGCTTGTGCAAGTTCATTCTTTAACTGGTCCTTAAAATCTTCAGCTGACATTTGGGGTGACCCAGATCCCATACTTGAATGTGAAGAAAATGAATCCATTACTTCTTTCTTGCTCTTCTCCCTGTTTTCCTGTTGGCTCTGTGACTCTGTTTCGGTGCTCAAGGAGAAGAGAGGGACAATATTGTGTGTTAAACCCTAGAGAGGGCTGTGATCGAGGTTGTCAAAACGCTTTTCTGACATGGAACTAGGATTGTAAGAACACAAAATGCAATCAAGCCTGTGATTCTTCTGTTTAAACAATCCTTAAACCCTTGTTGGCCCAATTGACATTGTCCTGAGCCAGCCTAGCTACCAAAAATATTGTTGCAGCCCAAAGCTTCACAGCAGGATTTCATTCATGAGTGAATCACCCCCTTAGTTATTGAATCCCATAAATCTAAATTTTCTGAAAGTAAAATTAACATTAATTATGATTTGTTTACCCATCATCAACTATGATAATTTTAAATTCACTGTCATCGTAGGCCGTTACATTGTCAACGGGCCTTCAAACCCATGCTGGAGCTCTATTGTATAGAATTATTTTTCTATTTTTATTTACAAACAAGCTGTTCTCGACAAAAATAGAGTCGAGCTCCCGTTCCATCTTAATAAAATGTTTATTTATCGCTGTATTATAAAAATACTTTTGAAAAAAAATTAATTTAAATTTTTGATATAAATTAATTTTTTTTTATATTTATAGATTATTTTGATGTGCTAATATTCAAAATAATTTTTTTAAATAAAAAAATATTATTTTATTATATTTTTTAAAAAAAAATATCTTAAAAAACAATATCAACCACTCCCACGACAAATCAAGAATGGTCAGCTTGTCCTTGCTAGCTTAATTAAACAGGTTATTCTTAGACATATTCCTTTTCAAATAGGGTCATTCTAGTAATTTAGAGTCTTCATTTCTATGTTTAAAATTTTTATTAGATTTTTCAGATGTATTGATGTGAAAAATATTTTTTTCTAAAAAACTTATTTTAATGTAATCTTAAGCAACAAAATACTTTAAAACGTAATCACTAATGTAACATCAAATATATTCTTAATAGTTGAAGCCGCCGACCTTTCCTTGTATTTAGGTTGACATTGGACCAACGAAAAGCCATAGTTGATTAGGTCCTCGAACCATATTTTGGTCCATGCGAAAGAAACATATATGTTTAAATAAAAATGTGTGTTCAAAATAATAAATTGATAATGATATGTCCCACTAAATAATAATGAATATTAATTCTAATAAAAATTGATTTATGAAGTTTAAATAAAAATGCTATTTTTTTTAAAAAAAAATAAAAGATTAAATATTTATTTTAATTTGAAACTAGATGTCTAATGTTTTAAATAGTTTGAATTAATAAAATTGAATTTTATCTTGTCATTTCGAGAATTAACTAAATGTCAAAATTTATTCTAAATATGGCAAGAGCTCCTTATAAAACAATCCAAAATAAAATATCGAGCTCAATCTCAAGTTAATTTAATGTGAATTGGTTAAATTGATAATAGAAAAAAGTTAAGTGATAAAGAAAAATTAAAAAAAAAAGGTTTTTACTGTTGGAACTCATAGTGAATAATATCTTTACTCTATGTTGTATTTTCATTGTTTTGCAAAATGATGATACAAACGAGGTCTCCAGGGGGCGTTTCGTGATGACAGGAGGCTTGTAATTTGCACAGCAGATCTCGAGTTCGAGTTCGAGTCAGGACATGCATCTCTTGTAAGAATTTGAAATAACCGAGGTTTTACTCGCTCACTTGAGTTCATAAAATATGTTTTTCAAGAGATGAGGTTCCTCACATCCAAAAATAAATGATACAAGCGAGAAAAAATCCAATAAAAGAAGAAAAAGGATGCGAATGAAAAAATAAAAAGTTTTAAATGGTTCACCGATGATCATTTCATGGTTTAAAAAACATTAATTTTATAAAATGAAGCTATAATTTTTAAATGGAAATCAAAAGAATAAAAAAAAAGAGAGTAAATGAAGTAAAAAAAGATACGAGTACTATATATACTAATCTTGAAATGGCTCAAGCATACAGAGCAGATAGTTTCTAGGATTCAACTGGTCGATGCATAGTTTATGAGATGAAAACAACTTGCTGCTTTTGCATTGAGCCCCCAAATTAAAATCCCCCACTTGGTTAAGTTAAGTGTCTCACACACTGGATTTGACAATGCAACTTGCAACTTGCTAGCTGTGAAATTTCCAATTTTCAATATTAGCGTAGATAATTAGCTACCCAAATCTCACCAATAATTGAACCCGATTATGAAATTAAAATAGATTATATTGTCTATGATGATGATGATAATAATTAAAAAAAAAAAAAAAATCCTTACTGTACACTAAACCACTATCCAATCTTACCTTCAACACAGATCGACTCAGGCGTGCACACAGACACGCACACAATTAAAAATATTTTGAAACATAAAACAAGATAGCCGTCAACTGGAGGGTAGAGCATTCCAGCATGGTGGTCCAGCTGAGTTAAGGAGTGGTCCTAAGCCTATCTCGACCAGGCCACACCTCATTGAACTTCGGTTTCTTTTGTTTGTTTCTTAGATTTTTTTTTTCTGTAATCCTAATATCTTCCACGATCACCATGAATTGAACTGACTCAGTTCACAAAGTTTCCCAATTTGGATGAACACGAGCAGACAAGATTGAAAATTAACGAAACTTGTTAGTAGAAAAAGCTATCCAAGAAGATCAAGCTAGCTCCCAAACTTGAAAGATTGTGTTCCTCTGTGGTTCTGTGACATACTTTTGGAATGAAATCAGAGGGGTCCCCCTCAAAATCCACTGGTGAAATTTGAAGAAAACTGATGGAATCCTTTCTTCACCAGCAGATACTGCTAATGAATTACTTTCACAAGATCAGCGAAACCCTAATGTCCTCAAGAGTGGGGAGGGGAAGATGAGGAAGAAAAAGGAAAACATGCAGCAGCAACTACGTATGTATGTCTGGAAATGGTGTTGTAATAAGTGAGTACGTTAATTCTTGTAACAGGCCCATCCTTCTGCACATTGCTTGATTTATCATTTTTGGATGATAGCTAGCTAGCTAGATAGTTTTGTGTGCATGGTACGTACGTGCATAAACTGTGAACAATTTTCTTCTTTTTTCAATTCTTTAATTTATTGATTTGCTAGGTCTACATTTTTTTATAGGCATTGATCAGTTTCCAAAAAAAAAAAAATCATCTTCTGGGACAGGCATGGCTTGTCAATTTCATTCTATTTTTTGTTTTGTTTCAAAGAGGCCATGGCCGGGGAACTTCAGTTTACATTGAGGATTTATTAAACTATTCCCCTCTACCTAAGGTGGGAATCCCATTAATGATCATGCCTTTTTCAATGACTATATTTCCGTTTACCATATACTTTTTGGCTTTTTTTTGGAATTCAAAATCATTGAACTTGAATGATGCTATATTATAAGGCTTGCATACCCTGATAGCCATGCATCTTGAGAAACTATCAGCATTAATTAATTAATGATCCATGGATAATTAGTGGGGTAGCAGAATTTTATGAAGTTCATCTGCCTAATATATGCTTGACTTTTACTAACTCAAATCAAGGACTGCTTTAGAGGGCACTAATTAAATAGCTGAATTTCTTAGGTTGCTCAATGTTCGTAGTCAAACTTGTATTAGCTGAAATTTAGTAAAGTAAATAATATGACTGCACTGATTCCTTCCTTTATATTTGTTTTATTTTCAGGTTCTTTGCTCCTCTGCTGCCATTGCTAATGTTTCCATTTCTCACGGGGCTCGATCTCATTCCTTTGTCAAACACTCACCAAATAATCTCCTTAAAATTATCAAACACTAGTTTTTGTTGTGCACTGATCTTCACAACCATCTTCTCACACTTGAGTTTCTTCGTAAGGCTTCTCTTCAACCTGTTGTGACAGCTCCACTGCTGCCAACGCCATGATAACCTTCTTGAGCTTTCCTTTTATAGTGTCAGTCTGGGTTTTCTAGTAATAATTACAGCCATAATCATGGATATGGAGCTCGTTCTCATTGAGGTTAGAAGAACAATAATCATGGAAATTATGAACATAATTTTGGTAATAATGGTTCAGGTTAGAGTTTTAGTCAAAATTTTGGGTAGCAAGGTAATTGCATTGGTGGTTCAAACCAGTCGTCTAATACTCGGTCAATCATGAATTATCAGTTATGTTATATTTTTTTAGCATTCAACGCCACATTGTTTACAATTTTCCATAAACAATCTTTGCTAATTTGACTTTTAATATTGCCCATGCGACTACTCTTGTTACACGTCTTTCTGGTCAGAGTAGAGATGACCTTTATATCATATTTGAGTTTTCTACAAAGTTGTTGCCTTAAGCCTTCTTGTATGCATGTCTTTCTACTTTTGATGATATCTTACATCATTGACTTGGTCATCCTAGTCCGTAAATTTCATGTTTTTTAGTGTGAAAAAACTTGTTTTTTGTGTCAAAATATTTTCATTTTAATTGTTCAACATGTCTATTAGAAAAGTCATCACGTATATATATCATTAGAGCCTACAAATCATAAAACTTTTGCTCCTTTTAAATTAATTTTTAGTGATGTTTAGAGGCTTTCCTTTATGTTATCATTGTTGGAATGAGCTGTCATATTAGAGGAATTAAATTAGAATAGAACACTGTAACGTAAAGGGAATCCCGAATGTTAAGGGAAACAATTATTTCCGCAATTAAATTTATATTGAATAGGAAGGCTGAATCCCTCTCTGTATATAACGAGAGGCTCTGTAACTATTGAATGGTATTGAGAGAAATAGAAATAAAAAGGAAAAGACTTTCCAACATGGTATCAGAGCGGCGGGTTCCTAGGACCTTTACCCTACCCACCGTGTGACCAAGAAAAAACCACAAAAAACCCTAGCCACCATGACAGAATCTACAGAACTGATGGAACACCTCCACCCACAGACCGAATCAATCCTTAACCCACAGACTGAATCAATCCTTACCAGCCTAACAACCAAGATGACAGAAGTTCTCTCTAGATCACAGTCTTCCCAACTTCCACCATCGACTGAGTCTTCGACTGCTCCAATTGGCATTAAGTTGAATGACTCGAATTTTGCCTTATGGTCCCAAGTTGTTGAGATGTATATCTCTAGCAAAGACAAGTTGGGATACATTAATGGAGATTTCCCTCAACCTCCAGAAACCGATCCAACCTTCAGAAGATGGCGAACTGAGAATGCCATAGTTAAGGGCTGGCTAATTAATTCAATGGACCCTTCTCTAGTTGCCAATTTTATTCGATTTCCCACTGCAAAACAAGTGTGGGACTCTGCTGCAACTACCTATTTTGATGGGACAGATACGTCTCAAGTGTATGACCTTAGACGCCGTGTGACTCGGATGAAACAAACTGGCGGATCCATTGAAAAATACTATAACAATCTTCAAGGATTATGGCGAGAAATAGATTTTCGACGCCCTAATCCAATGGATTGCGTTGCTGACATTCAGAAATACAACTTAATCTTGTAGGAAGATCGAGTGTACACCTTCCTTGATGGGTTGGATGACCGACTGGACAAGACAAGGAGCGATGTGCTTCAGCTGAAACCTTTCCCAACCGTGGAGCAGGCTTATGCTCATGTGAGATGAGAAGACACAAGGCAGACAGTGATGACTTCAGGGACCGAGAGTGCACCTGGAATGGTTATGAATTCCAAAGGATTCAAGATAGGTCGCCACCACACACCAATGAATTCCAAAGGATTTTTTTCCTTGAACATTGACAGACCACATCCACCTGAAAAAATATCGACAACATCAGATGGAGTGAAGTGCACTCATTGTGGCAATGCTAAACATACCCGTGACACTTGTTTTAAATTACATGGGTACCCGGATTGGTGGCATGAACTTCAGTCAAAGAAGAAACGAGACACTCCTAGTGGCAGCACAGGGAGAGCTGCGATAGCCACTAGGGAACCAACGTTATCACTTACCTCCCACGCAGACACCACAACTGATGCAGGTAACAACGGTAATGTTCCTCATAGCTTTGCTCACAATGCTGATGATGACTGGATTCTTGACTCTAGGGCCACAGACCACATGACCTTTGATTCAAATGATTTTTCCGAAACCACAGTGCCTAGGAGAAGTCAGGTTGCTACGGCTAATGGGGTCTCTTGTCCAGTTACGGGGGCTGGAACCGTGACTCTATCTCCCACTTTATCCCTACCTCATACGTTACTTGTGCCATCCCTTTCCCACAAACTAATGTCTGTTAGCCAAGTCACTGCCGATCTCAATTGTGTGGTACTAATATACTCTACATTTTGTCTTCTTCAGGATATTCTCACCAAGGAGATCATTGGGTGTGGTACTAAGAGGGGGGGATTATACTATGTAGATGACCTCAGTTCCGGGAGAGGAAACTTCATGGGTCATGCGGGTAGCAAGAAAGAACAGCAGATTTGGTTATGGCATCATCGCCTAGGACATCCTTCAATTGGTTATTTGAAGCATTTATTTCCAGAATTGTTTTCCAATGGAATAAATTCAAAATTTTCATGTAATACTTAGCATTCAAGCAAAGAGTCATAGGGTTTCATATCCTGTGAGCATGAATAAAAGCACAATTCCGTTTGCATTGATACACTCTGATGTATAGGGACCCTCCCCAATTTCTACTGCTTCTGGACATCGGTGGTTTGTGATTTTTGTCGATGATTGCACACGTATGACATGGTTGTACTTACTGAAGCACAAGAATGAAGTATTTGGTGTGTTCAAATCCTTCCATACCATGGTTCAGACTCAATTTTCCGCGAAGATTCAGGTCCTCCGTTCGGACAATGGAGGGGAATATGTTAATCAGCAGTTTCAAGCTTACTTTCAGAATCATGGTCTTCTCCATGAGACCTCTTGTGCTCAGACCCCACAACAAAATGGGATTGCGGAGAGAAAGAACCGGCATATCTTAGAGACAGCACGTGCCTTATTGATCGGGGCTCATGTGCCAAGTCGCTATTGGACCGATGTTGTCTCTACAGCCGTGCATTTGCTGAATCGTATGCCTGCTAAGGCATTAATGTTTCAGACCCCTTTGAAGGCCCTATCAGACCATGTTCCATTGCCTATGGTGCTGTTGCTCCCTCCCCGTATATTTGGTTGTGTTGCCTATGTACACCTCCATAAGAACCAGAGATCTAAGCTGGACCCCTGTGCAATCCAGTGCCTGTTCTTGGGGTATGGGGTTCATCAAAAGGGATATCGCTGCCTTGATCCCACCACCAAACGCACATACACTACCATGGACGTCACGTTCTTAGAAACTGACACCTTCCCGTCACCAGCATCCAATTCCACTCTTCCAGGGGAGCATCAGGATGAAGAGCAGAATTGGCTGGGACATTGGGATGAAGAGCAGAATCGGATGGGAGTCCAACAACACCCACTGGCTAGTGAAGGGCCGGATGATCACGTTGGACTGCCCAGTGAAGGGCTGGACGTTGATGTTGGACTGGCCAATGATGGGCCGGATGTGGATGTTGATGTTGGACTGACCAATGATGGGCCGAATGTGGATGATGGAAATGATTTGCATAGTGAAGAAGAAAGAATTGAACCGGCCATAGTGATGAATGACTCTGAAGCCGACATTCCCCTCCTCTTAGCTCCTGACCCAGATGATTCTCCTCATGAGAATAATCCTGAGGTAAGTGTTCCTACTACATCTATTTACACTAATGTCAAGGATAAATCTGCCAGTCATGTTCTACCTTACAGACACAATCGGGGCAAGCCATCAAACAGGTACTGTCCAGACATAGAAGACAGATGGTCCAAATACCCAATCACCAACTATGTGTCTACACAGCAGTTGCCCGGACCAATAAGAGCATTTGCACACACCTTGTCCTCATGTACCACTCCGAGCAACGTTGAAGAAGCATTGACAGAACCACAATGGACTAAAGCTATAAAGGAAGAACTGGAGGCGTTGGAGAAAAATAAAACATGGGCACTGGTGGAACTGCCGAAGGGGAAGAAAACCGTGGGGTGTAAGTGGATTTTCTCCACTAAATACAAAGCAGATGGCTCTATTGATCGTCACAAAGCAAGACTGGTGGCAAAGGGGTATACACAGACATATGGCATAGATTACCAAGAAACTTTCTCACCCGTGGCCAAACTAAATACTGTAAGAGTATTGCTATCTCTTGCAGCAAACTTAGATTGGCCACTGCATCAGCTTGATGTAAAAAATGCGTTCCTCCATGGTGATCTTGAGGAAGAAGTTTATATGGACATTCCTCCAGGTTGCGTATTTTCCTCAAAAGCACGAGTTGTATGTAAGCTTCAACGAGCCTTGTATGGATTAAAACAGTCACCCCGGGCATGGTTTGGTCGGTTTAGCTCAGCTATGAAAAAATATGGGTTTAGACAAAGCAATTCAGATCATACGCTTTTCCTAAAACATCGACTGGGCAAGGTAACTGCTCTAATAGTCTATGTAGATGACATGATTGTTACAGGAGATGATGCAGATGAGATATCCAGACTCCAGAAACAATTGTCAACTGAATTTGAAATGAAGGATCTAGGGGGACTAAAATACTTTCTTGGGATAGAAGTGGTCAGGTCAAAACAAGGCATATTCCTCTCTCAAAGGAAATATGTACTAGACCTGCTGACAGAAGTGGGGTTACTGGAATGTAAACCAGCTGATACTCCTATTGTTCAGAATCATAAACTTGGGGAGTATACTGATCAGGTTCCAGCAAACAAAGAGAGGTACCAGCGGCTAGTGGGTAAACTTATCTACTTATCTCATACCCGGCCAGATATTGCTTACGCTGTAAGCGTAGTGAGTCAGTTCATGCACTGCCCTAGTGAAGATCATATGGATGCTGTAACTCGGATTCTACGCTACTTAAAGTCCTCTCCTGGAAAGGGACTTATGTTCTCAAAGAATAATCAAGTGCATGTTGAGGGATACACGGATGCAGACTGGGCAGGAAATATTTTTGATAGGAAATCCACGTCAGGCTACTTTACATTCGTAGGAGGAAATCTTGTTACATGGAGAAGCAAGAAGCAAAAGGTAGTGGCTTTATCTAGCGCCGAAGCTGAATTTCGAGGAATGGCTAAGGGTCTGTGTGAACTTCTTTGGCTTAGAAGGCTGCTCACTGAGATTGGTATTGCTCCAAGCTCCGAAATGAATTTTTTTTGTGATAACAAGGCAGCCATTGGCATTTCTCACAATCCAGTCCAGCATGACCGCACCAAACATGTTAAGGTGGACCGACATTTTATTAAACAGAACCTGGATGAGAAAATTATTCGATTTCCTTTCGTTAAATCAGAAGACCAATTGGCAGACATACTTACAAAGGCAGTGTCCTCAAAAATCTTCCACGGCTCACTTGACAAGTTGGGCATACGCGACATATACGCACCAACTTGAGGGGGAGTGTTGGAATGAGCTGTCATATTAGAGGAATTAAATTAGAATAGAACACTGTAACGTAAAGGGAATCCCGAATGTTAAGGGAAACAATTATTTCCGCAATTAAATTTATATTGAATAGGAAGGCTGAATCCCTCTCTGTATATAACGAGAGGCTCTGTAACTATTGAATGGTATTGAGAGAAATAGAAATAAAAAGGAAAAGACTTTCCAACAATCATATGATGGTTTTTGTTATTTTCTATTTTTATACATGCTCATATAAAGTTTATTCTGGTTTTTTCTTTGCTTTTCAAATCCAACATTATAAATATTTCTCTTCAATTTTAAACTCAAGTTGACCACCAGTTATCTTTAAAAATTAATTCAAACAAACTAAGGTGGTGAATATCACAAATTGAATATATATTTTCAAACACCATCACTTTATTTGTCCACATACTCATCAATGTAAATGACATGGTTGAATGTTAACAACAATATATTATTAAACTTGTTTAAAGCTTTATTAGAATTATAGAGCTCTTTATTTAAAACGTTTTTTTAATTTGATTAATTGCATGCCAACACCTATTCTCAATCACAAAACCCTTTTTGAATGTATTTTGAATTTAACCTTTAATTATGGTTTTTCTTTGCTCTTTTATGCTTTTTGATTCTAGTTTCTCCTTTTATATAATGCTCATAAACTAGATTTTTGCTCATCTCTTTATGTATTTTCTAGATATAACACCTCACACTTAGGTTATCAATGTCTTGATTTATCTTCTAAATGTATTTATATTGGTTGTCATGTTTGATTTCATGAAACTATTTTTCTTTTTGTAACTTATGACTAGATACACTTCTCCCCACATCACAAAATAATACTTTATTGTCAAACTTAACCCCTCGACTACCTATACCTATTGCCTTTATTTTGTCTAATTTATAAGCATCATCCCACATTATTTATCTCTATATGCATATCCTTTATTTGATCATTATCCAGGTACAAGTTTTGTCTCTATATCTCTACATGTCTCATTTGTTTCACTTGTTTTTCGATGGTTTGGTTTAGTTTTAGGTACTTCCTTAAGAAATTCTCCTTCTTAGCATACTTTAGTTTTATTTAAATCACCAACAATTTCTTCTACTATTTTGTTATCTTCATGCTATAACATCATATAACTTAAATGTTACATGAGGTTCATCATTTTCGCTTCATGGCTTTACTAAGTGCAAGTGGGTCAACAATGATGGTGATTATAAGTTTATTGGTGATTATCTTGTGTTTCTTGGTAATATTATTGTGTCTTTGAAATCTAGGAAGCAGTGCATTATTGTTTGATCCTCCATGAAAGTTGAATTCAAGGCTTTGACTCATGGCATTGCTATAATTTTATGGCTTTGATCTTTATTGACATAACTTTAACTTCCTTCCCTTTCTATTACTACTTTGTGGCACAATAAATTAGGAGCCATTTTTTTTATCTTTCAATCATGTATATTAAACATGTTGAGGTCAACTATCATTTTTTTTCATAATAAAGTTGTTAAAAAGAATATTCAACTTTAATTCATCTCTTTGAAGGATCAACTAGCTCATGTTCATACCAAGTCTCTACCTCATGCTCCCTTTTCTCATCTTTGATCCAAGCTTCAGGTGGAATCTCTGCCCTTTTAGCTTAGTATAGAAAAAAGATTATTTTTGTATTTATCTATATCTTATATGTATTTATTGTAGGTATGGTTTAATTATCATGTGTAGTATATTCCATTATTACTGTTGTACACAATCCTAAACTTATAAACACAAAGAATGATTACCATGCATCCTAGTTAGCCTATATCATTACTCGTACTGATTTATTTTTCATCTATCTAACCGTCCATTCTCTTTGTTTCTCTACAACCGTCCATTCTCTTTGTTTCTCTACTTTGTAAATTATTTTTGTATTGAGATTCATAGTGAGTATATAAGTTAAACAAAAGTTGGATTGAATTTCATAAACAAATATTGATTTTCTTATATCATACGTTTCTTCTTCTTCTTCTTCTTCTTTTAATTTCTTATTACACTAATATTACTTAAATGTTTTCAACTTGAATTTACCTGTGTTTTTTAACCCAATCACCTTGTAATTCAACCGCTATATATATATATATATATATATATATATATATATATATATATATATATATATATATATATATATATATATTCCTTTATGATAAATCAAGGTTTAAGTTTTCCATATAAAAAGAAAAGGAAAAAGAGAGAGAGCATGTGTTTGGAGAGTAGCTACACCGTCCCATGCCATTAATTTGTTTCTGTCTCAATCTTTTCAATTCATCATCATCGACGTAGAAAGGCTGCTGTCCATTTCACTATTGCTTATCGCTGTTTGCCACTCTCTTCACTTTACCCTCTCTCTCCCACACTCACACAAACAAACACCAAATTGTGTGCCGGCGTGCTCCTCCTGTGTTCATCAGATAGTGATATGCTATGTTGTGCCAGAGAGGTAGAAGAAGAAGAAGAAGAAGATCGCAAGTCTGTCGGTTTTTGCTCTTCGGGTAGAGATATGATCAAGTGAAAATAGATTCTCAATGGTGATTAAGTGATCTTCTTTTCGAATTAGCTTCTGTACATCGAAATCTTTTTTTTTTTAATTTTATTATTTGATTTATGACAGATTAAAAAAAAAACAGCTTTGAGGTAGATGATAACACCATACGTTATCAACAACATGTCACATGAACAAGTGAAAAGAGAACCAATTCGGCTTGTCTTATGCTTCAACGTTTATTGGTAAAGATGGCACGAGGTTCAATAGTTAAGTGATCCCACAATTTTGTGGACAAAAAGACAAAGTTTAGTTCATACATTAACATCAATTATTGAATTTTAGTCCCTCGAGTAGCATTGAAGGATAAGGTAGATCCATTTCATTTTCTTCATGGTCATAATATGCTTTTAAGAACCCAACAACCAATATTGACAATAATTTGAATTTGATAAATAATTTTCATCATGACAATTGACAGTGAGATTGTGGCATGATTTTCTCATTTTTTTTTTTAATAATTGTTTTTTGTTGTATTGCTGAAAACTTCAAACGAGTCAAACACATGGTAAAATAAAAGTAAATTTAATTTTAGATATGACCATTAACTAAATTGATGTAAAATTTCTTCATATTTAGATAAATATTAGCCTGTAGGTTATTTTATTTTTTAGGTCCGACTTAGGCATTGTATCAAGATTTTCTTTATTTTCC
Source organism: Salix viminalis (assembly GCA_029228465.1). Classification (NCBI taxonomy): domain Eukaryota; kingdom Viridiplantae; phylum Streptophyta; class Magnoliopsida; order Malpighiales; family Salicaceae; genus Salix; species Salix viminalis. Next base: position 29,084,355 of record CM055441.1, read on the forward strand.
CCCTTTTGTTAATTCTTTTTCCTAGTTAGATAAAACCTTTCAATTTAATTATGATTTTACTAATCAAAATATTTTTTGTTGCATATAAATGGCCTTATAATCTATTTTCTAAAAATTAATGTATGAAATAAGGATTAAAAGTAAAACCATCAAAGTTTAATTCAAGGATTAAATCCAGATTTCTGAGTTAGTTCAATCACATCCCTGCAGCCCATTTTTTAATTAATTTCTCATGGCTCGAATCAATCCACACCCCCACTATTGAAATCCGCTGCACTAACCATTTAATGAGTCTAGATAAATTAATTAACTCCATCACTATAATAACAATACTTTTTAAAATATCTTTCTTAAATAATATATTTGCATGCGATCCAAAAGCAGCAACTTGAATTTGATTTAATATCCCAATAAAAATAATGAGAAAAAACCCTTTTCAAAGTCACGTTACCAAATGAGTTGTCTACATGAACTCAATCAATACAATCTCAGGTCGAGGGAGTTGCAATATTTAATGGATAATTCATTTATCTATATCGTAATCATCAAGGGAAGGAGCAGTAATGGTTAGACCAAGAATTCCAGGGGGAAATGCTGTGTGTTTTTGAGATACGAGAGAGATAGATGACAAGATGGAGTTAATTTCAAGTTAGGTGTAATTAAGGCAAATGGTCTTATTATATAAAGTCAAAAGAATCACTAATTATCACCATTAACTAAGCATTAATCACTAGTTAATCACAGCAAGTGATAATTTTGTTTTTTATTATATCAATAAACTCAAACGTCACCCTAATTTTGGAGATGACGAGAGGTAGTTGATCTTATTGAAATTAATTGGGCATGGCAGAAGTATAATTATAATAATGGTATAAGAGTAGCTAGTGCACCATGCATTCACTATAATAACGTACGGTCCAATATATTAAATTCAAGTGGGAGAGAGGGTGACCTAAAGGACAGACATGTTAGCATTACAGGGTTCATTTTCTAATTTGTTTATCTCTCTCTTGTCCAATGCATTTCACATAATTATTGAAAATAAAAAAAAAGATTGGGATCCAACTTTTTAAGTGAGTTCATGGTACATGCCTTGAGTTTGCTATAGGCGAGTTGTTTGTTTGTTTGTTTATTCATTTATTCATATATATAGTGATATTAAAAGGTGAGTTTAGTTTGATCACTATTTAATATAGATTCTAACTTAAGTTTAATTTGATCCCTGATATAGACACACACCTCAATGTATTTTTATTCCTAAGATGTGATTATTGCACCACTAGGTTGCACATAATTTTTGGCATAATAATCACCACAACCAATGGCAACCAAACTATCCCATTAATGGTGTTACTTCTACATTTCATGATGTGCTTGCAATTATACACACTGAATACCTGTAATATCACTTGGTATGCTTCCCAAGGTGAGCACCAATCTTTTCATCAATTATATCACTCTATTATTTACATTATTGATTATTATAGCTCTATGAATATAAATGCAACTCCACACGCGGGGATACATCTTATTCTATGCTTCATGAGGTAAGTTAATGTGATCAAGATCTATAAATATTTTAGTCACCATGTACTAAGATGTTAATTTTTAGAGGCAAATACTAGTCAATCCAAATCGATAAGGTTTATAACAATTTCAAATCACACAAGATCATTCACAAACTAATCATATAATTAATTTCTTCAACTTTATCCTATCATTTCCTTTTTTATATAGTTCTTTTTCTTCACTAGCCTAAATTTAGCATAATACTAGGTGGTAGCCACCATCCCTCACCAATACACCTCTCCTTTACTCATCCCAGGCTTGATTAAACTTAGGGTTAAGTTATTTGATGTGTGTGTAATACAAAGCAAGCTTGTATTTAAAAATCAATATTAGGACAATAGTTGTTAATTATTTGATTTGTAGTGGGATATAAAAAGAGTTGAGGAACATATGATGATTGAGCATTATGCCCCCACCTCTCTATCTATAATTGTTTTTTTTTTTTTTTTTTTATGTAAGATAAATCATAACGTTGCTTTATCTAAAATCAAAGGGATGAGTTGATGTTTTGTGTTGATTACCTCAAAATGTGTAATGAAAAGTTTTTCTATTGATTTGGGTGGAGGAGTTTCAATGAAAGATTCCTAAGGTTTAGTTGTTCATAACAGGTACTGTTAATCCTAATTAAATATTGGGTATTGAAGAAGACTGAATTTATAGGGGCAAAAATATAGATTTTAATGGCTTATTTATAGCTAAAAGTTTAGGTTTATTAATTGGGTTAAATTGTTAGTGAATTTTATGAGTATAGTATTTTTAGGTAGTGTAATGAGATTAGATGCAAATTAAGTAGTTTTTTTTTATATGTGGGTCAATTTTAAATTGATAGTAATTTGGGTTGGATGGAATTATTTTGATAAAAGTTGTTTGCTTAAGTGTTTGGAATAGAGAGATAGATGAGAAATCGATTTTGTAAGGTTGTGTTCTAGTTTAAAATAGTAAAATTGATATCTCAGAGAATGTTTCGACTTGTTTTTGAAATAATAGGATTTATACGGTGGTTTTTAATTTTTCTTGGATTTGTCGTGATATTAAATAATGCTTTCATGATTGGATGTGTACCAATATGATTAGATTGGAAATTCTTTGATTTTGGCGATTATTTGGCTTGATAAATATTGGATTAATATTTGAATATCTTGAGATTATTTTAGACAAATTAAATGATTGAAATATGGCTTTTGAAATAGTGAATACAAATATTGACTTGGTTGAAAAGTTTTTTTATGATATTGGTAAGTTTTAGAATTATCATCCTATTGAATATCTTGATTATCACTTGATTTTGTAAAAGACATGTGGGAAGTTTATATTACTTGATTTTATTATAAGTATGATCTTGAGATGATTGCAATGAATGATAAAAAGTGGATTAATCTAGAATTTATTATATTAATTGAATTTGTCATAAGTATGATCTTGTTATAAGCATTATGTGAGAGAGCTAGAATTTTTTAATTTGAAAAAACCTTTTTATTGTTTAATGGAATGGAAGTTCAGAGGGTGATTGTTTCTATATGCTATCCAAATAACATATATAATATTAGATACTCTAACACCAATTTAAATAATGAGAATATTAGGGTGAAGGAAAATTGTTTTTCTTCTTCTTTTAGATACCATATATTAAAGAAGAAAACAAGTTAACATGACGAGATACCTTCATAAAAGTTAACAACCAAGGTTTAATCAATATGAATAGCCGAGTGAGAACCCCTTTTGCTAGACACATTGTATTATGCAAAATTATTATATAATGGAAGGACGATCTCATTATGTAATTTATATTTTTTTTTATAAATATTAAAGTTATTTATTTTTATTAGGTTATTTTAAGTTTACATTAAATAAAATTGTTTTGATGAATCAACTTTCAAGTTTACCAATGTTGTAGTTGTCTAATTGATCACATCTATTGTGAAATCATCGTTCAAAAAACTATTATTTCCATGGAGTAAGCTTTATGAGAATCCTGAATGGTGAATAAGGTAGGAGCTTAGTAAAAACCATTTAAGGTTAGATAAATAATCTCTAATGCGAGTTAATTATTTCTTAAATATTAAATAGTGATTAATACATATTTTAATATAAATCATGTATTACATGATTATTTATCTAATCCTCCCCTTCACCTCTATATTCTTAGGAATTTATATGTCTTGTTTAAAAAGTGATTGTGTATGAAATATTTAAATGAATGATAAAATATTTATTTATATACAATTACCATATCTCTTATAAAAAATATTACAATAAATTTTGATTCGAGTGAAGACATGCTCAACTTGTAAGAGCCTATAACAACTAGGATTTTACTCGTTAAACTTAGATCTACAAAAAAATATCTAAAGAAGATGGGATTTCATTGAATCTAAAAATAAATATTTAGGCAGAACTGGGTTTAAGAGTTGTAGTTCTTCTTGGACACTAAGCATGACGTAGATTTGGGGATATATACAAGTGGTGGTCCAATGCGACTGCATGCGGCCTTGTGATGGAAAACTGTTTTCCCAAACTTGATGCCATCCTTTTTCTCTCCTGTTGGCCAAAGCAGCAAGGTGGTCCGTACGAATAAAAATGAAACGAAAAGCAGTCAAAGCCTAACAACCCAGGTACCTTCTCCCTTCCTGTGCCCTCATAGGAACAAAAAGTTAGATCAGATTTTTAAACCATATCTCACCTACAAACATTTCGGCCAATAACACCCGTAATCACATATAAAGACTACCCCAGTTGGAGTTTTTTCCTGGTACGGCCGTTTTTCCACTTAAATTTTGCACATTTATTATTAATTTGGATGTTGGATTTAGTTTGTGCGCAACTCAACTAATCTTAAGGGTCCAGGTCCTGAAACTAAACATTTCGGCCAATAACATCCGTAATCACATGTAAAGTTCTAATGACTATCATATTATTAACTATGGAATTCAAACCGGTGAAATCACAGCATAAACAATCTATTTAGTTTCAAGCTCTTACTTAATGGTTATTTGCTTTGTCTTTATCGTATAGAAAAACATATCATCCACGTCGAAATAGATAAGAAAACTCATAAGAGTTTCACTCCACTTATTATAACATAAGTTTGAATAACGATGATTACGGGGGGAAATACAGTCTTTAATCATAGCATGGGTCACAGGATTGGTGTTAATACAATAGGATTAGATTAGGAGGAAGATTCATGTTAGGAAACAATAAAGTAATTAGCAAGCTAAAATTTATATTCCTAGTTGGGGTAAAAACAATCGCAATTAGAAGCTCATGCTCTTCGAAACAGCTGGCCTTTTTAGGATCTTATGGGAAAAGATTAAGAAAATAATGTATACCACCAAGGATGATGACTATGACAAGCTCACATGAATCCAACCGGATAATATACGAGGTCCCTACATATAAACACACCCCTCCATTTTTTTATTCTTATTTTTCTCTCTCAAGGAAGATAGCAGCAAAGATTTTAGAATGAGGAAGAAAGGCCAAATTGCCTAACTTGAGAAGCTTCCAGGGAACCACCCTTGTAAGAAAATCACACACATGTGCCTGCCCTTGTTTCACTCATCTTATTTTCCATCTATCTATCTGATTGTTTTTTTAACATTCCAACGATAGGAACTTGCACCCTTTGAAACGTCTGCGAAGGAGCTGCTTGTTGTCTAGTGCTGGTTTTCTTCAAGTCTTCTTAGCTTGTCAAAGAATCTTGCAGTGACTGCCATTGAGATTATGATGAGAGAAGAATAATCTATAACTCTAGAAAAGATTTGCTTTTTAGTGCTTGTTGTTTTTGATCCACCGATTTGCCTCCAAACACAACCCCCATATCTTCTTTTCTTTTTGGATAGGAGGTGCTATATATTTCTAGTTTGCTAACCTCCTTTGATCTTTCCCTCTTCAAGCTTGCTAGTATTGGATCTTTCCAAGGGAAAAGACAAGATCTGTTATAATTATTAGCAAAGATATGGAATTTGGGACAGGTTTTAGTGAGGGAGATCAAATGAGTAGAGGAAAAGGATTCCCTTTTTCGTCATACTCATCCTCAAATTCATCCCCTTCATCTTCTTCTTCTCAACAAAAAAATCAGTTTGTCTTAGGCCAAATCTATGAAAACCACCAAATGGGTTCTTGGTTAGGTAACAGGTATGAACAAGTAGATCAAGATGCATCAAGATTTAGTGAGAGTGTAGCTGTCAACGCTGCTAAACCTGACCTTATGGATGTCAATGATGAAGAAGAAGGTGGCCGAGGAGAATCTAGTAGTGCGCGGGTGATAGAAAAGGAGCACATGTTTGACAAGGTTGTGACTCCAAGTGATGTAGGTAAGCTAAATCGCCTTGTGATACCAAAACAGCACGCAGAAAAGTACCTTCCTTTAGATTCATCATCGAATGAGAAGGGGCTTTTACTGAATTTTGAGGATAGGAATGGTAAAGATTGGAGATTCCGGTATTCATACTGGAACAGTAGCCAGAGCTATGTCATGACTAAAGGTTGGAGCCGTTTTGTCAAGGAGAAGAAGCTCGATGCGGGTGATGTTGTGTCTTTTCAAAGAGGGGTAGGTGAATTGGGAAGAGATCGTTTATACATTAATTGGAGGCGCCGGCCAGACGCGCCGGCCAACCCCTCTCGCCATCAACACTACTTTCACAACCACCATTTCTCAGCAATCCCTTGGAGCCCTTTACTCATGAGCCCACCAGCAGTGCCAGTCTTGCCAAGGGACCACCTCCACTTGTCTAATCCTAAGAGAAATGCTTGTTACAAAGTCGGTGGTGGTTCTTATGGCTATGGTTTTGGTAATTACACCAATGTGGTAAGCCCTTGTTCATCTCCTGGTTCAGTTCTATACATGGCATCATCAGCAGGAGCAGGAGCAGGAGCAGCTGTAGCACCAGCCCCACAACAGGTTGGCATGGGGGATGGTGCAATGGCAGCTAGGAGGAGGTGGGGCTGTAGAACCGGTGGTGTATGAGTCGGTGCCGGTGATCCAAGGGAAAGCAGCAGCAAAGAGACTAAGGTTGTTTGGTGTAAACATGGACTGCCCCATTTCTGATCAATCCAATGACTATGGTCACAAATTTTCCTCAACAACAGCAGCAGCAGCAGCAAAATTACCTCATAATGCTACTATTTCATTGCAGCCTACGCCTCAACTCGCTCCACAGTCTTTGCAACATCCTTTCCACCAATTGAGACTCTATAGAGGCACCCCACTAGCAGAAATGACACCCTCCACCACTCAATTTCTCCACAAAGGGAAGTCGTCGTCATCGCCATCATCCTCCATGTCCTTAGATTTAGATATCTGATAATCGACTGGATGAGGTCCAAAATTCTCAACCTTTTCCATAAACAAACACAACAAGAAGGTGCATATCAAGACAACTAGATAAATGATAGCTTCTTTTACAATAGATTTCTTCATTTCTTTGATGATCTATATACCTTCCCAGACCCCAGAAACCACAAATTATGCTCCTCCTCCTTCAGCAGTCATTAATTACTTTATGAAGATTATGATGAATAGAAGAGGAACGAAAAGGGTCTTATCAATGAATTGACATTTCTGCCTACAATATTACACAAGTGGTTTGCATGCTGAAAGTTTGGGGGTGGGGGGTTCGAAGGATTTATTAGCAATCATCCAGAAAACATCAGAAACTTTGAGAGAGATAGCTAGCTCTAGCCGCCACCAATGTTTCAAGTACTGTCTTTCGTTTTCACTTTGTATAAATATATGTAGTGCATGTCAATAGATATAGACATATGATCAGACATAGATCCATCCTTGTTGCCCACGATTCCATGTTTTGTTTTCTGTTCTTCTTTGTGGAGCCTGGTTTCGTTTTCCTCAATATGTATCAATGCCAAGGTTTCTCACCGATGATTTTGTTAGTTTTCAACATCTTTAATCTCTCATTTGCTACTAATTATTCTCTCTCTGATCTTCTTTTCTTCACGCTTATCCAAGTACGTCCCATAGACGATAGCGTAGTAGAACAACCTTTCCTGAATCCTGTGCATTAACTTAGTACTGTAAGGTTATTAGCAACCTGATATAATTTATAGGTTGTTTTCTTCTCTCTTGTTCTTAGCTTGGTGTCTAGGTTGTTGTTTTGTATACTGGTTTATTGGACAAGGCCACAGTTTTAGCAGACAACGTACGTAACAGAGCTTTAAAAGGTAGTGTTTTTCTCTTATTTATTGCTCTCTTTAAATTATTTATTTTATCTCTAATTCTTGCTTCCATGTCTTAGTGTCTCTTTTTAAGACTTGTTGAAGATGGTGCTCTTTATAACTATTTAATCTTTATTAATTACCTCGTGAATCATCATTATACAAATAATTCAAACACTAGTCATAGTCATTTGTTTAGTTGATTAAAAAATAATCACAAAGTCTAAGAGAATGACATGACTACTTGATGAGTTGCAAGTTGTTACTTCCCCTTAAACAATTAGTATTTTGCTGAAACTTATTGCATACTATAGAAAATAATTAGAAAACAATATGGTCGGTCACCAAACTATGTTATTTTTTAAAATGTTTTTGGAATGCACGCTCTTATGAGTTTTCAATGGTTAAACTACTTGACAATAAAATATAATTATAATTAAATCATTTCATTACAAACTTAATGATAATATAATAAATTATAAAGTATTATCACTGTAATTTACTATCTTTATATCAAATTAGAAACATGTTCATTTAAGAATATTTTGGTCTGGTGCGTGATTCTCTTTCTCATCACAATTTCATGATTTAGCAGACCAAATTAATTTCTTTTTCCAGTGACATCGATCATAATTGGGAATCCCATTGAATCTCTGTGTTGACCTAATTCACCAGTAGCTGTTTTCATTTAAGCCCTTATCGATGATGAAAAAAAACAGATGCATGTAGTTTGCTTGTTAAGAACTAGAGTGCTAATTTGAGAACAAGAAGACATGAATTACAGTCTGCAATACACCACATGTCATCTGAAATATATCATGTCGAATATTATGGTTACTTCCTTTTATACTTTATTTTTCTTCTCTACCTACTACCTTATCTCCAACTATCGTCTAATTAATCACACACACACACACACATATATGCCAGCTTGTATTAGGCTATGCCTACAAGTTAGATTGCAGTATTGGAGGAATAAATGGGGAGGGTGACAGCAGATGAGGCCTCATTTTCTTCATTATTGAAATTGTTGTTCAAGTTCATATACTATGTGTCCTCTTTGTAGCCATAAATATTCATTTTTGCATATTCTAGTGAGATTTAGCTCTACAGGATGATGATTGAATGATCACAGAGATATCCTTGAACTATGAAATTGATCTTTTTGATTTCTGTTGGTGCAAATCTATAACCAAGAAATAGCTATATATTATTATTCCATGCTCCTAGCTAGATGCATGTAGTCTCTCAGGTAAATAATACCTGTTGGTGCTACCATTTTTATGGCATTCTTGCTAGTCCGCTTAACAGTATCACAAAATCTAAGAATTTACTTAAAAGTTTCAGGCTCGCAAAATGCCTTTGAATGTAGGTTACCGGGTTCCAAGAGACATGGTGTAATGACAAAGAGCTTGATATCTGCATAGTCTCGAAGTTCAGTCGACGTGCATTTTTTTATGAAATACCTATGACAACCGATGTTTTACTTGCTAATCTAGGCTTATAAAGTGTGTTTTCCAGGGGTGGGGTATGGGGTTGAGCTGCATGCCAAATTGAATTGTGGGTTTTGGTTTTTTCAAAAGAATGCGATCAAGTTTTTGTGGGGGTAAAAGTAAAAATCTTTGGTTCTGGATTACAAGGGAATTAGGAGGCACATTTCTCATCCCATGGATATATGTGATCAATGTGGCTAGCTTTAGTAAACATAAACATGAAATATATGTACTTGTGTTCCTAGCTTGTGTTCTGTACTGGGTTAATTTTCCGACCATCTAGAAGTCCGAGTGATCAATTCATAGCCTTGTGAATCTCTTCCTTGATTAGTAGTAATTAATCATATGTCAAATCTAGAATTTAATTTACAGGATCCTTGACGATAAACCACAAATTGTACCCCATAAATCCGCCAGGACATTTTAGGTTTCCCATGAATTCAAATGAAACATGTTGTCGTTAATTCTTTGTCTATGTTACCTATTTTCTTGCTTGTGTCTAACCTATTTGCGAAATTGAAGCCATAAAAACAGTATGAGATGGTCCAAAATACTGCTAAGAGTTGTCTCTCTTGCGGTGACTCAAACTTCTTTGTAGTGTAAGTTCATGTTTGGAAGTGTGATTGAAGTTATTTTTGAAATTATTTTTTGTTTAAATAAAATGATGTTTTTTTTATTTTTTAAAAATTATTTTTGACCAACACATGAAAAAAATGATCTACAAACACCAAAAAATAGTAAAAAGCAAAAAATTAATTTTCAAAAACGCTTTTTGAAATGCATATCAAACATGGCGTAAAAGTATACGCTTGGTATTATATATTTTTATGCTTGTGATTTTGAAAAAATATATATTTAAAAAAAAGCTATAAATTATAGTTTTCTCTATAATCAAGGTTTCAAGTAAAAACCTTTTTGTGAGATTCATGGAAATCTGTTTGTATTTTGATTAATTATATAGTTTTTAAACTATAATAATAAAAAAAGAAAATATCATTTTTTAGTTTTTTTTATAATAATAATAATAATCAAATTCTTGTTTATGATGAATCGAGCAATTACATCGTCTTTAATTTCCTTTTATCTTCTTTTAAGTGTTTTTCTAAATTTAAATAGTAAACTACATTTCCATATAATAAAATTAAATCTCTTTTGATTACATACTAATGCTCATGAGCAAATAAATTTGCTGAAAAGACAATGAAAAATACGACCCTTTAATCATATATATATCTAACTAATTCAGCTTCACATTAAGTAGGCTATCATAATCAACAAAGATTTTGGTGTGGTTTTGAGGGACAAATCATTACTAACCGGCACACGCAAGTTCAATAATATTTTTGCTTTAACTATTTAATAGATAATCTAGTGATAATAATTTTTTTTCCCTGTAATTTCAGGTTCGATTCTTGTGGTTGCGAATATGATAATTACTGGAAACTTATATAGTCGTTAATTTCAGAACCCGTAAAATTAGTCACGATATATACAAACCGACCCGAACATACATATTTATATAAAAAATAATAATACTTTGGCATGAAACTGGACAAACTCTTAGTTTAAACAGCAATGGCATTAGTCAGTAATCCATCCATGTGCACGTACTGTTTAATCACATTCTTGTGGAAAGCCACTATGATCATAGAAAAATCGGATCTATAATCAAGAGTGCTAGTAAATTAATAATAATATAGCTAGAGGTAATTGATATAATCAGAATAATATCACAATTAAGGTAAGCAATAATTGAAGCAAAAGTTTGAAAGAAAACGTGAATTCATTAGTTAATTTGATATGGCCACCTATCAATGTGATTAATAATTTTAAGGGACGAGGGATGATGAGCATTTAACTTTATTAATTAGGAAAGCCGAATTTAAAAATAAAACAATTTAACGTGCTTTATTCAACTTGTCTCGCTAGAAGTTGAATAGCTTATTTTCTAGCATAAAATAATTAATGCATAGGTGTTATTAGCGTGTTTTTTTATATCAAATAAAAAATACAACCATAAATCCAAATATAAATGTTTACATATAATAAAATATATTAAAAATTATATAGAAACACATATAAGACCTCAAGCTAATTTTTAACGTAGCAAGAAAAATAAAATAATGATACAATTCCTATAGTGAAACAACATTTTCAAAAAATATACAGAAAATAATAATAAAAGTATTTTTTTTTTTGTTTAAAATGGTGTTGTCTTAAAAAATAACTGTTTTTTATATAAAAGTATTAAAATAATCTGAAAAACTAAGAGAATAATTAAAAACAAAACTGCAAATCTCTTAAAAACAATTTTAAAATAGAAAAACAAACTATCATAAAAGCATAAGAACGGGAAAAGGAAGCGATCAAATCCCCAAATTCAATCAAATTAGATCGACATGAGCTGTAGAATAAAGCTTAGATTTTGTTGGATTCTTACCACTGAAGTAAAGTACATCACTCTTTAAAAGTCATAGACTGCGTGCACAAATATAGTCTCGATAGGTTCCAGCTATGCTTCCCATATAGCATCTAGATTCTATACATATAGCCAGTTAGGGTTAGGGCTCCCTCAGAGAGACAACTCTAACACTATTTTGTACCATCCCTTACCCCTTTCATGGCTTCACCTCCAAACCTAGAAAACTCTCATTATAAGTAATTTCTTTCTTTTTATATTTGCTTACATAGAAGATATTAACTAATTAATGATTTTTAAAATATTTTCAATCATGAAGAGATGACTAATTAAGCTTAATATTGCTAAATAGCCTACGCCCTTAGCCCCACTTGTGTTGAATACTTGGTTTACGTTAGAAAATGGAAAACAAAAATGATTTTTTTATTATAATAAAAACAAAAATGAGTCGCACTATATAATATGACGCTGAAAGTTAACCTAGCTTGTTTGGAGTTCAATATTTCTTGTCAAAAGTTAACCTAGCAAACAAAAATGCTTTGCCTCGACACTATTTGTGGTACACGATTATAATAATCTATGAAAACAGTATTGAAAGGGTTCAAACAAGTTCAAAAGCTCCCGTCAATGGTAGCTACACGTAAAGGATAATAAAGTAAGGATACGAAACTAGATGCCAGGTTTGCCAACACATAAACCTGAGGATATGTACAAAGAGAGGAGAAGAAGGAGAAGAAAAGTCCACACTCTAGCTAGAAAGGGATGGTGCAGTAGGGTTAGGGTTCATAGCCGTAATCAATGACGATCGACAATACAGAAGGGATATGAGGAAAAGTAGTTTTCATAATAGGGATAGTTTGGTACTGAGTTTACAATTTAAATAGATACTTTTAATATCAATATATACAAAATAATTTTTTTTTAAAAAAATAAAAATAAACTGCTATGAGCCATGAATACATGTATTTCTCTCTTTTTACTTGTTTGTTTTTCCCGAATAAACAAGAGAGAAGAGGGAGGACATCCTCAGTGCTCCCACTCCATAGAATTGCATGGACCACGTTTAATTATTATTTTTCCTTTTTATTTGTAAGGCCCCGTGATTGTATGTATATCTTTACCATACCCATCTTTTCTCTTACCTAATTAAGTGTGAATTCTTCTTTTACTCACAAGAATTGGGTTTTTTTTTAATATTTATAGTAGAAGATCCTTATTTATTTGTCTAATTAATTAAGTATGAACAAGTCCAAATCTAATAGTATAGCGTAATAACAAAGAGTTTGTGATTTGCATAATAGATCTTTGAGTTTAAGTCTAAGTGTTCATCCCTTTTAAGAGGTTTAGACGATCAAGATTTGACTCGTTTACATGGGTTCACAGAGTATGAATTTCCTCGCATCAAAACAAAACTAATCAGCCATATCCAAAAAAACTTAGTCTTGATGTACTAAAAAGGATTGAAAATACATTATTGTTTAGGCAAAAAATACTATGAATGGTAAAGAGTAAATACCCTCTTGCTTTCTCTGCAATTTTTTTTATTTCTATGCTGTAAATATTAAAGAAGAAGAAGAAGAAAGAATTGAAGAGTGAGAGTAGAAAGGCGAGAGAGAGATGGTGCAGGCATGCTTTTTTCCCCCTCATTCTCCATGAAAAGTTAAAATGGACAAGATATAGAATCTGGGCATGTTATTGATCACGAGTCATCAAAATATGTCAAGGAAGGAACGGCTAAGATTGAGTAGAGAGATGTACACACAGAAGGGTTGCCGTACTTTTTTATCTTTTGGTTTCGTTATGGGATCATATGATACTTTCCTGCAGAAAGAAATGGGAAAAGGCAAAGAAATTAAGCAGCAGAAGCAGAATTGAGTCGCTGCCACAGAGAGGAAAGAAGAAAAAAAGTCAAAGCTATGATCATCAGTTCTTACAGCTAAATTTATACGGCATAGCATTAACAATATTGTGAGAACCACTGAAAGGGTGGCGGCGGATCCCAGAAAACAGCCACAATCATATAGCTAGGGCGGTGCTGACAGCAACATCTCCTTATAGGCACACACACCTCCCTCCAAAACAGCCGTAAAGATAAAGGAAAATGCATTAACGTCATGCATGTACGTTTCAAAGAAGTTTTTTGTTTTTTTCCATTGGATTCAAATATAAAATAACGACGTGTGTGTATAGATTTCTTCTTTTTTTTTAATGATTAGGGTTTTTTTGGGATTAATTTTCATGCTTTAAATCTAAATCTTTATTACGTTTAAGAGCTAGGTCAAGTCTTTAGGGTTTCATTGGATTAGGTTTGGGGTTTGGGTATGAAGTGATAACATGGTGAGCAGGTAGTCATTGGTTATGATATGGAATAGAAAGGTGAAAAAATATGTTTGCTTAACGAGGTAAGAACTAAAATATAAAGTAAATTTATTTCTAAAATAATTTTGGAATGAATTTTATAATTGTAAGAACACGTTTATTTATTTGTTAATAGCAATTGGTCACACTATACAGAGCACAAAAGATAGTGATAAAAAAATACATTTCTTTTTTAAATTTTATATTGCAAAACATAAAATACAAATAAATATGTTTTTTTTTATCTTTATTGTCTTGATTTTTTCAGTAATGAAACACTACAGTATGCAAATACAACAAAGTACTAATTAATATATGTGAGATAGACGAATGAAGAAAAAGAGAGGATAATAATAATAATAATAATAATAATAATAATAATAATAATAAAGGGGTTGGCATAACATCTTTCTCTGAAATATCTGACCCACCTGGATGGGAGGGGGCTGGTATATTTTGTCCTACACGAGCAATGATCTCCCTAATTCAATGCCGGGTGCCCCAGATTGTTGCTCTAAGGTAACATTAAATCACTGCACCCTATTTCAGGCCCATTTGCCTATTCCCTTAGCATCTCCTCTTTCGTTTTTTTTGTCTTTTTTTTCTCCCTTATTATTATATTTTAAAAGTGTTTTTTAAAACAAAAAATTATTTTTTTATGTTAAATTAAAAATTTTAGTTTTTTTAGATTATTTTTATGTATTAGTAACAAATATAATTTTAAAAAAATAAAAAAAAAATCATTTTGATATATTTATAACAAAAAAATTATTTTAAAAAATAACTGCAATCATGTACACAATAATCTCAACGTACAATGCCTCTCTTTTCTTAGCTTTCCTGCTTTCTATTCTTTTACCCCTACCACCAGTCGCCGTCCTGCTTGCTTCCTGCTATTTCTTCCATCTTATCCTATCTTTTGTGATCGCAATAGAATCCATCCGAACCAATGTTGCTAATTTTGTTTTGTTTTAGTTGAAATTGCCGAAATATTTCACACCAATTAAAAAAACGAGATCAAACAATATAGGTTTTTATCTCATTTAAAATTTTCAATTCATTCTATAAATTCCATCTAAATTTCAACTAGAATATTTCCAGTTTCATTTCATCCTTTTACTTTTTTGGCCAAATAATTTTATTTATTTTTTGAAAACGGCGCATCTCATCTTTCGTTTTCTTGTCTTCTCGACCACAGTCCCTTTCTTTTCTTTCCTTTTCTGCTTTCTATTCCTTTACCCCTACCACCAGCCGCCGTCCTGCTTGCTTCCTGCTATCTCTTCCATCTTATCCTACCTTTTGTGATACCAATAGAATCCATCTGAACCACATGGAGAGAGTAAAGAAGATGCATAGTTTTCTTTCTGGCCATCTCCGTAAGAGCATTATCATAAACTCAGTACTGATACCTGCAAATTTTGGAGTTAGGGCACATGGCGGTAACAAATCGCCAAGTTAAAGGTCCCCCTCGCTACAGTAACTGGTCCCTTCTCTCCATGTGGCTGAGTGATTACATGGGTTGTCCTTGTACTTTCCGTGGGCACACAAATTCTACTCATACGATTCATAATGTGGAACCACACTACATTAAATGAGATATAAGTTTTTTTTCCTTTCAAAACAACACCATTTCAAGGGTTTTACAGATGCTGATATCTCATTCAGCTAAAGAATCATGGTGGTGTGCATTTGCTTCCAACATTGGAGACTCGAGCCCATGTTTCAGTGGCAGCAGACATTACAATGCCAGTCAGCCTTTCAGTGAAGAAGTCTTGATTTCTTTACCCTATCTCTGAAGCCCATGGAGGAGCAAAGAATAAGGGCAGCAATAAAAATAAAAAAAGGTTGCATCTTTGATACTAAAGCTCAGCTGATGTGATTTGAGCTCTTTAATTAAAGCTGAAGTGAGTTTCAGGAAAGGACACATATGGAGCCAGGCCCATAGTTGTATTTCTTTTCAGGTTAACTTGCAGAATTTTTTTTTTTGACGCAACTTGACTAATCTCACATATCCTGAAATTAACAATCATCTGAGTGGTCATAATATTAGTATCCATATAGGAGGTGCCTTTTTGGTAAGAGCTTGGGACTAGATTTGTTCTTCCTGTAGTCTCATATTCTAGCAGTATCTTTACTATACTAAATTGTTTGTCAAAGAAATAAAAAGATATTTCCTCCCCTTAGCCCCGCCAATGAAACAGTCAATTGCCCATGTGCCCCAGCAATATCAAATACAAAAGCCAAGTGCTTTGACAACTTCTGTCAAACCAGTATAACTTACATGTATAGACACCTGGATGCAAGGTGGGTTCCCAGTGCAAGAACTTTACAATAAAATCGCCAACCTGACAGTAGAGGGCAGGATAGACCTTAAGGGAGAGCTCAGGTAATTACAAATATATTTTATCTTATTTCCATCTTTATCTTTTCCATCTCAGTTTTCATACCCAAAACGGAAGCTTTATACTTCATGGAACAAAGAGCTGCTTCAGCCTCGAGCCACAAATTCTTGTAGAACAAAACTTGAGGGTTCTCTTCTTCGTCGAGTTCATAATGTCCTTCCAGGGCCTTCTCATTGACCTGCATCACCAACAAAAATGCAAAGATTTGACTGCTTAGAAATAAATTCTACCCGCAAGTTCCAAAAATTGTGATCATTACCTGAGTAATGTCTTTGTTTTTCTTGAATCCTTCATTCCTTGCGTTTAAGGAGTCCAGGAATCTCTCCCTAAAACTAGCAGAACTCCTCATCTGCCTTTCATGCTTATTCTGATGCCCAAGTTCATGCGAAACCATCACAGCCTTTGTCCTTGTTTGAAGTTCCATGTTAGAGCACTGCCGAAGATATTATTCAGGTTCGCAGTAAGTAATAGTGAAAGGCCAGATGAAATATCTACTGCAGTCAAAGCAATACCAGACAAATCATAGCACAAAAGGAGAAAAGAAATTCTTCGTTCAACTATAACCGGGAAGAACACAAGTTATTTCTCACGGAGGAGGACAGCAATTGATATGAATAAGAAACGTTTTGTGCAACAATCATGATCGGATGTGAGTAATGAAGGTATCAAACAAATGTCATTCTCCAGAAAATAAAACGGTGAACTTGATTATTAGTAATAACATAGGCCATGTGCCTACATAACTATAGCAAGACAGCCTTGATAATTCTACAATGAGCAACATACAAAATTTATAACTACTCAAAACCCATTATGAACCTGAATATGCTAACAGAAGTTGAGATATAATTTACAGAAGAAAGTGAAGTTCTTCCATCTCCTCAAATCAGATTCACAACTTTTGGAAACCAAAACACCATACCTTGTTTAGACGAGTTGATTTCCTAACACAATATGAAGTGCGAGGATGACTTGATTCAGACATAAGAGTATGTTCTCCAACACTCTGTCTGATACACAGAGTAAGATTATGGATAATGCGCTTGATTATATCATGTTCGTGCTCATTCAGAGAATCTATATCATTTGTGCAGTTTTGCATGAGCAATTCTGACAGTTCATTCATTGTTTTAACCACTATTTGAAAATCTAATCTTGGAGGTGAGCACAAAGGCTTGGTTGCACCCCCATGTGTTTCACTTAAATCAGTAGAGACACCTTCTTTACAGGACGATGAATCGAGGACATGTTTGCTTGCAAACAATGACACACTAGTTGAACCATTAGGTACTGCATCCTTGATAGCCTTCCCAACTCCACCCAAACATTGCTCAGTCAGAAGCTGGCCACTAGATGTGAAGTAATCTTCCAGAACAGATGGTAGAACCACACATGATGAGCCGTGCATGGAACTATTGCTAGAGTCAGTGAGTAGCTCATATTCCTTATAAGGATCATGCATGCCACTATAGCAATGTGCCTCAGTAATACTGCTCAGTTCTGAAGAAGATGATCCAGCTGTGGCGGAATGTTGTGGTCTCTGTTCTCTGGAGAATAAACTAACCACAGAAGACTGCGTCTTCTGGAAAGATAAACAATCATTTCCATCACCTTCATTTCCACAGTAATTTACTTTTTGTTTGTCACTGCTGGGGAAAAAATGAGGCGCAAGGGGATTTAAATTACTGCATGCTTCTTGTTCACTTTTAAGATGCTGGAAATTATCAGGTATAGAAACTTCAGAACTTGATTGCTCAGCAGCAAGTTTTCCTTTCCAACAAGGAGAATCCAGATCAGAATCATTCTCATTTATTATTTTACAAGAGTTTTCAATTGGATCACTTTCTTTGATACCAAGGGATTCCATGGTCAAATCAATAAGAAGACCGGGACAAGTGATTTGTGGCTCGGGCTTTTCCATTGGCTCGGGCTTCATAACCTCATGGGTGACAGGTTGGCCCAATTTTCCTTCTTTGCCTTTATCTGTCAGGACTTTATCATGGAAAACTTCCTTGCTTTTATCCACTTCCAGAGTCAAATCAATAGGAAGACTGGGACAAGTGATTTGCAGCTCAGACTTTGCCATTGGCACGAGCTCCATAACCTCGTGAGTGACAGGTTTGCCCATTTTTCCTTCTTTGCCTTTATCCATCAGGACTTTATTATGGAAAACTTCCTTGCTTTTATCCACAACAGCATGTGGCTTCTTTACACTTGCTTGAGCATACCCAAGAAAGTTATTTTTGCTGACTCCACCATGTCCATCAGAATCTAGGTTCTCTGACAACACATGATTAAAGGGTAAATAGACTGTACTAGATACTGATGGTTCGGAAACCAAAGCTGGCAAAGAATTGATATCTGATGAAGGGGGAACATTCTGTTTGACTGCATGAAAATCAAGTTGCTGTGATAAGCTTCCCCCAAAAGAAGCAATGTTTGTATCACAGGAGCTCCAAGATGTTGATGGTGGTGTGTAATTTATCAGTACAGAAGAAGTGTTCAAATCTGATGTCGTTGAAAACTTTGAAGAGATTGGCCTAGATTTCACTGATGAAAACGAGACACATTGCGAGTCAGTTTGCCTGGTTCTTTTAGGTCTGACTTCATGATCCTTTAATGAGATCCCTGGGGATTTTCTGCACAAACTATCAGATGTTTCAGGACTCAGCTTCAATCTTTCAGCAGGAGATCCTGCAGGGATGATGACTAGCTTGTGAACTAAAGCTAACACAAAGATATTTATTTCATTCATTAATACGCATTTGACATTTTACAAAATGTCAAAAAAACTAGTAATAATTGAAAACATTACATGAAACTACTTTAGACAGAAAAGAAGGAATCATATTTAAACACATACCCACTAGCAATGGAAAAGATTACTTCCTCCAATGGAAAAAAATGATAGAAAATCTACTTTAAGAAGAAAGAATACACCAGGAAAATGAGCAATAAAGAATACAGAATCAACAAATAAATCAACCCCTCAATCTCATGCATGGGATGCATTATACTGCACAGAATGGATAATGTTTGATGAGACATGTGGATTTCATTTCACAGTGTTAAAGGTTTTAATTTCCTCTGAAAATGAACGTTGTTTTGTTTCTCAAGAAGGGTTGTGCCATGCAAATACGAGAAGTTAGCATGTCAGATACTAGCAGTCAACAACAAGCATTCCATGATCATCCAAAGCAACTGCCTCAGATTATGGTTTTAACTGATGATGGTGTGCATTTTACATATCATCAGAAAAAAACACAATGTAGGTTCTATTCTATTCAATATAAAAAGTTCAGCAGGCTAGCGATGCCCAAATGCCAACCTTTGCTAAGCTACTATTGCTATCCCGTCCCATTCATGTTGAAACCCCAATAAAAACATTTGATAGCCAATTTCATTGCCAGAATTTCTCAAGAGAAAAGACACAAGGAAACACTTATGTTCATCACATAAAGTGTTCTACACTGGCGAATCCATACAGAGACTCTCTTGTCATATAATGAACAATCAATCAATTAGTACTTTTGGCATTATTAAAGCTATTTTAGGAGCCATACACAATTTATAAGGTTCTCCTAATCAAGTTAGTTATTCAAGTTGTCAAAAGAAACAACAAGACTGAATTCATGGCGTACTGTTAAACATCAAGAGCACTAAATTCATGCTGGAATGAATAGGTTTCCTCTTATTCACTTGCAAGTTTCAGAATTTATCCATAATGAGTTAACAAAACATATTCAGTCTTTTCATATAATCTCTTAAACTATTCATAAAAAAGGAATATAACAAAAAAAAAAAACATTGAAGAGAACTAATTTACACGACCGATAAAGCACACCTTGTTTCGTGGAGTCGGCATTAAACATTGAAAAACCACCAAGCTTATCTTTCCAGCGAAGAGTCCCTCGGAGATCACCACTCTTGTGAGCCTCATAGCCAGGTTCAGTGGACTTGTTAGGCACGGCATCAAAGTCTGACTTTGACTCAGTAACCAAACCAAAATCAGCTGAACCTTGCAAAACCCCAGATGGGTATTGAGGATAATAAGCAAAGGAGTCACCTTCTAAACTGAAACTTGAAAAGGACCGATCAAGCATGGAGCTGGAAGGGTCAAAGCTTGTATCTTGAAGTGAAGAATCACGGGAAAGACTTGAAAAATCAGCTGAACCTTGCAAAATCCCTGATGGGTATTGAGGATAAGAGGCAAAGGAGTCACCTTTTAAACTGAGACTTGAAAAGGACCGATCAAGCGCAGAACTTGAAGGACTAAAGCTTGAATTAGTGGGTTTGCTCAAGGTAAACGGCCTAGCTAATGGTGATAAACGAGAAAGAGACCCTCTTTTTGTGTCACTGGCCATTATGTTTCTTGGTTTTTGGTAAAAGGTGATGATGATGATGATCGAAACCCCAAAAAACACACAGAATTTGATAGAATACACAAAAGGGATATATTCAAGACAAAACCTTTATAATTTTATGAACAAAAATAAGAAAAATACGAAAAGAAAGTGAACGTTTGTGTTGGGGTTTCAAGTGTTTGGTGGTAGTGGGTTTCTTCTGTGTCTCCTTCCCTTCCCTTCTCTTCTTTGAGAGATTGTAGGAATTGGAGAGACAAACGGACACTGGAAATTTTGGTCTCTTGTGAAATTTCTTTCGGGGGGATTTTTTTCTGGTATTTTGTTTATTTTATTTATTTTTATTTTGTATCAAGGAGTTTTGTTCATTTTGGCACTCAATTTTGATCATTGTTCATTTTGGCACCGTATATGAGAAGAAATTAGATTGTGATTCATGTAGTTTAGCGACTTATTTATTTATGGAGAGTAAAAAAACTATTTTATTACTAATTCTTATGGTTTCATACTTATATGTGAGCTTTCTGTTTCATGAATTTTATGCTCTATTACAATTAATTTTGTTTTTTTCTTAGTTGAAAAATAGATTAAAAAAAAATAGTTACAATGGGAAACTTGAATTAATAAAGAAGGAAATTTTAGAATAAAAAACTATTATATTAGATAAAGGTTAGTGTCCAGTCACCAGTCTCCACCCTTTCTTCACTTCCATAAATTCAGCCTCTTTTTTTGCCAGTGTTGACATATTGTTCACAAAGATAAAAGGGCGTGTTCCATTGGGGTTCAAAAAAATTATTTATTTTTATTTTAAATTATTTATTTTTTATTTTTAATTTTAGATATTTTGATATGTTGATGTCAAAAATAATTTTAAAAAAAATTATTTTAATACATTTCTGAATGAAAAATATTTGAAAAAATAATTTCAACTAAACTCTCAAACAATTATAAAACAGGTAAATTCCAAGATAAATATTAATTAATTAAAGGAATTTAATTATTTTGATGTTGTAGGGATTAACTAATTAATTTAAATAAATTACAAGAATTATTATAGCTAATTAAAATAGGAAGAAACAAAGCAAGGGTAGGGCTGGCATAAAAAAAATCCCCTTTTATATTATATGATTGATTAAAAAATTCAATTGAAAATTATTTTTTCCCTAGTTTTGTGAATTTTACAGAGGACCTTGATAGGTCTGTGGTGTAAAGGATGGCATTGCGACATTGTTGATAAAATTGATGCTTAAAATGTGGAACTTTTTATATATTAATACTTAGTATATATATATATATATATATATATATATATATATATATATAAACCCACCAAAATTATAAATACACACTTAGCTAATTAAAGACGGAATCGAAGACCTTCATCCAAAATAAATTGAACTATTGCTTCATTTTTGTGGAAAAAGAAAAATAATATTAGATAGGTCAATCAAAAGCCTAGGGACAAGTTCTATCTGAAAGTTTATATGTAATTGCCTTTATTATTTGGCAAGTCAATGCTTGCACAGAACTATTTTAACAAGTCAATTTGTAAATTATAAATTAACCATATTGTTACACATCGTTCAATTTAGATACTTAGATTATTATTTTACACTATGAATTGGCATTCAATTTAGAAACTTAGATTATTATTATTATTATTATTATTCTACACTATCATTATGAGTGTAAGAAAAAAAATATATTCAGAAGTTAACAGTATTTTAATTTTTTTTCTAGTGAAAAAATAAAATAAAATCATATAGAAATTGATCTGATATGATTCGATTGATTTTGCGGCTTTAAAAACAACATGAAGAGCCCACAAAAATATAATTTGACTTAAAAAGATTTCAAAAAAAAAGAAAATAACAATATGTTATATTGACTTTGATCAACCCGAGTTATGTCAAGTTCATGATCTAAGTTATGAAACTATGATAATTCTATAAAGAAATAAATCAAAATAAACTATAAAGTCTAATTCTCAATCAACCAAATATTGAGGAATAAAATTGAAAAAAAAATCATTAGAAAAAACTTAAAAAAATTAACAGAGTTAACATGTTAAACTTATAACTATTGGCATTCAAGAGACAGCTAGTGATAAGTTTGTATTCTAGATTATACTATTGGGATAATTAATTATAACAAAAAATTCAAGAACATCACAAAATATTTCTGTTTTCTTATAAAAAATGTTGAGCGATTATATCAAAAACAAAAATATGATAAAAAAAAATATTAACCATTGTTAACTTTTTAATATTGTGACTCGGGTCATCAAATTGGAAATACTATACATCAAAAATCATTAATTTGAATCTCTATGAGATAAAATGTTAAAGGATGAAATAGAAATAAATTACAAAAATAAATCCAAAATAAAAATATCAATTAAAGGGAAAAACAAATTTTCACTTTGAGAGTTAAATTGAAAACAACAAAAGCATTAACAAAACAAAAAAAAGTAGTAATATTGTGGTGCAAAATGTTTTTTTAAAAAAATATTTTTGTTAAAAAAATACATTAAAATTATTTTATTTAGATCTGTTTTTTATTTTTAACATCAATATAGTAAAATCATTGAAAAAGCACTAAAAAACATTGATTTAATGTCTTTTAAAGTAAAACACACTTTTTAAACAAATCCAAAAGTAAATGTTACTATCCTCCCAAACACTCACTAAATGGCATGTTAATACATTTGTTTAATTGTTTTATGATATCTTTATCATGTAGCTTAATTGATCAACGTGTGAAATAAAATAAAATAAAATAAATAATTCAACCTAATGGAGTTTATAGCGTTAATTAGAGCAACTTTCAAATAATTTAATTTAAAAGTCTGCTAGAGCAAAAGGTTAGGTCACAATTTTTCAAGTTTGAGTTATTGTATTGAGTTTAATAACAGTGTCAACAAATCTTAGACAATCTAACTTTAGTACCATCAACAACCCTAATGTAGAAAATAACTTAGTTTAATAAATTGGGATGTTTTGTTTTCCATTAATCTAGAAAAGTATTCCATGATCCAAGGTCTTCGTTATGGAAGATGATTAGGAATACTACTAGATTGTTGCTTGTTACATTGCTGACTTAGATAAAAAAAAATTGAATGTAACTTAGTTGACTTGGTAAATCTAAAAACAAGTCATACAATCGATAAAAATATAGTTTGACTAAAAAAATCAAGATGATTTTTTTTAAAAAAAAAATATTAAAATAAAAATATATTAAATTGATTTGGATCAACTCGAGTTAACATGTTAAATCTATTATCCAAGGTATGAGACCTTGATAATCTCATAGGAAAAAAAAACCCAAATAAAAATTATTAAACCTAATTTTCAATCAACCCAAAGCTAAATGATAAAATTAAAAACAACATTTAACTAAAAAGATGAGCTCAGTCCATGCGATTTACTTTCTCAAACCTGGATTACGAGACTGGAATTATCTCGTTGAAAACAAATCGAAACAAATCATAAAACTTATTTTTAAATAACTGTATGCAAATCAATATTTTTTACTAGGAAAAACAAAAGAAACACCCATTTATTGCCTAAAATATATTAGGTATGTATTTTCTTTTTGATAGCAATCTAGATAAGGATTTTGATGATCCAAAGTCTCCATCGTGGAGAATGCTATAGTGTTTGCAAATGGTTTTCCAAAACCAGCCAGGAAAAATCTTGTGCTCCTTCTCCTTAGGATTTAAGGAGACGGGAACAAGATAATATTTTTAATTTCTTATGATAACAATTATTTATACAAACCACTTTCTTGATATCATGCCAAGCAATGGGGTCCGTACCTCAAATTCTCCGAACCCTACCACCATTGATAAATATTCTATACCGATCCAATGGTCAAAACTATGTGAGAACGACTAGCCTTCTAATCGAAGGAAACCAGCCTCAAGAAAAAGAATGGGAAGGGAATCTCCTGGAAAAAAAGTTGAAGCTTGTTTCGACAACAAGTGGAGGGTGAGGAACTCCACAAGGAAGTAACTTAGGTGATTGGGTAATTAAATATCTGCAATCAAAATATTTATTTAAATTAAATAATTCAGGAAACCGCACCCTATCTTTGGTTTATCTGAATTTCATGGTTGTCAAAATCACGAGTTGACTCGCAAAATTATACTAACAAATCTGGTCAAATCGGGTTAAGAAATCGGATTCCGTTAAAATCGAACAAAAAATTATTAAAATCATACGGACTCGTAAAATCGGACCGGATTGATCCGATTTTACGATCTCAGGCTATTCCACTAATCTGACGCCAAGTAAGCTCTCTTCTCATGTGTTTATTTAAATATTAACTTTAAAATTTATAATTAATTTTTTATTGTTATTTTTTACTTTAAATTATATTTTTTTAGTATTTTTAGATCATTTTCATGTGCTAATATCAAAATAATTTCTACATAATTTTAGCTATAATTTTATGATTTTTATAGGAAAAAAAAATTTCAGATATAATTTTATGATCCGAGTTCAAAAACAAGTTCCGTATCGTGTCAAAGATCATGATTTTAGTTACTCATGAAACTCGCGTGCGTGTGTATATATATAGGTTATTAAGTGCTTACGATCAATTTGCTCTGCGCTCCGCTGAGTAAGAAAAAAGAAATTGATACTCTTTTTTATGTTATCCAAATGGACACTTAGAAGAAACATTTTACACCCGACACATCTTAAGGGTATGTATACTTCTTGGAATGTCTTGTTGACCTCTAAGATTACAAACCCTATACTGAATTATTTGTTCTATATTCTTTTGGATAGTGTAATTGTTTATAAACATTAGGTAGGGTATGTTGCCATGGAGGTGAGTTGAGAGATGTAGCAGCTTCTTGAGAAGAAATTGAGATTTATTAAGGTGAATTTTCTCTTGCTTGTTGATTTCCCAACACTATCTAGATGATGAGTTGTATTTGTTCCATAGGAGTGTCCTGATTATTTTGATTATTTTCTACTGATAATGATAATTAGGGGAAAACAATTAAACAATAATTTTTTAAGATCCAAGATTTATAAATAATAGGCTATTTAATGTTTAGGATAACGGTTAAATCAACATGTGTAAGTCATTGGATTTCTTGTTTTTAGTCTAAGGAATTCTATGTTTATGATAAAAGCTTGAGTACTTGCAAGAAAGGTCTTAATTGAGAGGGTTTAAAGATCCTCCAATGATAAAATTTGTATATTTATAGGAAGAACAATAAATTACTTAAAAGAGCCTTGATTTAGAGGATATTTATACCCTTTAGGAATTATCATTTTTAGATAATAAAAGGACTTTATAGTCCTCTGCTTTTCGACGACATTAATAAAAAAAATATTTTTTACATATTATTAATTAGATTTAATAAATAGTATGGATGGTAGATCTCTTAAAAGACCTTGTATACACCAATATAGAAAAATCATCAATATAAATTAATATTTTAGATGGAGAGACATGACAGTTTTAGAGAATGGTTTAGGATTAGTCATAACCTTAGAACTGGATAATAATTGAATTCTAATGCTCTTATGTCAGGTCCATATTATTTCAAGCTTAGCTGATTAATAAACTCAAATGTTTTGGGTTTGACATGCTTATCCAACCCATGTTCTATGAACTTGGTTGATTGTCAAGTCTAATTGTTTTAAGTCTGACATGTTTGTCATGTTATATTGGACTTTATTGACTATCAATCCAAGTTTTTTTGACATACTAAATCCCATATTACCTTGGTCTTAGTTGATTGTTAAGCCTAAATGTTTTAGGTTTAACATGTTTACTATATTCATTTTATTTTTAAATCTTATTCATTTATTTATAAAACTCTTAACGAAAAATGTTCACTCCTCTCTCTCTCTCTCTCTCTCTCTCTCTCTCTCTCTCTCTCTCACACACACCCATACATACACACACATATATTCACATCTATTTAAAAAAAAATAATGAAAACTATAATTAGAATTTAAACTAGAAGGCAGAATATTTTGATAAGGACATCTTTTATACAATGATAGATAGCACGGTGGCATGAAAACAAGTGCACGAAGCTAGCAGTTCCATTGAATATATTCCCACTCCTTCCACCAAAACTAACAACGCAACACACAAACTTTCCACACCTCACAGATAATTAGGAGAATGAACAATTGATGATCCACTCCATTCTCATACAAATAAAGCGACAGCTAGCTAGCTAGCTACATGAGACAGCAGGCGTTAACGTTGTCATCGTTAAACATGTTGCTGACCTTGTCGTCTCCCCGCTGGCTCACCGGAATGGTCCCGTGCCTGTCGGCAAGATTGTAGCCATGCTTGTAATAGTTGTAGCTTTCCTTGAACTCGCTGGTTGTGTCCTTGAAGTACTGATTCGCTGATGTGAAGTACAATGGTGGATTCGGATAGGGCCAGAATTCTGCTCTCTTTCCTGCCCTCCTCACTGCCTTGAGCACCTTGTTCCGATCAACATATCCCACCACAGTTACCTTTTCCATCTCTAATTCCACGTCCACTGAATCAATACCTGTAAAAATACGTACATATATACACATGTACACAGGTTTCGAATTTTATTAGCGTAGAAATAAATTAAAAAATGGAATGAAAATTAGATATGAAGACTAATTGCACAGAAAGATATACCTTTAAGCTTGAAAATGGCATTTTTGACAACTCTTTCACAGCCAGTGCAGCACATCCTGACTTTGAGCTCCACAGTCTATTAAAGCGAAAAAGATGAACACGGTTTAAACACGGTTGTGGAGAGATTCTGATTTAGCAAAAGTGTAAGCTATTATCCTTCTGATCTCCCGATCAAAACCTTTATGCTTTAGGATTAAGGAAAAGTCATGTTGGACTAGCTACATTAAATTGGTATAGCTTCAAGATTCTTATGTTCCCTAGGGTTAGGATTTGGGAAAGTTGGCTTTTCCATTATCTTTCTGTAATGAAACGTAACAGAAGAAACATGTTTCAGTTCTTACATAATAATAAGATACCAAATAAGAAATTCTGGGTTTTTTCTATTGTTTTTTTTTCTCTATTATTATTATTATTATCCCAAAACCTTAGATTGTTTGTGCCAATATTAGAAAATTAATTTAGGGGAAAGTAAATTCGGCTGTCATGATTTTCAAGTTAATTTGTTGAAACAAAGACTTGGGTTCAAAATAAAATGCATAAAAAATAACTTCATTTGAAAACATGTGCAAAATAAGAAAGAGCCTTGAGGTTTTGGGATTCAACCCTACTCTTTTTTTATTTTATTTTTGTCTATATATGCCTCTCCCTACTCCCTAATAAATAAATACAGAAGAGTTTTTAATTTCCACCATGCACTGGTACGTAATAAAACAAGAGACAAGAAAAACATTGATTTCATCGAGGCAGAAAGAGAACCCTTGTATTTTCCTTCGTCCATGGCAAGTTGAGCGAGAAAAT
Organism: Salix viminalis; assembly: GCA_029228465.1. Taxonomy (NCBI): domain Eukaryota; kingdom Viridiplantae; phylum Streptophyta; class Magnoliopsida; order Malpighiales; family Salicaceae; genus Salix; species Salix viminalis. Next base: position 29,112,583 of record CM055441.1, read on the forward strand.
TAAGGTGGTGAAAGCTCAGGCAAAGTATAGAAGATACCTATAACAGCTAAGAAACAATTAGAAAAAGAAGAAAAACCACAGTTGAATCGAAGGAGATGATGAAAGCGAACCTGCAAAGAAAGTGGTCTCCCCTTCGGCATGTTGTGTTTGGTATTTTGGAACCTCGTGTGATGATCTTCTCGAAAGTAAAAGTGAGAGTAAGCAATGGAAGACAGGAAAGACTTGAAAGCTCTGGCGAAGATGGCAGCCATTGAAGCTAACAGCTCTCACCTTAAATATATAAATCTAGCTAAGGAAATTGGAGGAGAGAGTTAAACTAGGTAGAAAGACAAGCCAGATATTCCTTTGTGGGCAGTAATGGTATCGCTTCCCTCAAAATTCTATTCCACCGGCATGCAAATATATTCCATTGCAATGCTGCTGGTTTTCTTGCGCTTCAATTCAATGGGGTTTGGGAAATGTGGTCTCCCCCGAAATAATCAAAACAATAAAAAATAATTCTTTAGAGAAGGGAATGGTATCTTAAGCTGCCTCTCACATGAATTATGTAAACTTGATATGAGGGTAGAGAGAACGAACGTGGCTGATGATGATGACATGGACACGGAGGAATATATGTGATGACTCATAGCTGATGTGGATTGGAAGGGCTTAAGGAAAGAAAGCTGGGTTTTGATGCAAAGTGATGATCAAAACATATATTCTAAAATCTTTCTCCTTTCTCCACCGTCTTTGAAAGATCACTAAACAACAGGCACCATCAATACAGAAAAGCCTCGCAAAGTTAATTATACTCCCACGTGTACAGTATTTTTTTTATATATTGATATTAATATCTTGAGCTTCCTAAAGTCTCTAAGGTGTGTGTATATATATATATATATAATTTTATTTCAAATATAAAGATAAATTAACTTCAAATTACATAATTTCGAATTCTAAATAGAGATAAGAAAATAAGAATTGAATTGATATAACCAGTTCAAAGACAATCTTGACAACTCATAAAAATATAGTTTAAATCATAAAAATCTTCTTTTTAAAATAAAAAAAAGAATTTAAAACGACTTTAAAACGACTTTAAAACGACAACATATTGGTTCAACTTTAGTCAACCTGTATTAACTTTTCAAGTTTGTAGCTTGGATCATGAGATCACCATGATAACCTCAAATAAAATAAATCAAAATAAATTATGAACTTAAATACCAATAAATTTATTGTCAAATGATGAAATTAAAAAAATTTAAAAAGATGACAAAAAAATAATTCTAGAACAAAATTATAAAAATATCATCGATAGTTTTCCAAGGCCTTTCTGAAACCCAATTGTCCTAAACTTTTAACATGAGCTATAACAATATGTAAGAAGACTCCGCGTAAAGCATTAGCTCGATCCAATGATTAGATTGAGAGATATAATTAACATTGTAAAACTAAATAAGATTTTAAAAAACATTATTTGACTAGAATAAAATCAGAATATTTCACTAGAAATTTAGACGAAACTTCTAGAACGGGCAAGATTTTGAGTCAGATGAGATTTATTAAGGTTTATTCTTTTTTTTAATTGAAATAAGATATACCGACTATTCTAGATAAAATGAATGAAATTAACAATGTAAAATAAAAAGAATTGAAAAGGAATATGAAATGGACACAAAAAATTAATTAATTAGTTTTAAAACTAGAGGGGTTATTAATAACTTACTGAGAGTGTTTTTTTTTACAAGCTTAATTAAGAAACAGAATATTAATTTCGGGTTAATATTTATATTTTTTTATGGATACAAAGGCATATTTATTTTAATGTCAATTAGGTAGGAGCATCATAGACTAAATCAACATTAAATAATAATTTTACTGTTATCCCATCATTACCACCGAATCCTAACCAATTAGGGTATTATTCCAGCAGTCACACTAACCATATATATATATATATATATATATTTAATTGTTCCATGGATACTAAACTAATCTAAATGAGTGGTTATTTCTGGATAGTTACTTTATTATCTATAAATATTATCCATTCAAATTTTACCCAAAAAAAATATATTTTTTAGAACATTTAATTTTTTAAAATATAATATATACATATATAATATAATGAATACCAAAATTCAATGAATAATGGCTTATAAATATATAATTTTTTATCTGATAAATAATAAATATGATATAAATATCAAGAAATTTAACATTTAAATATTCATTTTCATTTCTAATTTTAGGGGAATAAAAGAGAAGATATGAGTAAGTTAAGGAGCATGATTATATATGGTCGTATACAATCGACCAAATAAAATATAATATCTGACCATGCATATAATAAGGGAAATCTAACAATAAAAAATATATAATTTTTACTCTCAATTTTATTGATTTATCATGATGTTTTTATCTTAAAGCAAAGAAATTGTTCTGATCGATTTTAAAATAAAGAGCTTAATTTAACCACATGTGTAAAGTAGAGGGACCAAGTTATCTTGTGTCTTCTTCTTCTTGTAAAATACAGCAGCAAATTCTAGAACACCCTGTGAACACTATTAGAATCGGACTTTCTGATGAGAAACATTACCGGGTGGACATTTATTGGAAGATTACTGACACAATTCATTTAATGGAATAAGTTTGATACTGCCATGGATCCTTCACCTCTTTTGCTATTTTTAGTATGTGTTTGAGTGTATAATTAAGGTTGTTTTTAAAATTATTTTTCGCATCGTTATATAAAAATAATCTAAAAATATAAATTAATTTTTAAAAAAATACCTCTGAAACGTAAAACAGAATCTTATTTCAAAAGAGAAAATTCTTGTTCCTTGAAAAGGGATTTGAAAAGTCATAATCGAATTTATGTTTTTAAATAATTTCATCCCCTGATCATGATAATATATAGATAGATAATATATGATGCCTCCCCAGCTACTTGCAAGTGTATTCCTAGTTTGATTCTTAACAGCAAATTGCAAGTGGGCTGCAGCACTAGGGGCTGATTAGGCAGCATGGCCCTTAATTTCACGAGCTTAAGAGCTAAATTAAGCTCTTTATATATATATATATACATATATATTAAGCCCCCTGCCATTGCTCTAGCCTTTCCTGTGAATGGTAGCCCATCACACTAGTCATTTTTTGAAGCAGTTTGGGAGAGCGGTATAATCGCTGTTTTTCTAAAATTTGAATTTTTTTTATTTTAAATGAATATTTTTTTGATATTTTGAAATCAATTTGATGTGCTGATATGAAAAATAATTTTTAAAAAATAATTTTTAAAAAATAAAAAAAAAATATCATTTTGATGTATTTCTAAATGAAACGCACTTTAAAAAATAACCGCAACTGCCCTTCCAAACAGGCTCTCAATGGAAGCTGAGCCGAGGAGGGCTTCATGTTGCAAGAGAAGAACATCAGGTATGAGGAATTTTAATGATCAGATTGTTTTTCGTGTAAGAATTTGTTGTCGGTAAGATATCATTTTTGGATATCATATCTTCGTTTAAAATATAAATGATTATCAACGACTCTTTACGTCCATATTAATTATTCTGTATGATCATCATCCACGCTCGTCATCATATTTTTTTTTATATAATTAATATGGGTATTCGTATCACCTTATATATATCTCGACTAATCTTATGAAATTTAAAGTTAACAACTATATGACTCTCCAATAACTATTATATTAGCAACCATAAATTCCAAACCTGGTCCACGCTCATCATCATATTTTTTTTTATTAATATGAGTATTCGTACCAGCTTACGATGTATCTCGACTAATCTTATGAGTTTTAAAAGTTAACAACTATATAACTCTCCAATAACTATTATATTAGCAACCATAAATCTCGAACCTAAAATCATAAAAAAAATTCTTTAATCCAAGCTCATCAACTATTATATGATTCTCATCACCATATTTATTTATTAATCATTCATGAGCTGCACTCTCAAAGCAAGCCAAATGGCTGAGTCACGTATCATTAAGGGAGGGCAGGGGGTAAAATTAGAAAGGGGCCCCATCTGGCAATTCTTCCCCAAATGACAAGCCAAAAGACATTTTCGTCTCCAAGTTGGGTTTCAAGGAAGATTGCCGACAAGAAAAAAGGAACAATTTAGATGATCTCAAACCCATCTGGGGCATGCTAGGGAGCACAAAGAAATAAGATACCAGGCAAAATAAAATAAAATATAACTAAATCAGGTAGCATTTTTACTATAGCAATACAAAATGATTATTATTGATTGTAATAATGTAATTGATTATTATTTTATCTTTCAGTTTTTTTATATATTCATTTTATTATGGATAAGATATTTAAAATAATGATAACAATTATTTTTAAGGTATTTTTTAAAAAAAAACAATATGTGAGGCTAATTATATATTCTAATATTTATTAAATATTAATGTCTTAAAATATATAGCAAAATGAACAAATTTTTTTTTGTTAAAAAATGTAAAATTAATTTAATCCCAGTATTCTAAAATACTTTTTAATATAATAATATCAAGAATAAATCTTAAGAAATAAAAAATAATTTATTTTCTTAGAATAAAAATTATTTTAAACTAAAAATATATCAAGCCAAAAATAAACAAAATAGATTTAAAAAAATATAAAGATAACAAATCACTAACAATATAAAATTCACTATACATGCATAAGAGAGAGTTTCACTCTCATTTCATGTCATTAACCCTAAATTTACTCTGTTTTTTAACGCAGATTGTATTAACACAAAGATAAATAGCAATAAAAATTAAAAATAAAAACTAAAAGTATAAGGGTAATAAATTAAGAGCTGTCCCAGAAAACCACAAAAAATAAAAGAATCAAAACTAAACTAAAGAATTAAAATAATACAAACCAAAAATAAAAATAAAAATTATACATGTTTAAACAAGACATTTGTTTTCTTCTTCTCAATGAGTCAGATCAGAAGCCATTTACTCATAGTAATATTTAGAGAGAAATATTGAGGGGCTGTCTTTGTCATCATTATTACGGCACACCAAGAAAATTATCTGGAAATTGAGTGGAAAGGTGAAATTATTAGCCTGTCAACAAAAAAAAATCATGTTTGGAGGCTAAACCATCGATAAAGGTGGTGGGAAATTATATGATAGATGGTGCTTCCATGGGGTCCCCCAAACTTTTCATTTCGAAAGGAAGCCGAATGACACATGTAGTACACAGATTGGTTGTTCTGTTTAAGATACAAAAATTTATAGGAAATAGGTTATAGAGATATGATTTAAAAACAAAGTGATAGAGAATGTGAAAATTATTAAATGATGACATGTTACAGCATGTGTGGAATATATAAATTTAATGAAATCTCATATTTGATTTAAATTTTAAAAATAATATAGAAGAAATAAATCACTAAACCATCTCTTTTGATTTACTACACTAAAAAATAAATAAGGTTAAAACTAGCTTATTCAAAGTACACATATACCCAAAAATTTTTTTTAAATTAAAATATATTATTTTAAATAACTTTAAAAGAATCAAATAAAAGTAATGAAGATAATATAAAAAATAAAATGAATTGAATTTCATTATGTAATTTATTAATTAATTGAATTCAATTACGGTAGAAATTTGATTCCAAACTACATGTTAATGAGTTTTAAAAAAATATTTGATAATAGTAAACCCTATTTAATGCAGCTAGTTGTCCGATTTTGGATTTGCTACACCAACATTAATAAACAGTAAACCCTCTTTAATACAATTATATTTAAAAAAAAACATTAAGCAATGCATACTTATGCTTCTAAATTTGAGATAAAAAGAGGGGGAAGAAAGTGTTCAATTCAATATATATATATAAAGGAAAAGGAAAGGAACAAGACTCTTATTTTTTTTTCCTTTTGAGGGTTAAATTGTTAATCTCCTTCAAATCTTTCCCATCTCCCAAAAGTGGTGTACCAAACGTGAATAAAAGGAGTGATCAATGATAAATTTTCTCCGTTTCTATCATCTACCAAACATGTTCATCAAGGGGGATTTATATAATTGGTGTATAAACTCTAGGATACATTTCAGTTTAGTCCCTACACTCCTAATCGGATAAATCAAGGCCGTCCACTTCGTCATCCATATGAGTTTCTTTTGATTATAGAGCAGGACTTGGAAAACTTGCAAGAGATTTCGGGAAAGCTCAAGGACTTGAATGATTCAATCAAACATTCAGGAAATAAATCAATACACTTCCAATTTATACAACAAGTACTGATGTAATTTGTCTCAGAGAAATCGACTAGTTATCATACAAAAATCCATAATAATAATAAAAAAAAAGTAAACAAAAAACTTAGCTAATTAACTCTCACACTATTAACAAAAGGAAGCAAATCCGCAAGAAAAAGAAAAAGAAAAAGAAATTAAGCAAGAACAAAGAGGGTGGTTGTGGAGGGAGAGGAGAGCTCTCTGTAAATAAATTTACATCACGACAGTATTCGTGAAGCCTAGGAGGTAGCTCGAAGTAGAGGAGGGTGATGAAAAGAGGAAGCAAAAGGAAGGTTTCGCAGAATTAGAAAACGAACCCTTCCTGGAAAAGGAGCATCAGTGAGCAAATGTTCCAAGATCCTAGTCAGCAACGCCGTGTACTCCTCCATCAGCCCCGCCACTATCGCCACCAGAATCATCTCTTCTTTTCTTCAAGAATTCCCAAATTTTCAAGATTTGGCGTAGGAAATATTCTTGATCTTGCCAAGGAAACAGTGAAAAGGCGAGAATTTATGGAATGGAGAAAACAAAGAGGTTCTCTCTAGACTCTTCGGTAGTTTAACAGTCAGGATGGGCGGTGGTTTTCTCTAATGATTATCTGAAGTAAGAAATTAATGTCCAAGATTTTAGTATTTTGAGGCAGGCAAAGGAATCATTTGAAAAATGTTTTTTTGAATTTTATTTGTTTATTTTAAATTAAATTATTTTTATGTTTTTAATTTTTTTTTAAATATATGATATTAATAATTATTTTTATAAAAAATAAAAAATATTATCTTAATATACTTTTAAATAAAAAAAAACCACTTAAAAATGCAACATTCTGCTTCCTTTGACTCAAGTGGGCTGTTTCTTACACGTGGATTGATGAATGGATATCTTTTTCACATGACCACGTAAGCTTGTCTACATTTTACATGCCGTTGTAATTCTCGATGATTTATATATATGCTTTTGTTAAATTTTAATTTTTAAATTTTTTTTTACTAATATCATTTTATAATATTAGCGTAGCTGAAAAGTTGGCTTTATAATTTTGCTTTCCTTTATATAAATAATGAATAAAAAAAGTTTACACCCCCAATTCGTATACGAGGTTATTTAAGATTGTGTTTTAAAAATATTTTTGAAAAAAAATAAAAATAATTTTAATTTTAATTATACATTAAATTTTTTTAGAGTTTTTAAATTATTTAATGATGTCAAAAATATTTTTTTTTAAAATAAAAAATATTGTAATATATTTCTAAATAAAAAATGTTTTAAAAAATAATTTTAATTAAGATTTTAAATAATAAATAATAAATAAATATATTAGGTAATGATGATCTGTCCAAAAAGTCTTACCGTTGTTTTCAGCAAAAGGAAGAACAACAAATGAAGCAAAAGTGACAAGCCTTCCATAGGTATAACATCTTATCCAAGCTCGAATTTTAACCAATCAAAAAACTATTTTATTTTTGTTTTTTTATTAATCGAAAATTATAAACATTTCAAATATTTTTCTTGTTAAAACTTATAAGAGTTAACCCATTTAATCTATAATTCAAGTTTTGAACTCGATTAAAGGTGATATTAGAATTATAGCTATGAAATCTATATGAACCTAGCTCATACAGTAATTTTTTTATATGTACTTATTGATAAATATTTTTTTTATGAAAATAAAATTAGATTAAAACTAGAAATAATTTATAAAAACTACTTAGTGTGATTATTCTTGAATATAATTAGGGATTTAATCAAATCATTTTGTTAGGTGATTTTAGATTGGATTATGTTTTGTAAATGCAATAGTTTTTTTTATTGAGTAAATTATGATATCATTTGTATCAATTTATGTGTTAATTGAGAAGAAGTTTTTTCTCAGTGATTTTAAAAGCATATTTATAAGACTTTAAACTTTAATAAAATTCTTTTATGTAAATTAAAAAAAATCAGTAATGTAAGTATATCTTTTGATCACAAAACCAACCTCTTACCCTACACTACAAGCTTGTTTGATATTGTGATATCGATAAACGTATAGAAAAACACTAAAATAATATGTATTTTAATTTATTTTTTGACAAATATACAAAAAAATAATTTAAAACAAATAATTTTTTTTTAAATATTTTTGAAACACAAAACAAACAAGTTTTATTTGTCATGTTTTTTAATCTTTTGTTTTGAAGTATATAAATGCATCTACACCCCCCAAAAAACTTGGCTTGATATATACATAAACAAAGAGACTAAACAAAGTAATTATCAATGGTGGGAAGTTTACGTGTTCATAATTTACTAATCTGAAGATAAAACATGAAATTAGTAAAATAAAAATAGTAATCGCAACAGAAAAAAATATCTTAATAAAAAATATATTTTATCGAAATAAGAGTGGTGACGCTTATAGCTGTAAAACTTTATATAAAATTAACTGTAGAGCAAGATTAGGTTCAAGGTTAGGCCAGTTTCGTTCCACTCTACAAAAATCAGAAAAAAAATTTTGATTTTTAAAATAAGGTTATAAGATATTCTCAACAAGTTGAAGTCATATTTTAATGCGATCAAACCCGAGTTGTAGGTCAACGGTGAGGTCATGCTAGCACATGATAATATTAAAAAGAATTATGACAAGATTTTAACGTTGTTAAAAATTATCTCCAAAGCAGCCGGCAGCAGCACGGTTTGATAACTTCGGCTCTGGCTGTATTGGTGTTTTAAAATGTTCTTGAAAAAATATATTTTTTTTATTTTAAATTAAAATGTTTTGATATTTTGATATTATTTTAATGTATTAATATCAATTTTTTTAAAAAAAATATTTTTTAAATAAAAAATATTTTAAAAAATAACTTCATACACCCACTAAAACAGAACATTCCTGGTCTGAGATTGTATTGTCCGGGTTAGCCCCATGTTTCTGTCGCCTTAGCCCACCATTTGGATTCTAAGAATAATTATGTAAAAAATATAATGAATATAAATAAGTTTAAGTTTTTACTGAGATAATTCTTTAACATGATATTAGAGTCTTATTAATTTAGTGGTTACTAAGTTTAAATCTCATCATCCTTATTTTATTTATTAAAAAATAAAAGCACAAGACAGTGTATATATATATATATATATATATATATATATATATATATATATATATAAGTTTTAAGTTGAGAGTGTATTAAAAAATAATATAAATCATATTATATAGTCGCACCTAATAACTTATGTTTTTATATGAGATAAGTTTTTATAATTACTACTGCAACAAGAGATATTAGCGGTAACTATCTTAATAAAGAAAGGAAACATTGAAGATGATTTTAATTGAAATATTTAGGTAATATTAATGAGCTGATTGATGCCAATGAAATATCCTACATAATTTATCAGGCTGAAAATATTTTTTAATAAATAAAATTAGTTTGTAGGTTTATCAAAAAATATTTATATTACCTTTTTTATATATAAAATATTTTGTACAAAATAAATATTGAAAACTAGAAGAAGAAAAAAAATTTTTTTATTATTATTTATTTATAAGTAAATAATTTATAAATAAACTTTTAGAGTTCTCCCATGGTTTGAACAAACTTTTATTCGGATTTATCAAAAATCTCAAATCTCTGCCTGCAATCATAATTCGTAAGCTTCAAACTGGAGCAAAATTATAACAACAACTCAACAAGGAGACTTTGAAAAATAATTTAATAGAGGGAGTAAGAAAAACACAGTATTTGTTTAATTTTAGTCAAAGTTTGACTTTGACTTTATACCATGGATTCAAATGTAAAACAATAAAAAAAATCAATTTAAAAAAAATATAAATAAAGAAAACTATGAATATGGTATTGTGATAACTTTTATAATTATAATTTTAAAAAATAGAGTTAAAAGAAACTATAAATTATAGTTTTTTATAGCTAAGATTTCATGAAATACTTTCTAATTGGGTATATTTTAGTCAAATATTTTAAGATAATAATTAAAGCAAAATGCAATTTTTCAATTCAATAGCAGTTGACTCATCAAAGGATGCATTTGTCAATTGAAAGTTGCTCCCTCAACAGTAATTATCCAGTTAAATACATGAAAACCATCAGCAAGTCTTTTGTTCCATCGAATTAGCATATCTCATCATCAACTTCTTGATCTCCTGGTTAGGCATGGGAATGGCAGGGAAGCTTATGCATGCCATTCAGTATGATTCTTATGATGGAGGACCTGCTGCTTTGAAGGTTTTTTTTTTTACTTAGCATTTCTACTTATGTTTCTTTTCCTTTTCTTTTTTATGGGAATTTCATTGTTAGTTCCCTGTGTTGTTCATGGCTTATTTATTTTCGCCTTTCGAGGGTTTTTCTTAATCATTATTTAGTCCTTATATATTTAACGATCTTGTAAGTTAGTCTCCTATATTTCTCAACGATTTTTAACAATAATTTTTTTTTCGGACGTAGGTAATTGAAGTGATAATTTTGCAATATCTAAATTAATTGGTGTAACCATGAGAATTTCTAGCTCAAAATGAATCCACCTTCTGTTTCGAAGCTATAACGGTTTGAAAGTCATGATGAACATGAACTGCTGACTGAATTTTGATTGTATAAATAAATAGTTTTTTTATTGTAGCATGTTGAAGTTCCAGTTCCAGGTCCCTAAGAAATACGAGGTTTTGTTAAAGCTGGAAGCAACCTGTCTGAATCCAATTGATTGGAAAATCCAGAAAGGCAAGCTGCGGCCTCTTTTTCCTCGCAAATTCCCTTATATACCTGGTAATACAGCGTTACTTTCTTTCCTTCGACGTAAGCATAGTTAAACCATGTAAAACACTGTGTCTATGTGTGATTTCTTCTTCTTTTGCTGTGATAATTCTCTTTATCAAATTGTGTAATGGTTTAATCATATTTTAGAGCTCACCTTAGATCACCTTAGATGAGATGGTTCCTTAAAAAGGTATCAGGGCCCTGTTGACCCAACAGTCGCGAGTTCGAATCTTACTATCCTCATTCTATTTGATAAAAATCAAGCACAAGGTAGTATGAGTCTGTGCAAGTTTCAAGGTCAAAAAATTTTCACTTGAGAGAGTGTGTTAGAGAATAATATAAATTATATTCTGGTGCCTCACATAACAACTTAAACTTTCAGGTAACAGCTTTAAGCTTTCAGGTGAGATATTTCAGTGAGATAATTGCTTAACAGTTTTGTTGAGTTCTATAGCTGCGTTATCTCTGATGTTTCGATGTTTATCTGATTAAGTTTGCGGATAATCTGATAATATAACAAATCGAATCGATTAAATGTTATGCACTCATACCAGAAATCCTGTTGGTGCAAGTGAATATCAAGTTTCTGTATTTTATGTCTTCTAAATTGTTTGTTGTCAATGATAAGAGTTGCACTTTCAAGCCCTGCTAATGTCTTTCCCCTGTTGTCTTAGTCCTGGTGCGAGTGAATACCATGTTTTTTCTTCCTTTTCTGTTTGCTTGAACAGGTACGGATGTGGCAGGCGAGGTTGTAGAGGTTGGAGCAGAAGTAAAGAACTTCAAAACTGGTGACAGAGTTGTTGCAGAACTTGGCCATCTTGTGAGTACTTATTCCTTCCATTTCTCAGATGATGATTTTTTGTTTTGAAGCCTTGGATTTGCCAGCATGAGGGAAGAATGAGATAGGAATTTATTGTGTTGTCAATGGCAGTATGGAGGTGGACTAGCTGAGTACGCGGTGGCAAAGGAGAGCTTGACGGTGGTGAGGCCAGCTGAAGTTTCAGCGGCTGAAGGCTCAGGCTTACTTGTTTCGGGTATCGCAGCTTACCAGGCTCTCACTCAGCATGGTGGGATCAAGATTGATGGAAATGGGCAGCACAAAAACATTCTGATCACCGCCGCCTCCGGCGGTGTAGGTCTTTACGCAGTCCAGCTAGCAAAGCTTGGAAACACACACGTAACAGCCACTTGTGGTGCTCGTAACATGGAGCTGGTCAGGAGTTTAGGGGCCGATGAGGTTCTTGATTACAAAACACCTGAAGGAGAAGCTCTCCGGAGTCCATCTGGCCGGAAATATGATGTCGTGCTCCACTGCGCGACGGGCATTTCCTGGTCTACTTTTGAGCCCACTTTGAGTGAAAGAGGCAAGGTTATTGACATCACTCCCGGCGCCGGCGCCATGATGACTTTTTTTCTCAGGAAACTTACCTTCTCCAAGAAACAGCTCGTGCCCATATTAACGGTGAGCCCCAGCATTGAGAACCTGGATTGTCTTATCAAACTGGTGAAGGAAGGGAAGCTCGAGACAATCATCGACTCAAAACATCCATTGATGAAGGCAGAAGATGCTTGGGCAAAGAGTATCGATGGCCATGCTACAGGGAAGATTGTTGTGGAAATATGAACATAACCACCCCGTGTTTATTCAGATTGTTCATTGAAATAATTGAAAAACAGTGATGATCAAACAAGAAAATGATTTCATCGTTCAAAAATAAAAATCATAAATCGAAGCATCATGTCTTGTTACAAAGCATTTGAAATTGTACTTCCAGATTCAGAGGATCATGTAGAATTGTTATAGTTATTAGCATTGAGCTAAATCCAATACAGGGACAGAAACTTTCGAGAATTGTCTTGCTGGACAAATCAACCTGGTCAGTTTATTTATTCTTTTACTAAAACGATGATGTTTCAGGGCATTTATTTTTTAAATATCGTTTTTATAAAAATATTTAGTTTGAAATGAAACCAGATTAGCCTTAGATTTCATGTTTGTTTGTATAGTAGACAAGGCAACGCTTGCACAATACTTAATGATGCATACACGTTGAAGACAGAACACCCTAAATTCAAGGGCAATCAAATTCTAGTAGTTTGGACGTGGAAGTCGGAATGACTTGAAACTCGTACAGTTAATACGTTTCGGTGAGACAATCAATAATCAACACTTTGTTGTTGAACATACCTTTTTTTTAGCTAAATTCTTTCGTTTAGGTCTTGAAATCGTCGTTTTGTCATTTTAGAAAAAGTTTCATTTTAGCCATAACTTTTAATTTTCAAGTCCGAATCGACTTCCATCAATTCTAACTTGCTTAGGATTTCTAGCATTTTTAATTCCCGCAATTATTTTAGTTTTGCTATTTTTGGTTATTTTTAATAATTAGTCATGTTTTCTTGTCCAACCAGAATTAGAGCTAGGTTTTTGCTTTAAATATACTTGTAAGCCTTTTGGCCAGATTCAATCAATTATTCAATATAAATTTTGAATTTTCTTGAAAATTTCTCTCGTTTATAGTGGATTCCAGAATAATTTACAGAATATTAACGTTGATCGTATTCTTTGTGTTTTCCAGTGTGTCAATACTTTCTCAGAGTCGGGAAATGGGTGATTATCTTTGATCTAATCCATAGAAGGCTGAAATTATCCTAATCTTGGTAGTGGCCCGTGAAAGCTTGGAATGAGCATTGTGCCATTTCATCTGAAGATCTTGTACTGTATTTGGAAGACATGCGCGAATGCAAAGAAACCAGCTAGAATTACAAGTTACTAAATGCATACAATACAGGCATCATCAACAATCAGAGCTACAAATAAACTTACCAACAAGAGGTCATATAATTTTATGCACACTAGCAGTAACCTAGGTTATATATGACAAATGTTTTAAGTGCCATCTACAAGGTGAAAGAAAACATGCACTACAAATTATCACCTGCACCATCCTGCATCTAGAGCAACTTCACAGTCGTAAGGGATCTCCATATTCCGGCAAGCACTACGATTGAGATTAAGAGGGGGAAAATGCTGATATAAACTGATAACGATTTGCGTCGATGATGTTCAGGAGGTGCAGCTGGAAATTCTGATGATGCTATCTGGCTGCTCTCAGATTCTCCTTCCTTTTTCACCCTTAACCTCAAATTTGAAGAAGATTCTTCAGCAATTTCCCTGCTAGTCCTGGAACTGGAAAGTGGGCTTTCTTTCTGCAGATAGTCAGCTACAAGGGTTTGCTTTGCAGTATTTCCAGTGGCCTGCAAAAAATAATTGTATGAAATCAATAGTCACTGGGTGCATTTCAATAGAAACTCCACATTGTCGTAGAGTGATGGCACTTACCTCTGTTACAGCTGATTGCACCTCATCTTCATCTTCAATGTAGCCTGCATCTTTAACCTTGCATTCGCCAACTGACTCGGAGAAAAGTTTAGTTTCCAACTGAAGATGGATTCTTCTTGGGGCACTGCCCTGGGCAATGAAGGTGTCTGATCGTGGTTGGACCTGAGGCTGGCGGGCCCTAATCTCGATTCCAGTTCCACTAACACCACTGCCATTTTCTACTAAAAGTCATCTGAATGGTTGCTTCTTTGATACTATTATGCGCACCAAAGGATGAGATTGCAGATTTGGCAGATGGAGCATCTTGTCCAGCAAAATCATTGCTGAAATAACCAATATTTCCCCTTCCAAGTTCTCCATCAAAAACAGGAGTGGGTCCTCGCAAAGTTCCAAGTGCATGCTGCATTTGTAATAGCTCATTGCTACAAAACTGATCACTAGGCCACACTGGGACTCTCATGAGAGAAACATGCTGGTGTGCATCAAAATTATATCAGGATTTTAGAGCTTTAGAAGTTCTTTTCAAATGAGTACAAATCAACAACATGTCAAATTGCTCAAACAGCCATATAAGAAAATTCAAGATTTAACATTTAAGAGCTATGACAGCTAAGAGAGATTCAACAACATGCTGGTTTGAAAGCTACCAAAAGACCATAGTCTTACCTGTACATTGTTCATGAAACTGTAAATACCATTGTCTGGAACATAAGAGTTTGCTGGTGGTATCTGACCAGACAACTGAGTCTCCCTTCCCAACACCCAAATTGTTCTGACTTGTTTCTTCACCAGAACACTCGTCATGGTTATTGAAGAAGTCATCTAACAATTCTGTGATGGATACATCCTGTTCACCTGAGAAATCCTGAAAAGGAAATCCATTTTGATCATTGCCAAAGTCACTGGCATAAGGTGAGTCCATGTAGCATCCTAGGTCTGCCGGAATACGTGATTGCACTGGGGAGAAAACTTCACAATCAAGTTCACAAGACACAGGCTCGTGTAAAAGCGAACTTTCATCCAGCAGTGGATATGCCTGGAAAAAAAAAAACCCAACTGTCTCATAGTGTTTTATCTTGACTGGAATACAAGAGAGCAGAATACAGAATCCAGTACTCACCTCCACAGCTGTTGCTTCTGGCACTTGATCTTCAATATCTGAAGTTGCATGACTATTACTGCAGCTATCAACAGGAATCACAGAATTAGTAGTCAAGTTGTCAGACTCAGTCAACCACATCTTAATATCTCCAGACTGCTTTCCTGAATGCAAGTCAGATGTAGCTGTTTCTTGAATTAGATCTGATGATGCGTTATCAGGAGAGGACTTAGCAGCTGTAGGTGAGTATCCAATCTGTTCTATCTCTTCATACTTTACAACATCGGTTCTCACTTCTGGCTTTCTGAATAAGCGAAAAAGGACAAATGCACCCTGATCCAGGTGAAAAGAGGAATTAAGTGAGTTGAAGATATAAACAGCATCAACAAGAATCAACGGTAATCATTTCAAATATAGTATCACTGTATAGATACAGCACAAAAGGAAATTTGGTAACTTTAAAATTCAACAAGAAATAAAAAACAATTAGATTTCATGTACATCACTTACTGATAAAACTGAATTCCTTCAGTTTAGCTGCCGGTATAATGTTCATATGTACATCAAAATCAATTGAAATCGAATGCACAGTAATAGGTTAAAACATAATACAAAAAAGTTATCACACAGCATGTAGACAAATTTCCCCCAGTTTTTCCATCGAATGATAATCGAAACCAAGCATTTCAACCAACTATAGCAAGTCAAAATGAACAAATTAATAACAAGAATGAGATCAAGAGCGCTAGTAACCTGGCCAGGGCCGGTACCATCAAGATCCTTTTCAGTGGGACGATACTCATGCATAATCCAGTTCGTACGCTCTCCTTTTGGAGCACGACCACGGTGGAAAACCAATGTTTTCTTCATACCAATCAAGGTAGTATTCCCAGCTGATTTCCGAGAATTTATTGTTCGATCCCTCCCCGTAGCCTTCCAATATCCAGCATCTGTTGCTCTATTTGAACGATGGCCATTAGGATACTTCCTATCCAGTGGGCAGAAGAAGAACCACTCAGGATCATCATTCTTTATCACAGATAGCCCTACAACACAACATTCAAATTCACTCCTCGTTTAACTAAAAATAGCAGAATTGTAAACTATAGTGCAGTAAATTATAGGAAGGATGATAATCTTTCTAGCCAGTACAAAGGAATCTACATGTAACCCTAAAAAAACCCACATTCCTAATGACTCCAAATTTAGCTAAAAATAACAGAATCATACACTAAGTACACTTAATTATAATGATACTTAAATACCCTGATTCTAAGAAATCAATAATTTTCTACTAGTAAATTCAAGGAATCTTAATGATGAAGGAAATATACCCAGGTAAGCAAAAAGTGGGATTTATTCATTGGGAATAAAAAAATCAAACAACCAATCAAAAAAAATATCAAAGACTTTAACCTTTAAAATCAAAGATAACCCACCTAACAATAAATAAATAAATAAATAAATAAATAAAGGATTTTTCTTTTTCTCTTTTTTACCAGGCAAATCCCAAGGCTCCCATTTTCAAACATCAATTTCAGGGATGACCTCAACTTCAGAATCACGACCGTTGATTTTGAGTCTTAATGATGAAGGAAATACCCAGGTAAGCAAAAAGTGGGATTTATTCATTGGGAATGAAGAAATCAAACAACCAATCAAAAAATATCAAAGATTCAACCTTTGAAATCAAAGAAAACCCACCCAAAAAAAAACACAAATAAATAAAGGATTTCTCTTTCTTTTTTACCAGGCAAATCCCAAGGCTCCCATTTACAAATATCAATTTCAGGGATGACTTCAACTTCAGAATCACGACCGTTGATTTTGAGTCTCAAGTAGTGGCTTATCAGTTCTTCATCTGTTGGCCTGAATCTAAACCCTAAAGGTAGGGAGTCCACAGGCACCATAGCCACCATGCTGTCTTCGTTTTCCTTTCTTTAACCGAAACCCAACAAAGAAATTCAATCAAAGTTTGAATCTTTGCATCAGTTACTTCAAAAACTATCAGTCTCTCGGTGTATTTGCCTGCTCTTTTATTGTTGTTGTTGGCAGTAGGGTCTGTGATCAGCTAAAATGATCGGTCTGAAACACACGTGTTCTTCTATTATTTAATCTCTTTAGTCTTAAGTCTTTAACTACTGGCCAATGGCATCATGACAAAACAGCAAGTGTCAAATTCATGTCCGAAGAAGAATTTTATTGGATCAATAAATAAGTTTTGTCGCGATGTTGTTGGGGTGAAACAAGTACGATTTCAGTCCTCCATCTTTTGATATGTATTCATGCCATGCCTTAAAGTAAGATTTCTTTCAATATCATATCTATTTAATCCATTTGACGCATAAACTCATATATATATATATATATATAACAAACACTCATGAAGATGGAGATAAAGATAAGGTGAATTTGAGACCATTTCAATAAATAATGAAAATGTCAATAACTGCAGATAATGAGTGTCAATTATAAAATTTATAGAGGCTAAGAATGATGGGTTATTTAAATTTTGACCAATATTGGTAAATTCCCAAAATTATTTGCAAAATCTACCAATAAAAAAATACAATCAAAATGCCTAAACAAAAATCTTATCTAGAAAACGTGTAGATGATGCGTATTTAGAAAGTACACACAAATCATTGTCAGCAATTATAGATTTTACATGTACTTTTTAAATATACTGTAAAACAGTCACTTTAAATAAATGAGAAATATAGTTAGAAAAAAAAAGTCTTTAATGAAAACATTTTTATTACTTTTAATAGGTTATATATAATATATTTTACATTATCTCATCTTTTATTTATTATTTTATTCAGAGTGCATTCAGAAAGTAATTAATAGAATGCCATTACCATAAAAAGTTTTATGGCAATGGCATTACAGGAGATTGGATTGTTAGGTAATTGGCATTCAAGTGTTAAAACTACAAGATTTAGTAAGTTTGAGGATTAGTTTGAAATTCTAACCATATCGTGGACTATATATATATATATATATATATATATATATATTCTTCTTCTCTAAAAACAAAGAACAACAATATATTAGTGAATCGGTGGAATTGGCAATGGACTACAAACCTTCCTGTCTCCCAATGCTGCTGCTGGCTCTCTAGTCCAGTAAACCTCGTTGTGTCAATTTTTTGGTTATGTGCTTGGGACAAGGTTGTTAAAATCGTGATTTTGACATGATTTGGAAAGAGTTTTTGAAACTTAGATCATAAAATCATACCTGAATTTTTTCGTACAAAAATAGTAAAATCACAGCTAAAATTGTGGAGGTAGAAAAATCATAAAATCGTAAGTAAAATATTTTTCGAATCCAATACAACATAATTATAGTCATAAAACTTTATTATTTAAGGTTCATATATGATTTAAAATAATTTAAAAATATATTACAAAATAATTATGTAAATATAACGAGAATAATATAGGAGCATTTAATAAATACTGATTTTTTATTTTATTTTTTAAATCAGGAGAATTTAAAAAATACTGATTTTTTAATTTTTAAATCAGGAGAGAGAGAGCGAGGGAGGGAGGGAGAGAGGGCCAGGGCATGGGGGGCGGGGGCAGGGCATGACATATGGCCGTCGTAGCAAGAGAGAGAGAGAGCCAGTTGGCTGGCCAAGGCATGGGGTGAATGGCCGATGGCCATGTGGCAAAAGAGAGAGAGTCAGATGGTGTGAAAATGTGTAATAGATGGGATCGTAAAATTAGACCGATCCGGTCCGATTTTACGATTCCGTACAATTTTATTATTTTTTGACCGAGTTTGACCAAAATCGATTTTTTACCCGAGTTAACAAGGTTTGATGAGTTGACTTCGCAAAATCATATGATTTTGTAGAATCAACTCGTGATTTTAACAACAATGGTTGGGGTGGTCCGGGATGGTGGGGATTAAACCTCTATTTGATATTCCCTTCAGATTGTTTTTTTTAAAAAAAAAGACTAAAGTTTTTTAACTTTATTATTTATATACTTGTAGATCACTTTGATTTGTTAATATACAAATAAATTTTAATATACTTTCAAACAAAACACTTTTAAAAAACAACATTTACTACTCTTAAACATGATGTAAAAGAGCTATATTCCCTGTACCTTATCTTCCAAGGAATATTTTCACTTTTTACCTTTTTTTTCTTCACTTTTTACAAGTTCTATTGCCATTACTTCTCAAAGTCGTCTATCTATTCATTGCAAATTCTCAGTATTAATTATAACCCATATATGGTATTATAGTTGATCTAACCGATATGTAGCCCTTTGGAATATTTTCTTAGCAGGCACATGCCTATGATACTGCCCTTGTTCTTAAATAAAGGGAGCCAACAGGAAACCCAGACCCCAATAAAGAATCACTAGTCTTGAATTGTGAGGACTGAAGGTATATAATTGGGCCCCACATGCTTTTATATGGAGCTGATTCCTTGCCAGTCACAAAGCAGCACACCAGAACTTTTGGAAAAGAGAGTCTGATAACGATAGCCTTTGAAAGAAATCATTAAGATTTGAGGGAGCCTAATCATTTTGCTAAACATCAAATCTTGATTGAAGAGAGCCCGTTGGGCCAAGGCCGGTGGCAATTATCTCTTTAATCATCCCTCAATATCATTTCTCTACCAATGTAGCTCTTTTTTTTTCATGCTTTGAAGGGGAGATAAAGTTGAAATGAAGTTTCCCAAAACTTAATGGTGTATTGTCATCTACATAGGCACACTTGAGTAGTAATCAATAAGCATCGCCAAACATAACATGACACTATATATAAGGTGAATAATTTATGTGTACTACTTACTGCCCCAACAAATTAAGACTTCTCTTGTGAATTCTATCTTCATTCTATACATATTTACCAACCTAGAAAGCTGGATGATACCCTTGATTCACATTGGCATCTTCCCTCTGCACTGGTCTCCTAAAACTCCACTTAATGCAGAAGTCCAGGGCTACCCGAAGCGCGGTTCCAAGTCCAAGCACAACAATGACCCCTATGTAATGTGTCGTGGTTTTGACATCAGTATGCGTATTGTTCTTCATTTCGTAATACTACTATTTGAATATGGACAAGTCAGTTAACTGTTGAAAACTAATATCGATGTGCTTACCGATTATTATGTTAACAGGTAAAGCAGAAACACCAAGAGTGATGGATATCAGCACATCCAACAAGAGGCCACCAGTGAGAATTGAGAATGCCACCCAAAGTGGACTAAAGCAACCCTGTTTTGAAGATGAATTCACTCAAAGTCATCACACTGAATATAATATCCAAAAAAAACACACTCTAAATCCCCTTACCCTGTTGTGATCTCGTGGTCTAAAGTTAGGGTCAATTCTCCAAACCCAGTAGTTTGTCTGCTACATGAAATCACAGAAACAGAATATCAACATTAAGCACTACATGGTTTATCATAAAAGGATCTTGTCATCAATCTATACAGACAAACCAACAGTCTATAAATAGTGCTTCCAGATATTGTAATCCCTAATCCAGGTTATTATAAGCATGCTACTAGCCCTTAGGTCATTGTGATTTTAGAAGCTGACATGATAAACTATCTTAGACAAACCCGAAAAAAGATGTATGAGCTTGCATCACATTCCAAATCCAACGCATGTATAATTTAGACCAGATAAAAATGGAAAACGCTATCTTAAGCATACATTGTAATTTTGCTCCCATTAATAGAATACCTACACTTGGCTGGGATTCTGGAGGTGACACATTTACAGCTACGGCCCTGAAATAAAAGGTTTAAATCATATGAAGTTAATCCAGCAACCTCTATGTGCCAAACTTCATAGCATAAACAGACATGGTGAAGGACTGACTTACTGGCATATCTCACATTTGTTGGATCCTCTTCTGCTAAACCAGGTATCTATACATGTACGGTGGGCCTTTGCAAGACCACCTTTACATTTGCATCCAAGATCTATAAGAACTTCTTCCTTCTCCTGCTGGCAAACTCTGAAGAATAATGAATTAATCTTAGCTATTGCTTATGTGATGAGTTCCATGTCTCTCTTCATCCTAGTTCTTCCCTCACTAATGGTTCTGGTTCTCTCTTTAATCTTAGCAATTGATTATTTAACAATTCTAGATCCCTTCTAGAATATGAAATCATGATGATGGATGATATTATAAGACAAATAATACTTCTGGTTCGCTGAACTACAAACACAAGCTGGATGATGCTACTTTGTCAATCCCTGAAATATGGTTTAAGGAAAACAACAAATCAAGTCCCAATATGCCAATAAAGATTTAGATTTCAGTATCTAATGGTGTACAACGCTAAACGAATACCGGGGGATCACTAGGAGTGGCAACAAAAAAAGAGCATATAAAAGCACACTGGAACTTTCGACTTGAAAGGAGAAAATTTACAAGTTTATGACATGGAACGGACTCATAATTTTCATAGTCAATTAATGCCATAATCCAATCAAATCAAGCAACATCAAAATGGGAAAATACGCAATACATGATGGGTTTAAACAAAATTACTAGATAATTAATAACTAGAGCAAGAACTAAGTATAAGTAGCAACCTGCATTGTTCGTGCAAACTTGAAGTCCTTGACAAGGACTCTTTTCTGGGAGAATCTACACTAGGCAACTCTTCCCTTGCTGGCAGCCACATGAGCCACAGTAGACTCATCATTAGAAAACGCAATGGCAATCACTGGTGGAAAACCAGAATTCCCTGACAAGATCTCATTACTGCCTACTTGCGGCAAAGCCTTATTGTTATCCTGCTTCTCCAGGTCAATCTCGGCAAGGTCTAAATCACCAGCACCAGCTCTGGTGGTGCTATCTCTATCAGACATATCATTCTGCATCTGATTCTATTCAGAAAAACAAGCATTCAACAGATCTTCAGTAACTAAAATAAACCCTAGAAACCACTTAACACTCAAAAAGATTAAAGGGTTTATCTTAATAGGCATAATCCTTACACCTCAAGTAGAATCAAACAAAAATATTGAGTCTTTTGTCCAAAAATATATCAAATATCAAAAAGACAGGCAACAAAGTAATAAACCAACCAAGAAATTCCGTCAAACAGCTAAACCCAGATAGGATTACAATAGAAAAACTGCAAAAGAAAAGGCAAAGCAACTTGAATAGGCAATAACTTTCCATTTTAGCGAAAAAGAAAAAAAAATGAAAACCTTTTACCTGGAAAATGCTTTCGCTTAAAGAACAAACACAAAAGTAATCTCTATTTTGTAATTAAGACTAAACCTTCACTGCTCCACAGCAACGAGGAAATGGAAAATAGAAGGGGGGAAATGGTGACATGACTCCCCGAGTGGGTTCAGATTTTTTTTTTCTCTCTCTTTTCTCTATTTATTTTTAATTTATTTTAGATAATTTGTAATAATAATAATAATACATACGGTACTCATGTCTTTTTTTTTAAAATATATTTTTTATTAAAAATATATTATTTTTCATATTTTTCATATTAATTTATAAAAATTATTAACAAAAGTACAAAACACTAAATTTTTTGGGGTTAATTTTAATTTATCTCCTTGAGTTTTGAGACGAATCTCGTTTCTAACCTTGAGGTTTGATTGTACAAACTCCCTAAAAGGTCTCGATATCAAATCAACTAACATTTATTTTGTTTGCAGTTTTTAAAATTGATTAAATAAAATACTTTCGCAAATAATTTGACAAGATAAAATCTTCTAATATCAATTAAAAGATCTAATGCTATTAAAAAAAAATATATTCCTTTCATTTTCTTTCATGAGTCAAGAATTCAACATATGTTAGTATTTATAGTTGAGGTTGTTTCTGAAAATATTTTTTATTTAGAAATGTATTAAAATGACATATTTAAAAAAAACTTGATATTAACATATGAAAATTATCTAAAAACACTAAAAAATTTAATTTAAAGTAAAAAAATAAAAATAAAAAATTATTATTTTTTCAAAAACATTTTTGAAACGCAATATCAAACAAAGTCTTTAGTGTCAACATTAATAGATTTAAGGTTTTATTTTTTTGTAGTTTTTCTAAATTGTTTTTTATTTTTCTTTGTTTTCAATATTGCAAACCATATTAAAAAATATAAGTTTTTTTGTACTTTATATCCTTAAATATAAACGATATATGTGGAATGATTTGAAACTTTATAAATGGAATAGAAGGGTCCATATTATCAAATTATTTTTAAAATCTCTATTTGATAAATTTTAAATTTGTTAGAATTGAATAAAACTTTCTCACTTTACTTTCAATAACCTAAAAGAAACACTGATACGTGACTGATCTTAGAGAGAGAAAATACATGCATCTAAAGCTTTGAAGGGAAAGATTAGAATGAACCCTAATTATTATTTTTTCTTTTTTCTCAAGAGTGGATTAATTTACGTCAATTGAATTTTTAAAGTGAGGTAAAATTATACAAAATTGTTTGATATTATATATATAAAATATATACATTTTGGGAAATTTAAATAAAGAGAAGAACTCTCTTCATGAGATGGAGTAGCATGGTAATAATGGAACAAGAATAGAGCCTTATCATTCACAAAAGAAGAAGAAAAACAATATACTGGAGAGGGTAAACTCATTGCCAAGCAATCCTTTATCTTTTCCATATTCAATAAATCAAATACTTGTTTTGTCATCTAAGTTATTCGCTCCCTTTAATTTATTCATTTCACTTAAATTCAATGGAACCCCTCTACCTCCACCTCCATCTTCCATAACTACAATATTTCCTTGCTAGCCCGCCCCAACCTTGTCAGCTTCACGATCATGGCTTCTGAACCGAAACCAATCTCTGAAGGAAACAAGAAAACACCTCTCGATCGTGAAGTTAGAGACATGGTGAATACCATGACAACCCGCATCACCGATCATCTTCACAAGCCAGGTGAAAGTCTCCACGGCCAGGAAAGCTCGGCTGGTGAGGATGGTCATGGCATTAGAATCGTTACTCTTGCAGGAACCAACACAGGAGCTACAATGCGAGGCGAGCTGGATGATCGGAAATCCAACAAGGTCCCTGATGCGGTGTCGTTTGGCGAGCCTGATCAGGCACCGGAGACCTGGGTTAATAGCAATTTCCAAGCTGTTAACAATTCTATCATGTTTGGTAGCAACTACAGCACCAATGATCCTGGTGTTCATATGGACATTTCGGATGCTCATGAACGCCATGGACTTGCTCCTGATAAGCTTGGAAAAAAGGGAAAGATGAAAGACAAGGTAGCTTTCCAAAGTGACCAACATTCAAATAAGGCTACGCTTTAGTAACGCTCTATGGTTAATTTTCAGTATTTGTAATGATCAGAGAATAAATTTCCAAAAATCATATACATATATATATATATATATGGTGTGATTTACATCTTGATTGATGCTGTGTCTGTATTGTCTTAGCTATTAAATGTGGAGCATAATATTTCTCTTTACTGACACTGAAACTCATTGGCACGCAGTGATACTGAGCTAATATGTTTAGTAATTGATAGAATCACGAGTTGTAGGTTATACAATGTATGTTCATATTACCCAAGCACCGGAAGTTGTTGGAAAATTTTGAAGACACAAACAGTAACTGTTCAAATCAGTAACTGTTATTGTGTCAAATTCCAGAAAAACTGTTACTGTTTAAATCAGCCACAATTTCTGCTAAATTTGCATAAACTGTTACTGTTACTGTTTATTTCTAGTCTAATTAGGAAATTGAAATTTACTAAAGAACTTGATCAACACTTGATCTTATAAAACACAAACTAAAACACTAATTTAAATGATAACATTAATTTAATCCAAAAACAGAGTCTTCAATGCTTCAGCTTTCCAGTTGCAGTCTTGGAATCAATTTTTCAATCTTCAACAGAGGTTTGTGTTCGTGGGGCTATGCGGGATTTTTTTTTAAAAAGGATATTGGGGTTATGATCCTCAGACGAATACGTTGCATGCATGTCTTGTTAGATGCTTCATTTTGTGAATCAGAAAAGCCTTATCCAAATTAGGCCTGATTCTTAACCCAGTAATTTTCCGACCTGAAATCTGCTTGTTTTATATAGCATTTGCAAGGCGATGGATGACTTTGTAACATACTTTGAGGCCCTCTTGTGCTTAAATTGATTTAAAAAAAATAAAGGTAGAGAGAATCCTTCATGAAGTGTAGAGTGTGTGCAGTGAGACATGAAAAAATGGAGATTAACAATACGAATATCAGAGCCTTCACAGTATTTTTTTTTAACTGATACCAAAACATTTTGATCGGCCGAAACAAAACGAGATTAACAACACCGTGTTCTACAGGCCTAGCCACCTACGATATCTAAATTTTTGGCTTTCATGCTTCACAAACGTTTGTATATTTATAATCACAGAGCCCCACCGAAGAAGAGACTTGCACACAACCTTTGCCTCCATAACAAGGAGTGCTTCCTATCCGATTCTTTTCTCCATTCATTTTGTTTTTTCTTTCAGAAAGAGAAGCTGAAAATGTTTCTTCGAAACTTATTCGAATGTTAGTGGAATTTAAAAGGAAAGTACAATTAGAACCAAACATGGATTTTCTTGGGAAAAGGAAACATCATTTAACTTGACCTCAAGGACACCTTGAATCACAAGAGACAGTGACAACTTCTTGTTCCTTAGTCTCTTCAGCTTCTTGAGCTACTCTTGTCGCGTGATTCTTCATTTCTTTGCTCTTACCCCAAAGAAGAATGTACAAGCCAATCATCACAAAGATGGATCCCAGCACACTGCTCATGAAAGAAAATCCCTTTTGTGAAAAAAATAAATATAGAGAGGCAGTGTTTATAATGTTCTTGACAGAATGGTTAGCAAGTTTACCTGCCAAGATAGAGTTCCTCATGGAGGATAGGGACATCAAGAATGGCTGCCATTATCTGAACCAGGGGACTGAATGCTGCTGTAAAGACTGGACCCCTTTTCTGAACACACCATGCCATGCCCACATTGCACAAGCCTGATCCAATCATTCCCTGCATGGATCCATGGCTCATTTAGTAATGAAGAGAGATGACAGAAACCAGTAGCACAATTGATTTCATCTTGTGAAGGTTATGCTTACAGCATACAGGACAGTTATAATTTCTGTTTTCCCCTTCAGAACCCATATGGAGAGGCTTCTTTCAGTGGACAAAGCATAAAATAGCTGACTGGATGGCACCAAAGAAGGACATAATTGCAGTGCTAGAACATTGGCAGGGGTATCTCCTTCCAATATGTGATTGAAGTATAAACCAAGCAGACCACAGCAAGGTTCCAACAAGCAAAGCTATACAGCCTAAGGTCCATCTTTCTGCCCTTTTACTCAGGCTCAGCTTTAGGCTATGATCCATGGCTCGAGTCACAGCTTGACTGGGTGAGTTATTAAACAGTGGTGCTCCTCGGTATAGAGTCAAGACCATGGCACCAGAAACACACACCAGAGCACCGAGTACTTTGGCTTTTCCGGTGTTGGATTTTATATGGACAGTCTCCATTCTGCGAGGCAATAGATAGAAACCAAGGAAAGTTAAAGCTGCAAAACTGCGATATTAGAATATATTGCAGAACCATGAAAATTGAAAGAAAATTGTTATGGATACTTGAATGGAAGTGCCATTATAAATGTAACGACAGGAACCATGTTGATGAAAGCACACGCAAACGAAGCAGATGTATATTGGATGCCGATGAGGAAGGAGTACTGTGTCAGTGAAGCCCTGCAAGTAACATTTAGCTGATGAGTCTTCCATGGCAGGAGTGGCAAGGATATTGAAAGCTTGAAAAGGCTTAAACAATACTCACCCAACAATCGCACTGAGGAACAGGTAGCATAAGATGCGAAATGTGAGTTTTGGTCTGCTACCCCTGCAAGCAAGCTTGATTTATAAGAATTTCAATCCTTATTTTCGTTAGCTTAGACGAAGAACATTTGGTTCTAGCTAGCTACATGCATGTATAGACTAATCTGGGGAGGGCCATAGGTTTATACAGTCAAAGAAATCAATATAAAATAAGCAGAATGTCGGCTAACCTTTCCCGGAAGTAGCCGATAGGACCCAAGAAAATAGCAGAAATCAAAAGCCGGTATGTGATAAGGACCAAATGGTTAATCCCCTCATCAAGGACTTTCTTGAGAAGAATATTCACAATGGAAAAAGCAAAATCAATTGTTATCATTGCCATGAAAGGTTTCCATTCATCACAGCTCTTTAAATCAGCCATTGAATTCAGCAACTTTTGAAAGAAGTAGAGCAGCACCTTTCTTATCACTCTCTTTTCTAGCCAATCTCCTCTATCAGACACCACAAGCTTTTCTGCAGAGATATTGCTCTAAATAAATGGACTCTGGAATAATTGGGAAGAAAGCACGATTAAATTCTTCAAATCACATCAGAGCTTTAATTAAGCAACAAACATCGACAATAGTTTACTATTTATTCTCTTCTTTACACTTTGTTTTTACTGATACCTTCCAAAAAATAGAGATTACAAGAGAATCATTTAGCATCATGGATCATACAAAACAGCGAAGCATCATTGCATGATTTCGTCCTTGAAAATGGTAGAAGCAGTTGATATTAGCCACGAGTTTTTCACTACCATTTTCTTCCGGGCTTTATCTAAGTGCACGGTGTACTTTACGAGTTTATTATTGGCTTTGCTAAGCATAGCTTAGTGGCATCTTTTTAGTGGAGGCCTCCTGCACATAGCATCTAATACTACATCTTTTTGACACAGAATGGCTAACATCCTTTTCGTGCAAGGGGGGAGAATTATATATCCAAGAACGTGTCTCAGTTTGTGATGCGGAGATAAAAATAATGCCGTTATATCTTCTTTTTTTAACTGTTACGAAACATTTTGGTCCTTTCAACCGAAATGAAACGAAACGAAATTGACAATCCTAGTTTGTGATGTTGGTGCTTTTGATAAAATAATTATATTTTCTGGTCATCTTCAGAGCTGCATTAAATGTTATTGGAGCTGGATGATTCCTGGTGATCAGATGTTGCAGGTTGTTATTGGCAGTTCTAGTGGTGGCACTCGCAACAATGCGACCTGCACAAAAGTATCAATGATTTATGACAGAACAATTCTT
The DNA here is from genome assembly GCA_029228465.1 of Salix viminalis. NCBI lineage: Eukaryota > Viridiplantae > Streptophyta > Magnoliopsida > Malpighiales > Salicaceae > Salix > Salix viminalis. Next base: position 29,141,149 of record CM055441.1, read on the forward strand.
GTATAGATCAATGCAAGAGAAATTTTAGAAAATTAAATATCATCTTTATAATTTTATTTTTAGTTCAGAAAATTAAAAGATCATTAGCTCTCCTGCATTGGTTGGTATTTTCCTCAAACTATATTGCACTCGATTGCTAGAAAAATATCTCGTTTCATTGTTCTAAATAAGGTTCGATTGAAGGCTATCATGCTGCATATTTTATGCAACAAAGGACAATTTGTGTCCCACGGGACTGTTTCCTAGCCTCACGAGAAAACTCAACTTTTTAGCTCAAACACTGTTTGCGTTTTCAATTTGCAGATCAAGAACAAAATGTCAATTCTTCACCTAAAGACAGGAAAGAACAGTGCAGAAAAGCAACGATCACCTCGATTGGACACAGCAACTAAGAAGAATTCCTTGCACTGTCCATGCCTCCATTTCAATGGTGCTACTTCAAATGTCTGTGTCATTTCTTACATTCACCTATTTGTCATTTATCGTTTATGTTAATATTTATCTCTTCTAAATACTGTAAAGCTGCTAGCTGAGATCCCGGAATATGATTTATATTATTCTCTAACACATCCCCTCTCAAGTGAAAATCCATTTGAACTTGAAACTTGCAAAGGACTTACATTAATTTGTGCTTGATTTTTATCAAATAAAATGGGGTGGTGAGATTCGAACTCGTGACCGATGGATCAACAATGTTCTGATATTATGTTAAGAAAAATATATCACCTAAATACTTAAACTGCTAAGTGAAGTTCCGGAATATGATTTATAGTTTACAACTAAAATAATCAAATTTCACTTCAGTCAATCATTCCATTATTTTAGTTGCTGGAGCTTACCTTTCTAGCTGGCTAGTAAATAATTCAACACACAAACGAGGCCCATGTATCTTGACAGATTTTCACTCTTTTGAGAGCAATTAATATGGGGGATCCTGAGCTGAAAAAGTTATTGTGATTACTCGTCACTAATGGAAAGAGCTTTAGCACTCACGCTGTAGACTGCTGCTGAGTAGGTAAGAGGAAGAACACTGCTGTGTGGATTCGCTAAGAGATGCTTTTTTTTATTTATTAAATAATTATCTCATCTAAAATTTTCAATTATTAGGTCAGCTCTTAAAATATGATTTAAATTATTCTTTAACATACCCATTTAAAGTTAAAGTCATTTATACTTGAAACTTGAACACAAGTTCATATCTTCTTGTGCTTAATTTTTATTAAATAGAATAAGAGTGGTGAAATTCAAACTTGTGATCATTGGGATCAATAAAACTCTGATATCATATTAAAAAACTATCTTACCTAAAAACTTTAAATAATTAGATGAGATATCATAATAAAATTTATACTATTATCTAACATTTAAATTATCGATATATTGAATATCTTGGTTAAGGCCCTAACGCACCCCCCAGCACCTTCACTTTTTTAATGCTTTTATAGTGTAGAATTGAGAACCTGTTCCCGATTCTATATTCCAAACTGACAGCTTTCTGAAGGAAGGGCCACAGCCATTCATTTACTCATCTTCTTTGTACAACCGTACCATCTCTGCGTCCCAGTTGATCTCTTTCAGGAAAGTAATGGATCTCTTTGTCACATGGTAATCCATCGTTGATGGACCATATAATTTAGCAGGTGGTAATGGATTTCTTGAATATTTAAGACAAACCACGCATGATATCACCATGTGACACAAAACAAGGCTCTTTCTATGCATATAGAGGCTAAACACAGCGAATAAATACAGAATATAAAGCATGTAACAAGAGAAATAACAATAAGGCTGAGTATGAGATTTTTGATATCTCAAAATTCAACGGTGCGCACAACACTTAAAAAGGTAGTGTTGTCGTTGAAAAAATAACCTCTGAAAACTCTTTATAAAAATTGACTATGATCCAACGGTCGAATCAAAAGTTATGGTCTTTTTACACTTTTGATTGTTAAGGAACTATCTCTATTGGCAGATATGCATGGAGAAGATACGGGGATCACACTGCATATTTAGTTACCATACAAATATGTTACCAGTATTGATTGAGATTGATTGATTCTCCTTTCCTTATAAGCTACAGATCTTCAGGAGCAATATCAGTAACCATAGCTAGAATCTTGATTGTATTAATTGTAGTTTGTGTATATATATGGGACAACATGTATTACAGTACTTATGAAATAAAAGTATATCATTCCTTTCTTTGTTCTCTGTGTATCACCTCTGTTTTCCACATGGTATCAGAGCTGGTTCATATCTAACCAGCCTCCTATATTTGCTTCTCCTAAAGTTGGCTACTATGGAGAATTCTACTGTACCTTCATTACTAAATCAGCCCACTACACTAAATCAGGCCATTGCCTCTTCATCACAAAATCAACGTCAGTATTCTGAGTTGAATCCACCTGATATGAATACAAACCATAGATTGTGTTCAGTTCAATTGAACGATTTCAATTATCTTCCTTGGTCAAGGGCTGTGTCATTAGCACTTGGTGGAAGGTCTAGAATTGAATTTATTGACAAAAACCATTCAGCTCCTGATGTGCAATCTTCCCAGTACAAATCGTGGTTTGTTAATGATCAAATGGTGCAGTCATGGCTACTCAACACCATGGAACAGCACATTGCAGAAATCTTCAGCTATTCAGACTCTGCAGCAGACTTATGGGATGCAGTTAAAGAGATGTATGGAAATCAAAATAATGCAGCCCGTGTGTTCCAACTCAAGAAAGATATTCCATGTCTGCACCAGGAAGGTAAATCATTTGTTCAATACCTTGGAAATATGAAAAGTATGTGGAATGAATTGGTGATTTATCGCCCACATACCACAGATACTACAGTCTTATTGAAACGAGCTGAAGAGGATAAAATCTTCCAACTTTTGGCCAACTTATCTTCTGAATATGAAGATCTTCGCAGCCGTATACTCATGAACTCTGAATTACCTTCTTTTGCAAATGTTTGTGCAACTATTCAAAGAGAGGAAACCAGAAAAAAGGTAATGAATCGAAATATCAAACTTGATCCATCTGAAGCCCGAGCATTTGTATCTCATCAGAGACGATATGAAGAGAAGGGGTACAAAGCCAGAAGACCTAATTTAAAGTGTAGCCATTGCAGCAACATTGGACACTCAGTGGAGAGATGCTGGGAACTTCATCCTGAACTAAAGCCAAAATTCCCCAGAGACAACAAAGAAGGGTATAAGCATCCTCAGCCATCACGATATATGTTAGAATTTATGAGAGATTTCTGAGATTTTCGTGTAAAACAAGTACTGTAGCAATCAATTTCTGGGAATGTGAATTTTCCCGAAATGAAGAACACTTTCCCGAGAAAATAAGAACACAATTTTACTCTGAAATTTGAGTTTTAAAGAACGTAAACATGGGCGAGAATTTCGGGTGTGTAGTTACTTGCCATCCCACTCATCTTATTTATAGGAATCAAAACATTACAACGGCTATATTTTCACAATTCGATGAAATTAAAACTTAACTAAAAACATTGACTTTTAAGCTGAAATAACGGACTAGCGTTGACTTCTAATCTAATGGATGTTAATCATCCCGATTACATTGACTTTAAAAAGCAGGGAAACATTAAAACATAAATCTTCAATCTTCAACTTCGTCGACTTGATCACCTTGGCGGTTTACTTGGCGATCCCGGAATCACTTCCGATTTCAACACTCCCCCTTGATTCCCCTGGGATCGCACATTCCCACCATTCTTCCGAGTTCTTTAAGTCTTTCATATTGGTTCTAACTTCAGCATCCACTTCTTTATTTTGATATCAGCTGCCAATGCAGCACCTTGAGTTTCAGCCATTTCCAGAGGGACATTTTTCCTAGTATTTCCATGTTGATCCAGGACATAAAACAATCCAAATGAAGTCTCAACAAGAATGTCCAAGTTCCCATTACCATCCAAATCAACCACTGAGTCAATCACTGAAGGTGAAGAGTATGTATATGCACGAAATTTTTCAGTGCTTGCACCTAAATCTAGTTCTTGACTCCTCTTAACTTGCTTTGTATCACGGTTGAATACCACACTGGAAACATATTTCTCAACATCTATATCACCAAGTTCTTTCAAATGTTCAGGTTCATCATAACACTTATGATCAAAGTAATTTGTAACACTCATTTTAGCCATTCCCAAAACTCCTTCTTCATAGGTTGAATCCAAAACAACAGCATGGTCATCTCTAACTGGGCCTTCTATTTTTTCATTTGCATCATAAAACAGAGGATTCAAGCCTTCATCAGGCACTAGAGCATCTAATGAGTTCCCTTTCTTTGACCTTGACTTGCAAGTCTTATCACCATACAAGGAGCCTACATCTTGTAAACTTAAATTCACAGGATGTATATCTCTAAGTTCAACACTCCCCCTAGACAACATGGTCTGACATTCATCATCTTTTACAGCCATTTTCAGAGAACCTTTCTCTTCAACAGAAACTCTTCCAATTGAGTTGCTTTGATGTTCTAGTTGTTTCTCAACACTAAAACATCTATTAGACATGTTTTAGCGATAAATAGATGTACCCCATGATTTGTCCTTAATTGTGCATACATCATCTATAAAGAACAATGAAAAACCATCTTCTAACAATTGACCTACACTTATCGGACTTTGTGCAATTTCGGGTACATATAGGATGTTTTCAAACTCTTTTAACCCGGCTAGAGTGCTAATTTTAACTTCACCTTTGCCCTCAACACTTACATATTGTCCCATTAGCGGCCTTTGACTCTAGACTTATAGTTTGTATCCAGATTTTCAAACAAGTTCACATCGGCTGACCATGTGGTTTGTACAACCACTATCAATTAACCAAGTTTGATTGTTTACCTTAGTTTTGTTGCATTTGTGTGCTTCAGTGGCTGAGAATAGCATTTCCTCTTTGTTCTCCTCCACTTCAGCAACTTGAACTTGGTTTGCATTGTCTTCATTGCAAAATTTTTCAATGTGGCGAGCTGCTTGCACTACGCATTGTGCATTTTTGTGCCAACAAGATGACTCCAGATGATTGTTTTTCTGACAGTACTTGCAGGTGGGAAGTGGCTCTCTTCTTTCCTTCCACCTTGCATTGAAGTTGTTGCCTTGTGTTTGATTATTTGGCCAATTTCTCCTCTGCCATGAATTTCCAGAATTTGGCCCTGTTTTCTGGATTTCTGAAGAACACCTGGGAATTTTGAACCCTTGTTCTTCCTTTGAATCCAGCAGTGAATGCTTCCTCACTTATGTTCTCTTGTCTTAATGCACGCCTTTGCTCCACGGTTTGCGGTGCATTGATGAGTTCTTGAGTACTTATTGTAGTCAAGTCTTTAGACTCTTCAATGAACAAATCTTGTTCTCGAATCTTTTCACGGTAAAGCTGACCAGAATTTTTCTCCATAACTCTTGATTCTTGCATCTCTTCTCCAAGCATTCTCATTTGATTTACAATCTTTGACACATTTGATGAAAACTCCTTGGCGGTTTCGATCCTTTCATCTTTATTCCTTGAATTGTCTTCTTAAATTCATGATCTGCATCCTCTTGGATTTCTCATCTCCTTGGAACTTCGACCTTCAACTTGTCCCAAGCTTCCTTGGGCTGTTTCACATGCCATAATTCTTGAAAAAATCTCCTCATTCACTGTATTGTGAATCGCGGTGAAAGAGCTTTGAACTTCTTTGTTCTTTGTTCATTAAAGTACCTTAGTTGGGCCATTGTTGGATCTTCATTCAAGGGATTGAGTTCCCTTTCATTCTCAACATCTTCCCATAAATCGAATGCCTTCAAATACATCCTCATCTTCACGGCCCACACTCCATAATTCTCACGCGTGAAGATTGGAGATTTTGATGAAAAAGGATTCCATGTACGTCAGCTGGTGTTTCTTCTAGTCTTGCACTTTCTTGATCAAGACTTCACTGAATGGACAACAAGGATACCAACTAATGGTCTTTGTCACTTGTTTATCCCTTTTAAAGAAGCTGATCAAGGCTGAATTCTTGATTTCTAAAATCGCCACTTTGAGAAAAAAGTCCTTCTTTCCCTTTCAAGATTCGATTCAATCTTGATAAAAACTCACCTTTTCTATTCACTTTCGTGTCTCTCTTATCAATCCCTTTTCTAAGACCTATTACGCTCACGATACCATGTTGAGAATTTATGAGAGATTTACGAGATTTTTCAGTGAAAAAACAAATCTTGTAGCAATCAATTTACGGGAATGTGAATTTTTCGAAATGAAGAACACTTTCGAGAAAATAAGAACACAATTTTACTCACGAAATTTGAGTTTTAAAGAGCGTAAACATGGGCAGAATTTAGGTGTGTAGTTACTTGCCATCCCACTCATCTTATTTATAGAAATCAAAACATTACAACGGCTATATTTTTCACAATTCGATGAAATTAAAACTTAACTAAAAAACATTGACTTTTAACTGAAATAACAGACTAACGTTGACTTCTAATCTAATGGATGTTAATCATCCCGATTACATTGACTTTAAAAAGCAGGGAAACATTAAAACATAAATCTTCAATCTTCAACTCGTCAGCTTGATCACCTTGGCAGTTTACTTGGCAGTCCTGGAATCACTTCCAGATTTCAACAATATAAAGCCAACATGATATCCAACAGACCTGCAAGTGGAGTATCAACTTTCACCTCTAGTCCAGTTGACCTCATCAATGAGTTTGCAGCCTATCTTAATGCAAAACAGAACGCACAGCAGAATGCAAGTGACTTAGAGGAGAAAGACTCATCAGCACTGATTGGCCAATTTGCAGGATTCTTGGCCACAAATAAAAATGTCTCGGCTGAAGATGTACCAGGTATTTTAAATGCTTTTTCCTCTGCTCTCACTATAAGCAATGTGCATGATTGTTGGATTATAGATTCAGGTGCTACTGATAACATAACCAATAAACGTAATCAGTTAATTGATTTTCAAATTTTCTCCCCTCCATCTCAAATATCTGTTGCTGATGGTAAAAACGCACCAGTTTTGGGGGAAGGGCAGATTAAGTTACTCTTTGAAACAATTGCATCTTCAGCTTTGTATGTTCCTTCTTTTCCGTTTAAATTACTCTCGGTTGGTAGGATCACAAAATTGCTTAATTGCCGTGTTATATTCTCTCCTAACAATGCTGTATTTCAGGATCTAATTACCAAGAAGACGATTGGTAGAGGATTCCTTTTTCAAGACCTTTACTATCTATTTAAAGATCCTTGCATTTCCAAGAGTTTCCAAGTTTCTGGTTGTTTATCTTCTGATCAAACACTATGGCATCAGCGGTTGGCACATCCGTCAGAGCCTATTTTAGCAAAACTTTTTCCAAATTTGAAAATCAATTCAATAAATTGTGATGCTTGTCATTTGTCAAAATCTAGCCGTTTATCATTTCCCATTTCCACATCGTGTTCAGCTCAAGCTTTTGATTTAGTTCATTCCGATATTTGGGGTCCAGTCATTGAGTCCTTCGATGGCTACAAATATTTCATTACTTTTGTTGATGATTTCTCACGGCATACTTGGCTATATCTGTTAAAAGTAAAAAGTGAAGTTGCCACTGCATTTCAAGATTTTCATAACCTGGTTCATACTCAATTCTCATCCAAAATCAAGATTTTGCGATCGGATAATGGCCCTGAATATATGTCAAACATCATGAAACAATACTTGAGCATGCATGGAATCATTCATCAAACCAGTTGCGTTTATACGCCACAGCAAAACGGAATCGTCGAAAGAAAAAATCGAGACTTACTAGAGAAAACCAGATCATTGCTTTTTCAAATGCATGTTCCCAAAATGTTTTGGTCTCAAGGGGCACTTACAGCAGCCTATCTTATAAATAGATTGCCCAGTAAATCTCTTAAATTTATCTCTCCAGTTGAGCTGTTGACGGGGAAGAAACCAAATTTATCACATCTGAAAATTTTTGGTTGTTCCTGCTACGTACACATTCCTTCTTCTCAGCGTGATAAATTGGATCACAGAGCTATTAAATGTGTTTTCTTGGGTTACTCTCCAACACAGAAGGGCTTTAAATGTTATAATCCACACACTCACAAGCTTGTTGTTACTAGGGATGTAAGGTTTGATGAAACAACACCATTTTTTGCACATACCAGTACTAACATTGGACAGGGGGAGCTCTTCGTGGATGTATTTCCATTACCAACTTCAACATCAGTTGTTGAAGCCTACTCCCCAGAACAATCTTGCTGCAATCCCATGACAATCACACCAGACGGGGCCAATTTGCAGACAATAGAAGAGGCTGGCCTGCAGATTGAACTTCAGAATGAAGGGGCTGATCTGCAAGCTGAAGACAGAATAGAAGGGGCTGAACTGCAGCATGAACAGAGTGACCTTATTTCACTCAGACGAAATCCCACGCGTAACAGAAGGCAATCATCAAGGCTTCATGATTACGTGACATACACTGTAAGACACCCTATATCCAATGCTCTAGCATATCATCGCTTATCTTCAACTTATGGAGCTTATCTTAGCTCAATCACCAAGGCAGTAGAACCACAAAATTTCCATGAAGCCTGTAATCAAGCTGTTTGGAAGAAGGCTATGAATGAGGAGCTTCAAGCTCTGGCTAAGAATCACACCTGGAGTATTGTTTCTCTTCCACAGAATAAAAGGGCAGTTGGCAGTCGTTGGGTCTATAAGATCAAGTTCAAATCAGATGGCTCTATTGAAAGGCATAAAGCGAGGTTGGTTGCTCAAGGCTTTACACAAACATATGGTATTGACTACAAGGACACTTTTGCACCAGTTGCAAAAATGACAACCATTAGAACCTTGCTTTCGGTGGCTATAAATCATGGTTGGCTGCTCTCTCAGATGGACGTCACGAATGCTTTTTTGCATGGCGATCTTCAAGAAGAAGTGTACATGAAGTTGCCTCCTGGTCATCCACAGAGTACCGATCCTAAGCTGGTCTGCAAATTGCATAAATCCATTTATGGCTTGAAGCAATCTCCCCGTGCTTGGTATGCTAAGTTGAGTATTGTTCTTACTACACTTGGGTTCATCAGAAGTAATGCTGACCATTCATTATTTGTTCGTAACAAATCCAATGAACGGCTGATGGTTTTAATTTATGTTGACGATCTTATTATTGTCGGGAATAATCAAGCAGCTATTATCGATCTTAAAAGCATTCTTCGTCAGAAATTTGCTATTAAGGATCTTGGAAGTCTCAAATATTTTCTTGGCATCGAAATGGCTACTTCTCGTAAAGGGTTGTTTTTGAATCAACGCAAGTATGTACTGGTTTTGTTGCGTGAAGCTGATATGCTTGAATGCAAACCTGCGAAGACACCCCTGGATAGCAAATCTCAGCCGACTTTGGACGGTGAGCTTTTCAATCAACCTCAACTGTATCAAAAATTGGTGGGAAAGCTTATTTATCTTACAATTACACTACCTGATCTCAGTCATGCAGTCAGTATTGTCAGTCAATTTATGCATTCACCGACTATAGAACATATGCTGATAGTTAAAAGGATTCTTCGGTATCTCAAAGGCACTATTGGTCGTGGGATCCTTATGCAAAATCATGGTCACACACAAATACTTGGTTACACGGATGCGGATTGGGCTGGAAATAATCTTGATCGCAAGTCCACTACGGGGTACTGTATATTTGTTGGAGGCAATCTAGTTTAATGGAAAAGTAAAAAACAATCCGTCGTGGCTCGCTCCAGCGCTGAAGCTGAATATCGCGCAATGGCAACTACTGCTTCCGAACTTATATGGCTGAAGGTATTACTTGCTGATTTGGGTGTTTATCATTCTCAACCTATGTCTCTTTGTTGCGATAATCAAGCCGCGATGCACATTGCCTCCAATCCAGTATTCCACGAACGCACAAAGCACATCGAGGTTGATTGTCACTTTGTCCGAGAACAAGTTCAGTCCCAAACAATTGTTACTCGGTATACCAAAAGTGAAGATCAACTCGCGGATTTGTTCACCAAATCCTTGCCCTCTGCCCGATTTCAATTGTTGCTTTCCAAGCTTGGATCAATCAACCTTCTTGATCCAGCTTGAGGGGGAGTATTGGCAGATATGCATGGAGAAGATACGGGGATCACACTGCATATTTAGTTACCATACAAATATGTTACAGTATTGATTGAGATTGATTGATTCTCCTTTCCTTATAAGCTACAGATCTTCAGGAGCAATATCAGTAACCATAGCTAGAATCTTGATTGTATTAATTGTAGTTTGTGTATATATATGGGACAACATGTATTACAGTACTTATGAAATAAAAGTATATCATTCCTTTCTTTGTTCTCTGCGTATCACCTCTGTTTTCCACAATCTCACCTAAAAGTTTAAGCTTGTAAGTGAGGCTTTATAATATGATTTATATTATTCTCTAACACACTCCCTCAAATGAAAGACCTTTGAGCTTGAAACTTGCATAGACCCACACTACATTGTGCTTGATTTTTATCAAATAGAATAGAAATGGTGAGATTCGAACTCGTGACCGCAGGGTCAACAAGACTTTGATACCATGTTAAAGAACCATCTCACCTAAAAGCTTAAGCTAGTAAGTGAGGCTCTATAATATAATTTATATTATTCTCTAGCATTGGTAGATCTTTATCTAATTATGACATATCTACATTTACGGTTTAAAATCACTTGTTATCTCAAGCTTGAGTGGCTAGTCCGATCAAAGATGGTGTAATGTTCCTTTTTCTTTTCTATTATAGTGTACGAATATTCTCTTCTAATTAAGTATCATTAAGACAAAAGAGATGAAAATACATTTAATTAAAGAAACAAAGTCATCAAATGAATTTAACTATAATATAGTTTTGAAGTGAAATTATATACTTTTAAAATAAAAAGACAAGTTTATCTCTAATATCTTTGTTTTTTTTATATTCCAAAACATTAATCAAACGCTTGAAGTGCTATGCGATTCTCCTCTCAGACACTATCCTGAATAATAAAATGGTGTTCAATTAACCTCGTCAGGCTCGCATGGTCTCTATCATGTCCCTGCATCGGTACAAAAATGCTATGTCAAACACAAAGATACATTTCAAGCTAGAATCTTAGTTACCAAGTCCAAACGAAGCAACAATATGTTATTTTACTGTCTTAAATCCGATCTTTTGGCTTTTGATTGCTTGCAGGGTCATACTGCGCTTGGTAACATGGACAAAATGATATTATCCCTAAAAACATTTTATCTAAAAATTTAAATTATTACATAAGATTCTAGAATATGATTTATATTATTCTTTAACATATCCTCTCAAGTGAAAACTCTTTGCGCTTAAAACTTGCACACTGGACTCACAATACCTTGAACTTGATTTTTATCAAATAGAATGAGAGTCGTGAGATTCAAATTCGTTACCGCTGGGTCAACAAAACTCTAATACCATGTTAAGGAACCATCTCACCTAATAACTTAAGTTATTAGATAAGGTTCCAGAATATAGTTTATATTATTTTCTAACATCCCGTATTTCGGATATTGTTGACTTTTAATTGCTTGCAGGGTCATACTGCTTAGTAACATGGACAAAATCATATTATTCCTGAAACCATTTCATCTAAAAATTTAAATTATTAGATAAGATCCTAGAATATAATTTATATTATTTTTTAACACATTCTCTCAAGTGAAAGCTTTTTGCGCTTAAAACTTGCACACAGACTCACAATACCTTGAACTTGATTTTTATCAAATAAAATGAGAGTCGTGGGATTCAAACTCGTGACCGTTTGGTCAATAAAGCTCTAATACCATTTTAAGGAACCATCTCACTTGAAAACCTAAGTTATTATATAAGATTCCAGAATATAGTTTATATTATTTTCTAGCATCCGTTTCAACGATGATCACAAGGAAGAAATCATCTTACATTTCCAGCCTTCATACAGTGTGTAATGGAACCTTTTTTCTATTTTACGGCATAAATAATTCTAAAAGTTGCTCATCACTGTGGAGCACTGCAAAATTCAACTCAAATAACATTATCTTAAACTTCGCATCTTATGCTAGATCAATACATTATCGTAATCTTCGCATCTTATGCTAGATCAATAATTTACTGTGGATATGGGAAGCCAGTTCTGGATGTTATTCCATTGTCCATATGAACGAAGTGTTCTGCAGTCTAGTCTTCCTGCTAGCCTTGCCATTTCTTGCACATGATTCCTCTTCCTTCCAAAAGTAAGAAAGAAATGGAAAGGTGATTCTTATTGCTTGAGCCATGACAGCATAAAAGCTGAATTGCCAGTCTGAGAGGATTGCTTTTTAGAAATATAAAACTACTGTTTGACGATTGGCAGCATTCAGAAGGGAGTTTTTTCCTTTTTGTGATTCAAAAATAGAAAGATTTACTTCATGTAAGAGGCAATACAATTCCTCCATTAAACAAAAGATTGTGAAACATACTTTAGTGTATTAGATTTAAGTACCAATTACGGATATTGATCACTCCCTGGAAAAACAAATCTTGATCACTCCCTGTATTAGATTAGCTGGTAACTGTAGTTGGTATGGAGAAATTGCAGTAACAATGGAGGACATGCAAGATCATACAATGTCTGAGGGAATGAGGATACAAGAGAAAGGGATCGATCCCAAGTGCTATTTCCACCGGTCCAGCCACTATTATCATATATAGTGCAGAAATTGTTGCTCAGCAGACCAAATAACTTCCGCTGACCCATCAATTTTGTGATTTTGGCATGTTTGTTGTAATCATTCGACTAATCTTGTTCATAGCCACCTCAAAGATGCACGGATTCGAATACATCAGATCAACACTCGGTTGAGCTGTCGCAGAAAGTGGCCATGCAGAAGTAGCTAGCAATTGTAGTGCTACTGGTAAACATGGCGGCCTGATCAGAAATATGGCTCATCTGCGTGGCCCAGGCGACTTCATTTGGTGCTGGTTCACTGGGCCATTCCAAGCTTCTTGTTGTTGCAGTACAGCAGCTTGGTTTTGATGAGTGCGCCAAGAATCCCTTCCGCTTCACTTCCCGTCCGGCGAGAATCCCTTCCGCTTCACTTCCCGTCCGGCGAACTTCCTCAAATGAGAAGGGCTCAACTTCTACAGGACTAGCACGGCCAGCACCAGAATTTTGGTGCAGGCTGAAGCAATTCAAAGTTTGTACGAGCATTAGCACCGCGCAACGCCCTAGCCGCATCATCATATTATCTTCTCCTGCTACTGAATCAACCCTCTACTTTATCGAAGGAGCTGGTTTTATAATGCTAAAACCAGGCAGGTATCTGCTGAATTTCATGTATGGACAAGTGAGAAAATGTTAAGCTCGGCTGGATTGAATATTGCAGGCCATGTTTGTTTATATCGAAACATGAATAATATGTTTGCAACAATGAAGTATTAGTTGCTTTTGACAGCTAGAACTATTCCGGTGATGATCCATTATCCACGCCCCAACTGGGTAGTCCAGCTGGTTGTGTACCTTCAATTTTCCTCAAAAGATCTGGAAATTCTAGCCAGTTCATGGAGCAAAAATCAAGATGATTGATCCAGGCTAGCTCAATGATTCCAAAAATAAATTTAATTAGCCATCATTCCAGCCGCTGCCTTCACGGATGATTAATTAGAATTACAAATATCTTTATAAGTTTTTGTTTTTATTCTGCATTTGTTTTCCTCTAAAATCATCAGACTCTAGGCTAATTGGAATTTTATTGTCCTGTTTGATACTTTTTTTTTCTATTTCCCATTGAATAATCAAGATGACATACTTGCAGGGTCCCTTTGCTTTTCTTTTCTATTATTTAGACCGTGTTTTTCATCGACTATTTTAAGAATATATAATTGCAAACCAGTCCCTCAACTTCTATTTTATCCAGTTTTTGAATTTTCTAAAATTGCTACTCGACCAGCAAAATCAATTTGGATATCTACAGCATCAGTTAACAAGCAGCAATCGAAACTTTTCTCAAAAAATTAATAATAAAAAAACAACCCTGTAATTGAAACAGTCAAATTCATTATCAAAATACCATATTTTATTTTATTTGGTTTAAAAATTGATGTAATTAAACTCGAGTTAATCTTAATCAACTTAATTAACCCAACTAAAATATTAACTCCAAGAATTTTATTTTATTATTTAAACACTTTTTTAAGATAAAGAATCATAAAATATAAAAACTAAGTTGGGACATGCATGTAGTTTACTAATGAGAAAGAACAACAATTGAGATCAATTATTCATTAGAAAGGTAAAATTAACAACTTTAACTTCACCATTATTAAGGTTTTCATAAATATAGCAAAAAGTTGGCGTGTCATTTACTCTGAATATTGAAAGCATTGATGTGTTGTAGAAAAGTTTACTTCATGAATGGCTTCTATGTTTATTCATCTATTATGTCATTTTTTTGACACGACAGACATGAAATTGTAATGTAAACTCAAATTATAAAATCGGATCGTAAAATTATAAGTAAATATTTTCGTACAAAAATCGTAAAATCACAAGTAAAATCGTTTTGGTAGAAAAGTTATAAAAATATATCCGAGTACAATACAACACAATTATAGCCATAAAACCTCATTAGTTAAGGCTCATACATGATTTAAAATAACTTAAAAATACAATACAAAACAATTATGTCTATAGAATTTTATTAAATAAAAACTAACAATTTAAAACAAATATTCTACTAGCGTGCTATGTAAACTAAAATAAATCTCATTATCTTTATTTTCCTCATTATTTCTAAGACATTTATCAAAAACATTACTATCAAAAAGATTATTAGTACTACCTACTAGTACACAAATTAAAGTTGAGGAACACAAATCAAACAAGCAAAGAGAACAAACCCATTAAAGAACACAAAATATAAAAGAACCCATTTCAAGAAACCAATCAAAAAAAAACAAAATCCAACCAGAACTGTAACAAACATCGATAATCTATTGAGAAACAGCAGTGCGATTATTCAAAGCAGCCCATTGTAAAGCATAATAACCAAGGTTATCAATTACAGAAACATAACATCTTTCACTCTCAACCAATCTTTGAAGCTTCTCTGAATCTCCATAAGTAGCTGCTGTGTAAACATCATTTTTCAAGTTGTCTTCTCCAACAACAGCAATCCCATTATTACTATTGCCTCCATGAACAGCTGTTGATTCTCGATCGTTGGACTGGGCCACCCCTGTCTTCCTCTACTATCTCAATCTCCGATGACATCTTTGGAGATGTGAATTTATTGAAGGATTTATTTGATTGAAGATTTGGGTTTTAAGTATTTGTGCTTATGATTGTTGCTCGGAGAGAAAGAGTCAGGATGCCATAGGTCTAAAGCCAGTTTGCCTATGAACTGCAGTGCATTGTTTTAATGAGAATCGGTCCGATTTTATGATTCTGACCGATTTTTCCGAGTTCGAATCAATTTTAGTGGGGTTCGATTTTTCTATCCAATTTTACCAGGTTTATACATTTAACTCGTAAAATTATACAATTCTACAAGTCAAAACATAATTTTAACAACAATGTACTCACGGAAACATTTCTTATGTCATCTAATCCATATAAGAGATATAAATAGTTGCAAGAATTTTAATAATTAAGTTTGGAAGTTTGTCAGCAAGAGGCAAGTCGAGTTTGTGAATGATGTTATCATCGATTGTATCAATAATAAATTGTCATGAGTATAACAAAGATCAATAAGCAGTGAAAAGACAATAATAATTATTGAAGAGGTTGAGAAAAGTGTAACGTTGTCATTTGTTATGGAATCTCATCAGTTATCGCTTTGTTTGGAGTTAAATCATCATTTCAATGAAACATGTATTTTTTTTTGTTGTTTTGAAATAAATAGATATTCATTTTTATTTTTGAAAAAATATTTGATCTAACTCCAACATATAAAATTTAAAGCTCATCATTCCTGAAAATTAAAAATGTTGTGACCATGAAACTGACTCGATGTTTATTAAAATAAAGATGATAAATAATATGGGATGACCAATCAATTGTTGAGCTCATATATCAAGCTTTTGAACCAAACATCATAGAAATAATTAAGTCATTATGAGAAAAAAATCTGTAGTTTTCTTATGATTTCATTAAAAAAAATCGACTAATTAAATAGTTTCAAAAATATGAAACTGGCAAGAAGGTGCTTATAATTATTACAACCTTCAAATCTCATCTCTTATGCATTACAAAGATGACTTCTAGCTAGAACTGTTCGCATAAACTAAGAAAGTGTTGGGTTTGGGTTTCCCTCTTAGGAGGAGGATGACCCAATATCTTGTGTAGATTTAGCCCACGTGAAAGTACCTACTTAGAAGGGTAGGGCTCACTTCTTTTGAGTTGCTGAAAAGAACAAAAAGGGACAAGAAAAGTGGAAGAGAAAAAGGGAGAGAGCCGAGAGGAAAAGAGAGAAGTTGATAGCAGAACACTCTGTCTTCTTCCTTGTATTGCCATCTCGTTCACTGTTTGATCGGGTTGATATTTGGACAGCAGCTTCTAGACACATTGATCTTCATTATGAACGGTTGGATTGAATATTAGAGCTGTGGAAGTTGATCTTTTTGACAAAGATCGGGGCTGTCAGTTTGTGAGCCTTTTCTCAACTTTGTTCTCTTTAATTCTTGTTGTATTCCAAGAATAGTTTAATCTTGATTATATATGTTGTAGCCCTTAGTAAAATCTGAGGAAGAATATTGTGAACTCATTATTTGTGATAGTGGAAGTGTTTGAATGGACTACGGTCCCGTGATTTTTCCTTCTCATATTGGGAAGGTTTTTCACGTAAAAATTTGCGTGTTGTGCTTGTGGTTTTTGGATATATATTTTCCGCATATATTTTGCTCTATTTAAGAGTTTCCTATAGATTCACACAAAGAGGGAGTGTTGAGTATTGTTGTTTCTCCCAATAGAAAGCTCAAGTCAACTTCATCTGCTACAAGTACGCTTGAAAACTATCCTCCTCTATATGCTTTCCCTCATAACTCTTCGAAACCTAGAGCCTGTTTGGGAGGGCGGTTGTTTTTGAAAGTGTTTTTCATTTAGAAATACATCAAAATAATATATATTTTTTTTAAATTATTTTTGACATCAGCACATCAAAATGATCTAAAACACTAAAAAAAAATTCATTTAAAATGAAAAAAAAGGTCAAACGCCGGTTTGGCCGCAGTGCCAAACAGGCACCTATCATGTTTTCTAAACCTATATTTTTTTGTTTATCCCAAATTAAGTTGTCATGGCTCAAACTGATCAATGACAAGCTCCACGTAAATTATGTAAAAGAAAAAAAAACTCAATTTCTTTTTAAAATATGTGTTTTTTGTCTGGAATTCATTTTTCGTACAAGTGATGCATGTTATACTGCCTTTTTCAGTAATATATGAACTGATTTGTGAGGTCAACCCACCACCTGCACCACTAGTAGGGTACTTTGAAGGTCACCACCATGTTGCACCACCACCAATTGGTAATCCCTCTAAAGATGATTCAGGTTACCCTATATATTTTGCTAAATCAAGTTCTACAATTTTGACATTCTGCATATATTTTTCCAGTTTTTTCTCTTCTTATTTTTACTTTTCAATATTTGATGATACATATAATCAATCGATGTTATTAAATTCTATTTTGAAAAGAATAAAAAATACCAAAAAATCGAAAAGAGAAAAAAAGGTGGACACGAGGGACCAAAGTTAAAGAGGGAGAAAAACAAAGGACCAAAGAAAAATATATTTTACTAAATATACATGTGTCCACACATGTAAAGAAAAAGGGAGCAAAATCAAAAAGGAGAAATTTTTGGGGGAGAGGGGAAACACACCCTCACCCTTGTATTTTCTGGTCTAACCACAACACCTATAACCCAACCATCATGGCTTAAAAATATAATTGCTTGTGTGATTTTTCCTAAATATAATTGCTTGTGTGATTTTTCCTTGTTGTAGGTTACGATGAGAGCCATCGTCGCCGAGGAAAGAAGAGAGAAAAGGTGAACATTTATATGATCTCTTCGTTTTGTTGCTTCACTAGTGACGACACATGGATTCACGCGCTGCCAGTGATGGTAACACGTTGATTCATGTGGCACAACATTTTTGACATTGCTCCTGGTTTTTTTTCTTTTTAATTTTAGATTGTTTTGACCCTCCAATTTAGACGCTCTAAAGTCAATAGATTATAATTATTTTCATAATCCAATTTTAGGTTATTTCTCAAATCTACCCAAAAATAATAAAATAAAATAAAAAGGGCTGGTGTCAGCAGAAAAATCAAGGTAAATATTTTGGACGTTTTCGAGAGTCGATCGTAACTCTTTTGTGCCTAGAAATGAAGAAAAATGCAGATTCAAGGCTAAAGTAATTTATTATTGGATAATTTTGCGTAAAAATTAAGTCGAAAGATATAATTATATTTTTATGGGACAATTTGATTTAATCGTTGGCCAATTTAAAAGTGTAATTATGTTTTAGAATTAATTTAGAGTCCAATTCAAGGATTTAATTAAGTGCAAGGACTTAATTATAATTTAAATTGGTCAAATTAATCTTATTAAGGGCTTAATCAATGGAAAATCAAGTTATTGAGCTTAGTTCGGGTTCAATTGAGAATATAGGAGTTTTTGGAAATCAAATTGAATTTTTCCAAAGCCAAATGTGCATAGTTAGGGGTCAATTTGAAGAGAATTGAGAGTTTAACGGTCAAATGAGGGTCAAATCGAACAAATCGGAAACCAAGGACCAAAATAAAAAAGGGGCACAAAGCTAAGGTTTCTGTTAAAATTCTGACGGGTATATAATTGCACAAAATTAAAAGTTTTAAAGCTAATCAGGGGTGCGATTAGAACAATTGTAAATTAAGGGACCAAATCACATTTTGACTTTATACTATATTCTCTACATACGTGATTGCACTATTTTTCAGTCATGCTGCTGCAGGTGAAGAGGCAACCCCTCGCTGCACACAATGGGCGGTCAAAGGGTTGCCTCCTTTTGCCTATAATTTGAGGAGAAAAGGTTTACAAAATAGATGAAGGCTGAGAACGGGGGGAGCAAAGGCGAAGAACAAGAAAAAAAATTGACAAAGACATGGGGGAAGTTTACAAGGGGGACGACGGGGAATCAGACAGTTACAAAAAATAACCAACAACCGCATTGTCTTCCCCAGCTCTAGCGATAGCAACTCTCTCTCTCTCTCTCTCTCTCTATCTCTCTATCTCAGAAGGCAGCAACACTCCATCTCTCCCCCTTCAGCCAGCCTCCCTCTACAATGTCTCTCTCTCTCTCTCTCTCTTTTTAAAAACCAGTTGCACTCGTCTCTCTCTCCTCTAGCAGCAGCTCCTGGTGAGCACAATGGTTGTTCCCTTGGCACTGTCAATCTCTCCTTCCCATCTCCGACAACAATAACAGAAGCAGCCCTTGCACAAAACTAGTTAGCTTTCTATGCCTCCTTTGGCCACTACAGACCACCATTTACGACTCCACCACCATAGGAAGAACCACCTTGTCCTCCTCTACCCAACAATATTAACAAGTAAACCTCTCGTCACCGTCGACTGACCATTTTGTTACTGTTCACGTAACACGTGAATAGTAACACCCCAATTTTCTTTTCTTTTTAAATTTTAGGCTGAATTGCTCTCGGCCCAGCCCGGTTGGGTGGGCCAGTCCAGCCCAAGTCCAACAGGGTTGGACCTTTTGGCCCACCTTGGTTGGGCCGACCTATTTACCTAGGCCAGGCCCAATCCAAAATTTCCTTTATTTTTTATTTTTTAAAAATATATAAAAAATATCATTAAAAAAACATAAAAAAATGTATTTTAAAAAAAAAGAAACAATTTATATTTATTTTCATGCATACAGGCCGAAGCATTCCAGAAAAATTACTTTAGATTTAATAACAAGCATTCCAGATAATAAATGTTGGACCTACAAGTAGACTAACATTTAAACATCTAGAAATGATCAAAAAATTCCTAGAGTTATTTTAAGCAATGATCGATTTCTTGAATCGGAATATTTTTTACAATGCATAAATTGTGGAAAACTCATCCACTCATCCAGGATAGATGATCCTTTTAAAGCATCTACATGGATCTTTTAAGACATCTACAAGGATCTTTTTTCCTAATATTTTATTTGGGTTCACGTGTTCATAATAAAATTTTAAAAGCTAGATTTATTCACATGAATAAATGTTATCCGTTGAAACGTTCAAAATCACATCAAGATACAATGCACCTTGCCTCAGGTAAGGCGTACTAGGCTAACATTTAAACATCTAGAAACGATCAAAAAATTCCTAGAGTTATTTTGAGCGGTGAACGATTTCTTGAATCGGAATATTTTTTACAATGCATAAATTGCAAAAAACTCATTCACTCATCCAAGATAGATGATCTTTTTAAGGTATCTACTTTTTTCCTGATATTTTATTTGGGTTCACGAGCTCATAATAAAATTTTAAAAGCTAGATTTATTCACATGAATAAATGTTATCCGTTGAAACGTTCAAAATCACATCAAGATACAATGCACATTACCTCGGGTAAAGCGTATTAAGAGTGTTAATACCTTCCCTTTACATAATCAGTCTCTTATCCTTGAATCTTTGACCAGACCAGTGCAACCGGGTTTTCCTTGAATGATTTTATAGGTAAGAATCTAACCAAACTGGAAATAATCATCACTAAAAACAATGCTACATATGTTCATCAACTCCTTACCTACGATTGACATTGCATTCCATCACTTCATTTTCATTTTTCTTAGCCAAAAATCACTGCAAATACTTACATACAATGTGTGAATGTGTGATAGTATGTTGAAACCATGTTTTATCCCAGTTATACTTTTAAAAATATTTATTTAATTAATATACATTATATATCACACTAAAAAAATTCTCTTGAAACATTATTTCTATTTATAAAAAATAAAAAAATTATTTTAAAACTATCTATTTCTATATTTTTGTATTTTTTATTCAAATACTTTTTCTTATATATATGTATAATTTATATTATGAGAGACTAAATAGTTGTATATCGCAATCTTTTCACAAAAATTCGTCACCATTTCCTTTTCTTCTTTTTAAATGAAATTCTACATTAAGAAAAAAAAAAACTCAAACCGCCTAGGTGACGTTGGGCTCCCAGGTTTAACGCGACTCTCAAACGAAATTACAAAACACACCCTCATTCTGACTTGAAAACAACGCTACTCGCTTCTTCCTCTTAGCTCCTATAAAAGTCCTTTCACCCCTCAATATTCTTTTCTAAATTTTATTTCTAAGTCTAGAAAAAAGAAGGTGAAAAACAGAAAAGAAGCCACACCAATCTCTATTCATTACGCACTCAAACCTTTCTCTCTTTCATATCCAAATTTATCCTCTAATTTCCATCACCAGTTCAAGGTATCTCTAATCATTAAACCCTAACTAATTTAAATCTATTATTTATTTATTTTTTCGATTCGTAATTCTGAATTTCTGTTGCGATCGTTTATTATTCGTAATTAGTGATTATCACTTTTGATTTTGTTTTAGTGCAGGACTTAGAGGTTTGATTGATAAAAGGAAGGATGTTTGGAGCAGAGGATTGATCGGTAAAAGGAAGGATGTTTGGTGCTAGCAATCGTAAGTTATTTTTTCTATTTTTTAATTATTTTTTTTATATATATAATTTTTGGTATTTTTTGTTTTTTTGAATGCGATTGTCTGGCGAGAATTTTTCGAGTAGTTTATATATATATATAGAGAGAGAGAGAGGAAGAAGGTGAAAAATAATGAATGAATCATGGAATTGATACGGAGTGTAAATGAATTTAAAGTTGACTGTAATTACAGTAACGCCATTGCATTTTTTCGCGTTGTGGATTTTGATGGATAGATTATTATTGACGTACTATGCTCTGTTTTGTTATCAGTGGCTGTTTGTATGTGTGAATTTTTGTGTAATGTGTGTGCTAATGAGTTCAAATTTGTGTTTCGTGACAGCTTTTGGGCAGTCGTCTAATAGTCCGTTTGGGACGACGCAGCCAGTTTTTGGTCAGACTAGTAATGTAAGTAATAGTCCTTTTGCTCCGAAACCCTTTGGTAGTCCAACAACTCCTTTTGGTGCACAAACAGGGAGTTCCATATTTGGGGGCACTTCTACTGGTATGTTTGGTACACCCCAAACTTCATTTCCTGCTACAAGTGCTTTTGGTAGCTCAACGCCAGCTTTTGGAGCATCTACTACCCCTGCATTTGGCGGTTCTTCAGCATCAGCATTTGGTGGTAAGTGTTTATTTTTATTCCAATATCTGGTTGTCCTTTTTCACCTTTTATCTTTTTTTGGGTTATGATTTTGTTTTATAGAAGTGAGATGATGTTTTTGTATCAGAAGTATTTATGGATTGTTGATCTAACTCAAGAATTGTGGTAAAAATCTGTCTTGGAAGCATTATAGCAGATCGAGTTTTTTTCATTTCTCATAAAAGCAAGTGTTCAAGGAGAGTTTTAGTTGCACAGTATATTGCTTATCCTTCTTAGCTCCGAATACTTGCTGTAGTTTTGCCCTATTCGTTATGCTCATTGCCTTCATCGAAACTGGTAGATGATGAGATTTGATTATGATATGATATCTCTGCTATTTTATCTTTTGCATGTGCATGGTTGTTTTGACTACTCTTCATTGTCTGTAGCAGACCTTCACTTGGTTGTTTATTCTTTGTGTTCATCTGTCTTGCCTCCTAGCATCTGTATATCAAGACAAACACACACGTATACACACTGTTGCTTGCACACGTGCTTTTAAGTTCATATTAGTATACTTTATCTAATTCGGTTATTTTCTAGTTTTATGAATGGACAGCACTTTCTCATTGTAGCTATTTATTCTTTTAGCAGGTTCTTCTGGTTTTGGTCAGAAGCCCTTCGGAGGTTTTGGGTCTACTACTCAAACAAGTCCGTTTGGAAACACAAATCAGCAGCCACAGCCAGGCTTTGGGTCTACCCCTCAAACAAGTCCGTTTGGAAACACAAATCAGCAGCCACAGCCAGGCTTTGGAAACACAAATCAGCAGTCACAGCCAGCATTTGGAAACAATAGTTTATTTGGATCCACACCTTTTGGTGCGCCATCTCAGTCTGCATTCGGTACTGCTAGTACTCCAGCCTTTGGTACGACGACTGCCCCAACCTTTGGCTCCACGAGCACCACGTCAGCCTTTGGCTCCACAAGCACCACGCCAGCCTTTGGTGCCCCAAGCACCACTCCAGCATTTGGCTCAACAGCAACTCCAGCCTTTGGTAGCACAGGAGCTGCATTTAACAGTTCGCCATTGTTTGGAGCTGGTGGAGCTTTTGGAACTTCCACTACTTCAGTTTTTGGATCTTCAGCGACTACACCTGCTTTTGGGAATTTGACTGGTTCTGGCTTCGGCACTCCGACCACTTCTGCCTTTGGGGCTACATCTTCCCCATCCTTTACATTTTCATCAAGTCCAGGTTTTGGCCAATCAACCTCTGCTTTTGGGAGCAGCCCATTTGGAAATGCTGCATCTACTTTTCCTGCCCAGCCTTCTCCCTTTGGTGAGCCATTTTTAAGTCTATTGTTTTGCAATTTGCAGCAAGGTTTATCTTAATAGTGAGATTTTTTTATCTAGAGTAAAAGGAACTTGAAGGGCTTATACTATTTTATTTATTCATTGCATAACTTGTATTTTTATGACATGGTATGCAGGAGCTCAGCCTACAACATCAGCATTTGGAAACACTGGCTTTGCCCAGCCAGGGTTTGGGGGGCAACGTCCTGGAACCAGAGCAGCACCTTATGCAGAAACTGCTGAGGCAGAAGGTGGTGCTCAGGCTGGGAAATTAGTGTCAATATCAGCTATGCCTGCCTACAAAGATAAAAGCCATGAAGAGCTGAGGTGGGAGGACTACCAATTGGGAGACAAAGGTAATTTGTTTGTGATTACATTGAAAATTTCTGGACATTTTTATTCTCATTGCTAATAACAATAACACACGTACATGGACACATCGTATGTTCTCCAATAACTAATGCAGCAATAATGAATTGCAGGTGGACAGCTTCCTTCTGGTCATTCTCCTGCTGGGGCTGGATATAGCATGTCTACCCCACAGGTGAATCCTTTTGCTCCTTCAACTGGACTTGGTCAAACATCTGCAAATATGTTTTCTTCAACATCTACAAACCTATTTGCTCCAAAACCTCAAACATCTACACCTTCATTCACCACCGCCTCCCCTTTTGGTCCATCAACATCATCCAACCTCTTTCAGCCATCAACAACACCTTCATTCTCAGTTGGTTCATCTCCATCTCTTTTTGGATCAACAAGCATGCCTAATTTTAGTACAACACCATCTTTGTTTAGTTCCACTACAGGCCAAGGAAATGCTTCACCATTTGGTTCTAATATGTTTAATAACACTCAATCATCTCTCTCATTCCCATCTACCACACCTTCAATGGGGCAGACAACTGCATTTCCGCAGTCCAATCCATTTGGACCAAGTACCACCACCTCCTTGTTTAGTAGCCCTGCTACTGGCGGCCTTTTCTCAAGCACTCAATCTCAGATAACTCCAAACCTTGGGGGGTTTAATCAAATGACTGTGAGTAACAAATTACACTACTGATTCCTTTATCATCATATTTAATTTCTTCATTTTATTAGCAGAAATAATGGTGTTGAGGATAATCAGATTTCATTCCCACCCAAGCAACTGAAATTTTCAGTTCTGTTCCTCATTTATTTCAAGGCTTTTCTGCTTGTGTACCTCGGTGAAAGTGGAATAAAAAAAAAAAGAAAACAAGGCATCCAATCGGAAATCCTTTTTTGCAATATGTGTTGTTTGTTATGATTTGTTTGCAGCATGTGTATATTTGTGTGATTTTAAGTTCAAGTATTAGTGCATTTGGTAAATTTTTATCTTAACAATCACTTTATATGTAGCCATCTCAGCCAGCTCAGAATGCAGGTCTTTTTGCCTTGAACTTCAGTCAGCCACAAGCAGGTTTTTTTTTTATTGTTTAATTCTTAAGCATTTAGTTTATGGTGCTTACATTATTTGTCTGCTATTTTGCAGCTGGTAACAGTGGCTTTGCTGGTGTATCAAATAATTTTGGACAATCGTATGTCTTTATTTTGCTGCCTTTAGTTGGTGCTTCTGTATCCATGTTTTCATAGTTGTCCATATCATGATTGCCAAATGAACATGGATAGGAGACATTTGCTCCTTGCTGCTCTGCATTGCTTATGTTGCTTCACCTAGACATATGCACTCAGTATGCAGTGTTTTGTTACCCGTCTTTTTTATGATGTACACAAGAATGCTTTTCTGTTTAACAGGTTTACCCCGCAAAATGCCATTGCTGTACAACCAGTGCCTGCTACAAATCCATTTGGAACACTTCCTGCAATGCCTCAAGTGTCTTTTGGTCGAGCTGGAACTACACCTTCGGTTCAATATGGAATTTCTACTATGCCTGTAACTATAAACTGTCCTGAATTTGTTAACTCTAGGGTGTTGTGTTAATTTTTACTTTTTTGTGCTCTTAATGTACATCAGATATGCCACATCTTTATTATTCTTCTGTGTTATTCCCCGTCATTCTTGTGTCTACAAAATTTAATTGGATAAATAACGGTGATTCTGGTTCTTTGTTTTCTATCAGGTTGTTGAGAAACCCTCTCCTGTTAGAATATCATCCTTATTGCCTTCTAGGCATTTGTCACATAGGAGGATCAGGTTGCCCATGAGGAAATATTATCCAAAGCATGATGGTCCAAAGGTGATGAGATTTACTATTTATTGTTTTTTAAATGGCTATTTTGATTGCCTTAGCTATAACTGGATTTACAGGAATGGGGAGGTTTCATTTTGACTTATATCTTTGCCCATCTATTGCTTTCAGGTTCCATTTTTCAGTGATGAAGAAGAAATTCCCAGTACACCAAAGGCAGATGCTCTTTTCATTCCGAGGGAAAACCCAAGAGCTCTGGTCATTCGTCCTATGGAGCAGTGGCCTTCAAGGGCAAGTGCGGAGAAAGCATCAGCACCTTTAAATGAGAACGGTAAATTTCCAAGTGAATAATGCTACTTAAGGTCTATCATTCTCTTGCTGTATACGGTCTTTCATTAACTTGCTGTATGTGTGTATGTGTGTGCTGGCATTGGCTGGGCTATTGCGATTGACTCAGTTATTCCAGTAGATGAAGCTTTATTCTCTTTCCATTTCTAGTTATTCTCTCTCAAATAGCTCCACTGCTTGTGATAAAAATAGTAAGATATTGTTTCTTTTATAATATGCAACCTCTCTTTATTTGTGCTGAAGGATTCCTGAAATTGAAAATTGCTGCTGCTGCTTCTGCTTCTGGTATATGTTGAAGGGCTGCATCTTGACTACTTAATAACATCTTTAATGAGGTGGCTTGGTATTTTCAAAATTCAACTTGAGCTTCATTTTACACCCAATTTGAGAACTTTCATGTGAGGAAGTCTACCAAAAACTGAAGAACTCAGCTTCTAATGTCATTTTCTCCTACAGGCACACTTTTCCATGGAAACATAGCTTTTCTCCATTTATTGCATGTTTAATTTTTTTCCTCGTAGCGGACATCTTGTGCATTATTAACCTCTCAGACAAATGGAATCCCGGAATTTGTTAACGAGGTTGTAGGTTGTGTTGGCTTACTTTTTAATCAATTTCTTTAATCTATCTGAAAGGAAGAAAGATGCTTTGGGCAACGGGTTTGAAGTGTCCCTCTTATGGATCTAGGCTGCTTGGATTTTATTTTTATTTGCTTGTGCTCATGCCTACTTATCATGCAGAAATTTCAGGTGAGAATGGTGCAATCAAGGAGCAATCTCCCCATGTTGAAGTAAACCAGAAACCCAATGGAGTGCATGACAATAACGCGACTCGGAAAGAAGAGTCCTACATGACAATTAGTGGTCACAGAGCCGGTGAGGCTGCAATTGTGTATGAGCATGGAGCGGATATTGAGGCACTAATGCCAAAACTCCGATGCTCCGACTATTACACCGAACCTCGTATCCAGGAACTGGCAGCCAAGGAGAGGGCTAGACCAGGATTCTGCCGACATGTTAAGGATTTTGTGGTCGGAAGGCATGGCTATGGAAGCATCAAGTTCCTGGTCGAAACAGATGTTCGAAGGCTCGATCTCGAGTCCCTCGTTCAGTTTAATAACCGTGAAGTTATCGTGTACATGGATGATAGCAAGAAACCACCTGTTGGACAGGGTCTCAACAAGCCTGCTGAGGTAACACTTCTCAACGTAAAATGCGTCGACAAAAAGACCGGACGGCAGTTCACGGAAGGACCAAAAATGGAGAGATACAAGGAGATGCTCAAAAGAAAAGCTGAAGACCAAGGTGCAGAATTTGTTTCTTATGACCCTGTAAAAGGAGAGTGGAAGTTCAAGGTCAACCATTTCAGCAAATACATGCTGGAGGATGAAGAAGAAGAGGAGGATTGGAAGGGTAGTGAAGTTGATGACTGCTTGGTACTCAAGGACTGATGCAAGGGCTTGGAGGGCTGGATTTGTACAGTATTTTGACCTAAATTGTGATGTATTTAGTGTGAGTAATGTGGTTGTGTATCACTAGTTTTTTCTTAGTAAAATTGATTTCTTTTATTGTATTTGAAATTCCTATGCTATTTTTTATTCTTTGTGCATTGCGATTAAATATTGCATTGTTTTATTCACCATATATCGAAATAAATGAAAAATAAAAACAATAACTAACTTGAAAATGGAATCCTAAATCCTAGATTTCAAATGAGAAGTTTCTATTGAACCCTCATGCATTTCGAACAGCTCAATTATATATATATATATATATATATATATATATATAAATCTATCTACTTCCTTTCATTCAGTAATTCATATTCTCTCCCTTAAACACTCAACATGACCCAAGTTGTTATTTTTTTAATACACATAAACATAGGTGGAGTTTTGAAGAGCCCAAAATAATGTGTTTTCTTATGAAAATCATGATAATAATTTGTTAATTTTCCCCAATATCTCAAAAGCATAAACAAAATTAAAAATAATAACCAAACCAAAATCGCCTTATTATTTTAAATTATTCACCAATGAGCCATGATTAATGTTTTTGCATGCATGGTTGGAGCCATCATTATATGCCCTGTTTGGTATTGCGTTTCAAAAACGCTCTTGAAACAGTTCGAAAAAAAAATATTTTTTTTTATTTTAAATAAAATAAAATTTGTGTTTTTAGATTATTTTTATGTGCTGATATCAAAAACAATTTTTTAAAAAAAATAAAAAATATTATTTTGAAGCATTTCTAAAAGAAAAACACTTTTAAAAACAACTGCAACCATAATTTCAAACAATCACTAAAATGAGCATTAATGCACACGTGTTCAACCTTATATTTTAAGGGTTATAATTCAGGTTTATAACTTAAAAGTTTTAGATTTTAATTCTATGACTCATGTAGGGTAATTATGGATAAAGATATTGCTTCAAAAGATTAAGATTGACTTATTAATTTTCCAAGAATTTAACACAGTATTTAAAATTATTGTTGTTATGTGGTCTTAATTATAATAAAAATTCATGATGGCTTTGTAACCTACACTATTATTATTCCCTAAATATTATTTCATATACTTTACTTAAATTTTTAACTATAGTTTGTATAATCTATTTCATATATATGCTTCAAGAATTGAATAGTTTATTTACCTAACTAATCAAGTTCGAACCTTCATGTTCTCCTTCTTTACATATTATCAAAAACTCAAATATCAAATAATCTCATCTAATAAATCAATCAATTAATTTATCATTTCATAATAATATAAAATTTTTGAAGGATTAGTAATACTATCGATCAATTAAATAAAAACAGGTATGGAGGGAGTGTGTAAGTAGTCAATTAGTGGCACATATTGAGAAGAAAACGAACATGACATACCAAAATCCGTTCTCAAAAGGTTAAAAATAAAAACAACATATATATATATATATATATACACACACATATACATATACTATATACACATACACACACATACACATAGCCATGGCACTCGTCAGTCGAACCATATTTTTTTTAATGCAAAAAATATTAATTATGTGTGATTTTTTTATTATAATATAAATTTGGATAAAATAATAAATCTGTGCAGAAATCTCGTGAAGTGCAGTTTTTTTTTATAAAATATATGAATTTTAAATGAATATAAATTTATCTGTTTGGTAGGTTTCAATGAAATAACCAGTATAAAATTATCATTAAAAAAGCAAGAAAATTGGATATCTGAATTATTGAATACATTGTATTAAGATTAATTCATTTTATAATTCAATTTAAATTAAACACAACAAAAAAAATATAAATTGTGAAAGAATCTGCATTAATCAAAAAACAAAAATAAATAGTTAATTTTCTATCTCCAAAAAGAAGAAAATATAAATTGAAAATTCATCCCCACGTTACTGTCATTATCATCACTATAACAGTTAAAATTATTATCAATATTACTGCCCAAATAGTGGAAATCATTAAATTGACCCGAATAATTAATAAAAGTAGAATATTTTGTCAAAAAAAAATAATCACTAAAATTATCATTATTATTGTGCAAATAATAAAATCATAAAATCGTCTGATCCAAAAATCAGATAAAAATAATAGAAAACCAAAATAAAAAAGAACAAAGAGAAAAATAGAACAATATTAATTTTAAAATGATCACCAATATAAATTAAATTTTCAGAATTGAAATTGAATAAAAATAAAACACCAATAAAAAATAAAATGACAAAAATTCAAAACAAAAATCAAAAGTTTAAATGAATGCATATGGACAAAAAATAAACACTCTTCAAGAAAGATAGAGAAAAAAAAGAAAGGAATCAATACTAAATAAAAAATTAAAAGAATAAGTGTCAAAATAAAAATTAATATTTATAATTAATTCCAATTAAATGACAAAACTGCAACAAATCAAAACTTTGGGACCGAAAAATAATAAAGAAATTTTTAAAAATAAAATGCAATGTAACCGACATAAATTAAAATTTTAGAACAGTACATATAAAAAATAAAAACAAAATCTAAAAACACAAATACATAAAATAAGGACAATTTTTTGTCCAAAAATGAACAAAAACACCAAAAGAATATATATATATAGAAATGGGCTAGAAAAAAGGGCCAGGTTGTGTCTGCCCTACACATTATCTCTTCTTCAGGCTTTATGGCATCTTCTTCAGCCCATCCGACATCAGTATATAAATACATTTCTCTCCGCTTTAGGGTTTCGTGGCAACCGTTGAGAGAGAAAATCACAGAGGTCTGTCTCTTTCTGCAACCATGAAAACTATTCTCTCTTCAGAAACCATGGACATCCCAGATGGGGTCAAGATTAAAATTATCGCCAGGATCATAGAAGTCGAAGGCCCAAGAGGCAAGCTGACCAGAAACTTCAAGCATTTGAATCTTGATTTTCAGTTGATCAAAGACGAGGAAGGGAAGAGAAAGCTCAAGATCGATGCGTGGTTCGCAACAAGAAAGACCAGTGCTGCTATCAGGACTGCCCTTAGCCATGTAGAGAACTTGATTACTGGTGTCACCAAGGGGTACAGATACAAGATGAGGTTTGTGTATGCTCACTTTCCCATCAATGCCTCCATCCCTAACACCAACTCTTCCATCGAAATCAGGAACTTTCTTGGAGAGAAGAAGGTATTATTTATCTTTTTTTAAAGAAACCCCTTTTGTTACTAGTGTTTGATGCATGTTCTGTAGCTCTTTTCATTTGCTTGATGTTGGGTTTAGAAAATGAAAAAAAGGAGTATTTATTGTTTTCAATTTATTTATAGAAGCTAACTGTTGACGAACTGATAGTTTATAAGGTTTGCTGGTAAATTTATTCTGATTTAGTGCTGTATGATAAATTTCTTATTTGATTAGTTCAAAGATTAATCTAATATGAAGATATTAATTTGGCTATGGTTTCAAAACCATTCGGCTTTGTATTTTTGTCAATGGCTATGATATGAGTGTTTACCAGCCAGCAGTGTTGTGGATTGTGATCAGTTTGGTAATTCTGCTGTTTGTGTTTGGTTGCTTCAGGTGAGAAAGGTTGACATGTTGGATGGTGTGTCGATTACCCGGTCTGAAAAGGTTAAGGATGAACTTGTCCTGGTTGGAAATGACATTGAACTTGTCTCCCGGTCTGCTGCTTTGATCAATCAGGTTTGTAGAAATTCATACATGAATATCAACTGAACATTGCTCAAAACAACCTAACCACTTGTATTTTCCTTCTCTTCTGACAAAGATTTTTCTTTTTACAGAAATGTCACGTGAAGAACAAGGATATCCGCAAATTTCTTGATGGGATTTATGTGAGCGAGAAGGGAACTGTAGTAGAAGAAGAGTGAGTCAAGGAGAGTGATCGGTTGTAGTTCTATTTGTCCGGTAGTTTTGTTGGTGTTCGATTAATGCCCTGGATGCAACGATGCTTTTTTTATGTTTTCTGGAGTTTTCATTTTATAAAATTTTGGTTGATCTGCATATGTTTTCAATATTTTGTGTGCCATGGGATTGCTCTTTTAATCTTTTTTTCCTGCTTCCAGCACTTGTAGTGTTCTTGACAAAGCTTGAAAATTGCTAGTAAGTTTGGAATTACAACACCCAATTAGAGGACCAAGTAGCTAAGGTTTTCTTGCTTTGCATTTTTTAGAAAGAAATCTGTCTGCTTGGCCATGCAGTGTTTTCATTTAACGTCCACATCTTGAATGAATCTATGCACTGATCGCATGAATGTGCATGTTTTAATAGTGAAAATTACTGATATGAAGAACTTACATGCCATATAACTGTTTTAAAACGAAGTCTTGTAGATGAAATATCAATAAGATACAAGTGCTAAAACCCGTCGTAGACATCTAAGATAAAAACCAGAACTCATGAACAAGCACCATAATAAAGTGGTCATCAAGACATGAAAATCAATGGATGAACAAGTTGAATTTATTATTATTTCCCCGTGAAAAAATAGTTTTGTAGTTTGAACATTCTAGGACTTGTGTAATTCATGAAATTGATGGTTTCATTGATTAAGAATTATAGTAGAGAAATGAGAGCTAGGAAAAGCTAAATAACTGATCGAATTTTACTATGGTATGCTTGTCATTAATTTTCCTACTAGTTTTCTCATGCTTAACCTATCTATCTATCTATCTATCTATATATATATATATATAGTACTTTCGACCAATATATATATAGATTTGTTAAGTATATACACTACTTTCGACCACCTGTCATAAATGATTATCACGTCTCTTGCTTGATTATGAAAGAGCTTCAACAATGTTTTCTAATTGAATCGACTATATTCCACTATGATCAATCGACCTGGGGCAGTTTTTTTAACTAGTGTAAAAAAATATATAGTTTTTTTAAATTATTTGATGTGCTATGTTAAAAATATTTTAAAAAAATAAAAAAAATATTATTTTGATGTATTTCTAAATAAAAAATATTTTAAAAAACAATTTCAATCTAATTCCTGAACAGGCACCAAGAACATCGTTAGACTACATTTTCATGAGTTAAACATATTAAAGTTGACAGAATTTCTCTCACTCAAGATGATTACAATTTGATAGAATTCAACCCTCCCAAATATAAGTTCAAAGAGTAAATGGTTCCATATTAGAAAAGTTAATGATACAGCTACTCATCTTGTGATGGGATAATTTAATCTAAATTTAATTAATATTATTCGATCTAATATGAAGGAGTATTAATTTTTCAGACATAATGTATAAGGTATGAATACCCGACCCGAAACTTGTCCTAATCTAATCCGAAATATATATTTATATTATATAAATATATTTGTAGAATACAGTTAGATTAATAAAATATTATATATATATATATATATATATATAAAAATTAAATATTTTATTTTTTATTGATGAATAAATAATAGAAAGTAAAGGTTTTAATCATTTGGGTGCTGATTTGACATTACTATATGAGAATTTGATCCAAGAAAATTGTGTTGATGGCCTAAATGATGATTTTATGAATTAATAAGACAATGGTCATGCCAAGCTATGTTAGCTCCTCTAAACTAAGATAGCTTCTGCTGGATTGTGCAGGCCATGATTGGCGGCGGCTAAAGAGAAGAGAGCTCAAATGGCTTCTTCTTCTTCTTCTTCTCTTTTCATTTTTCCAGAATAGAAAAAACTTGAAGGAAAACTAGAAGGAAACTTTGAGTTTATACCTCAAAATGAATCCCAACACAATGTTTAAGAAAGTGAAAGGTGAAGAAAAACCCACTAGTACATAATTGCTGCAGCTGTTCTTAATGTTTTCTGCCTGCATGAAACCTGAACAAGAAGAACTTCTGATGTGAGAAACTCTATTTTTAATCACTCGGCCAGTTCTGATGAAATTATTCAAGTGGGTGTCATATGATGGCAATGGCATGCCGGTAAACGACAAGAGAAGTTGATTGAGTCCCTTCCCAGGATCAGATTTTGAAGGAGGATCAATCTTATCCATTTTTTTCAAAAACTACCTTCAATTTATATATTTCAACTCTCTCATCCTTCAATTTCCATGCATGTCTTAATGGAGCAATTCTATGTTTTTGTCGTTTGACCTTCCCTTCTCATCCCACTGTTCTGCTTCCTTAACCTGCTTCTATGACATCACATCACATGCAGCCCGCTTTAAGTGGAGTATAATTCTTCAATTTATTACCACAGTACAGGAAAATAATCATTTTTTTTCCAATATCTGGGCATTTCTCTGCTGGAGAATCATCATTTCTAGGCATTTTTCTTCATTCTCAGCCTTGCTTCTTCCCCACAGGACACAAAAAGAGCTCCGCCAGTAAGAATACCACCCAATATATTGTAACAACTAGCAAGAATACATGAAATAGAAGAAACAACTGAGACGATAGCAGTCAACAGCAATCAAGTGAAGTAAACTAGGTGATGTAAAATGGCCCCTTCTTCTCTACACACCATATTTGGACTACATTTGTAGTTCTAGTTACAACTACAACTCAGCTTCCACGAGTTAAGCTCTAGCTCCAAGGCTGCTGCTACAGCTGTGAATGAGCGGAAAGGTGCAACCTGGAATGACAAGGATCCCTTCTTCTTCATATTGAACATGATTAAAACAAATTGTGAATGGATTAAAGATTAATCTCAGAAAATATTGATATGTTTTCTAAAACACAACCCTCTATTCACTTTGAAAAAACACAAGGTTTTGCTTAAACCACGAGCTCAATCGGCACATGCTCGAGCAAAGAATTATTATTCAAATTGGCGAAAAAAACAAATCCAAACCTAAGCAGACCAGGAGTGGGGTGGGAAAGTGATGCTGACAGGTTAAAAAATTTCATTTTTTTCTCAGGGGTTTCGGCGCAGGCACAGTGAAACAAAAAACAGAAGTTATCACAGTACTTGTTTCATAGTTTTGATCAAACTAAAATGACCTTATCCAAATTTAATAAAAATTAAATTTTCAACTCATGGATTGTCGAAGTACTTGATGCAAAAATTAGAAGAGGAAAAAATATTGGCATTGCTAATTGTTTGCAATAGTTCAAGACATGATGAGGCATAATACATCCCACTGGGTCACTATCAAAATGGTAAAAGGAAGAGTAAACCTAATTTTATCTTCTTTTTTAAATTTTGCTGTAGTCCTAATATTTTGTAGCTCAAGGCATTGAGATTAGGATTTAGTGGCGAAGAAATTTAGTCTGCTACTTGATCAAAAATACATGTTACTACAAAAGACAAAAGGCCAAATAAAGAGATTTTCACCCGCTCCAAGTAATTGTCATTGCCGACGCAAGATATCGACCACATCAGTGAACAAATTTCTTCACCCCGACTCTATAGTGCTGAGCAAACAAGCCTACTATGCCATCGGAGATGGCAATACTGAAAGAAAAGCTAGTTCTCTAGTAAACACCAGCTTTGAAAACTTACTGAGTAATGCGCATAAAAGCATAATCAGAAGTGTGTTGCTAAATCTTTCAACTTTATTACAGCTGTTCTAGAAAATCAAGAAACAAGGAGATATAAAAATCTTCCCACAAGGGGTAGAGGATCAGGGTGCGGTATAGAAAAGGTCTGATACATTAAACAAAATGATGAAGAACAATCACAACAGATGCAAGGCATTAAGAGCCATCCATTCAAATGGAGCATCAAATCACAAAAAGAGATGGCACATTGCGAGTTCTAATAAGAATTCCTTAATTTAGCGATGGTCCCTACCAGTACTACTTGTGTTGCTTTTTCCTCTTCATTGAAGTTTTCTTCTTGGAAGGCTTCTTCTTGGTCTGCAGACTCAGTTCTGGTGCACTATTTGGTTGTTCAGTTCGCGGTTCTTCTGGTAAAGTGCAGTGCAGAAACTTATTGCTGTTAGGGTTGCAGAAAAGCTTCAGCATCTTCCTTCCCCTCATCCATTTAAGCATTATCTTCATGTGTGTTTTGCTATTTAATCCACTAATATCAGCTTCCTGTTATACAACAGGAAGTAAAATGTGAGGCCCACAAATGGACAAACAAATCTCTTTAGTAACTTTTCCCGAATGTAACTAATTCTGTACGATTACAAAAACACAA
The DNA here is from genome assembly GCA_029228465.1 of Salix viminalis. NCBI lineage: Eukaryota > Viridiplantae > Streptophyta > Magnoliopsida > Malpighiales > Salicaceae > Salix > Salix viminalis. The sequence goes on from CM055441.1 coordinate 29,176,901, forward strand.
TAATAGATTTGAGTATAGGTAAATTTTAATGCACGCATACAATCTATTTCATGTTAAACAAGAACAAAAGGATGCTCGTTTTTGTTTGCAGCAATAGCTAGGAAGCTTATCTGAATATTTTAGTTCACTAAAACCGGTGAAGCAATAGTCCCCTGAATGGAACTACCCAGGAAATTCGCAGCCAAAGAGAACATATTATGGCATCAACTTCCAGAGAGCACACTTTGGTTGATAATTTTATTATATTTTTATGCAGAAAAGAACATAATGTCATCAACAGCCAGAAAAAGTTCCATCATTTGGTTAAATACTAATTTTTTTGCAATCACAGCAAGTAATATGACATTGAAAAGCCAAGTGAAGTGTTGTAGGTCAAAGAAGTAACATTCAAAATCACTTTGTCTGGATATGTTGGAGGAACAATGTGTACAATTGCATAAGAACTAGATAAATTCTACAATTGCATATGCATAAGAACCAAAACATCCAATAAGACATTCAAGTAATCAAACTCATTGCAGAAGCCTAAAACTCAAACTCATCAAGCCTCCATAATCTATATCTACCCTAGGACACAAAATCAATAATTTTGAGTTATAACACAATAATTACAATCACATTCCCTGAAATTCAACAAATCACCTTACTTTTGCAAGAATCTGAAATCATTACCAACCAGGTTCGCATCTTTTGAAACATTTCAAATCAACTACTTGACTTTCTCCCATTTCACACAAAACCCATAAAAATATTAACAAACCAATCAAAGAGAACATTAAGAATTCTTCAAAACCAAGAACAGACACCCACATTTATGACAAATCATAACACAAATACATTTAAATAGAGATAACGCATTGACCTTGGCTTGATTCCAGGTATTGGCAACAGTTAGAGGTGCTTTAACAAAAGCACCCAACTTTTCAAGAATCTGAAATCATTACTAACCAAGTTTGCATCTTTTGAACCATTTTAAGTCAGCTACTTGACTTTCTTCCATTTCACACAAAACCCATAAAAAATATCAACAAACCAATCAACCCAGAATCATTCTAAACAAGAACAGGCACGCACATTTATAACAAATCCTAACACTTTTACATTAAAAGAGAGAGAAAGAAGTGACCTTGACTTGATTCCAGGTATTGGAAACAGTGAGGGGGCCATGTTCTTTGATGACATGATAAAGAGACTGGGCAATAGAAGCAGCTTCGGAAAATGGAACCTTAGGGTTTATCCTCTTCACATCCACTGCTCTTGCTCTTGAGAAACGCCTCACTATTTGATCCTTTACTATTGACCCAATATTACCACCACCACCACCTAGTCCCCCACGAAACCACATCTTATTGAACCCCCAACTTGGCCTTAATGATTTTGATTTCTCCTCCTTTGTTTTGGCAGTGCTGAAGGTATTTGTAGCAGGGTTTTACACTAGACTGACAAATGACAATTATGATCACGTGAGACTCGCGTGGAAGATTTGCTATAATTTATAGTTTGGAAAATCTTCATTCCAGTCCCTAAACTTATGGATAAATATGCATCGTCAAACCCTTCACTGTTGTCGTTGTCAAGGTGCGTAGCAGCTTTTCCCTGTATTTCATTCCTAGAATGGAGAAAGATGAGAAAGAAAATTACTCCATAAAAAAACGATATATATATATCATGTACGACTCCAGCCAAAAAAGAAACAGTATTATTTGTGTTAATGGATTTGTCTTAGACATAAGAATTGAAAATGGCTATGTAGAGATATCTATAATATTTTTAAATAAAAACAAGTTGATATTTGAGTTTTTGAGTGGAGAAAATTCTGTGCTCCAGTTTGCAACCATGTCCAATTGCTGAAATTTGAAACAAAAAACAATACATGATTGTCTAAACTGATTTTTAGTCTTAACCAAACGATAGATTTGTTTGAATTTTAACAGATAGAGATCACCTGTGCTTTAAGGTTACAAGGGTCTTGATCTTTTGCTTTTCTTTTATTGTATCAACGAGGAAGCTTGTTGGTTGGATATTTAGCTACGAGGGAAGGCCAGGTCTCCTCCCCTCTCCCGCTTCTCAAACCCCACTCCTTTCCTTCCATAATCTCCAAAGAAAAATCTCCAATGTTAATAGTTGGAATACCTTTGAAGACGGTTCATTACTTGTTTTTATTTTGAATCTCTACATTTTTTTTAATAAAGCACTTGAGGGCAAGAAAAGACCTTTCAACCTCGGCTGTTATTTTCATTTTATTTCGGTTGAAACGTTTCATATAAGTTTAAAAAAAAAACAAAATAGCGTCGTTTTTATCTCCGTTTAAATTCCAGTTCATTCTGAATTTTTTGGCCAAATATTGGCCGAAATGTTCTGGTTTCGTTCTGCTAATTCCATTTCGACCAAATAGTGTTTTTCTTTAAATAATTTTGTAATATCAATCATATCTCTTAATCTGACTATTAGATTGAGATAAAAATTTACGAAGAGTCTCTTGATATATTTATATATATTATGTTAAAATTTCAGAGCAATCAGTAAAAGTAATGACCTTGCGAGGTTGATGATAACATCCTCATAATACTATACATATTTAAAATTTTGTTCAGAAAAATTATTTTATTGTGTTTTTTTAGATTAAATTACACAATTCTAAATAATTTTATTTTTAAGATTTAAACTAATTTTTTTAATATATATTCAAAACAAAATTGACAACCTTCTTCCTGTAGAGAAGCTGCTCATCTTTTCCATTATGAGCTGTTGCGGGCGACATGCGTTTAAGCAATTCTTTTATATCACTCCAGGAAGTTTAATGCAATCACTCCTTCCATCTTCAGAAAGAGAAAAAAGGATAAGAAAAGGAGAGATTTTTCACTACCATCCATTACTCAAGTTTTTTGAGTTCTAAATATCTACAAAAGGCGAACACAGCATATGTAAATGCTCATATGAATAGGTTTGGATATGATATCTAACATTGTATTTGGATAATATCCTAAAATAAAAGAGACAAATACAGAAAGATCATAATCGTGTTTGGTTGATAAGATAAGATAGAGACAAAAATAAATAAATATCTTTGGAAACAATTTTAAAATGAGTTTTTCTCCTTTCAAAATTGGAAAAACTATCAGGAGACATGTCCTATCTATCTCAATTGTCCTTGTATTCCTCAACTCTTAATAGACAATCAATGGCTATTTTTCACTCAACTCATATTTGTGAATTATGCAGAAAAAATAAAAAAATTCATTTTGCATAAACATTTGTTGTATCTTTTCCTTTTTTTCATGATAGTGTTTAGTCTCCTCGCCGAGTTGTTCTAACTGCGAGTTACAAATGTCGTCGATAGTTCGCTCAGTCCTTCCTGCAGCAGTTGAGGTGTACTTTTATCACTCAGTAGTACTGACTCAGTCATGGAAGGTGATGTAGAGCAAGCACTAGTTGTACTGACTCAGTACTGCTTGGTCGAGTTGAGTCAGTTTAAGTGTACTTTTCCCTTTTACTTACAATTCATGAAGTGTATCTGTGTATGTTCTATCACAAATGAGTTTTGACTCTAAAAAGAGGTCGTCTGAAGATCTCCAAAGCTTCTCTGCAAGTCTGATATTGCGTGAAAGTGCAGATGAGTTCAGAGTCCTGCCCTTTCCACCAAAAAAGTACACACCAGATATTTCCTGAGAAGAACAAAAAGACCAGTTTGCTGAAAACAATGAAAGATTAATTTGAATTTGCTGGATAAAATTAGATCTCTCTCTATAACAACGAACAGTGAGAAAAGGGCGAGGAAACAGAATTTCCTGTTTGAAATGCCCTTCAAGATGGTGTTTCTATTGCAAATGTGCAAGAGGAATCACGACCAAACTCTTACAGTTCTCAACTAAAAAAGAGGTAAGAAGGATTTTGTGACAAAATCAACTAGAAAACCACATAAAATCCTCACAAATATTCTGTTAATGATAAGCAGTTTTAAGAAAATGAAGTGGTAGAATCATCACTCTACATCAGAGTAACCAGCCACTATTATACCAGCTTTCTTTAAACCACAAAATTCCAAAGACAGGTCCATCTCAGACGATTATTTCTAATTTTCATCAAGTAAATACCATGCTTGATTGTACAGGAACTCCAAAACATCACAATTTTTGCTAGTATTTCGCGACAACAAACCAAAAGTTTCCAGTGCTTGTAAAACACTGGTTATAGTATTGCCCAAGGTTCAAAATTCACCACAAGGACAGAAAAAAAGGGTTGGATAAATTATTAAACATGAGAGTGACCGCGGGAGAACTTACTGGTGGAGCAAGAGCAGCATCAATAACAGAGCTAGCCCCCTCTTCAGGTGACTGCAAAAGGCCAAGAAGTTTGAGCGCTATAAATGCCATATGGGAAACACAAGAAGGGAGTTCTCGCATGATATTGGTTTCCACTGCTCCAGGATCGGCTGCACTTTAATATTAAACAGAACCAAAAGCAATAATTTCAGTTTGAAGTAATCATGAACAGAGATTTTTTATTTTAACAAAGAGCATGATATTTTGAACATTTCAATGAAAATGGAATCTAAATACTAAAGCAGAAGAGTAGACATTCCTTAAGACAAATGAGATGCTCATGCATGAGAACAAATGATTTGTATGCATGGGATGAAATATGTGGATACATAGCCACTAGCAAACAGATGAAGAAACGATAGTAGGAACACATAAGTACATTCAAATATCGATAATAATAGAATTAATAATTAATTTTCACTCTAAAGTTTGAATGCAGTAATTAAATAACTAAATAACAAACATGCCCAAGTTAAAAAATACATACATGACAGAGACTTTGCAAGATTCATCTGGCCAGTGAAATTGCCGGTGAAGCTCGTATGAGAACATCAGGAGACATACTAACGCCACAAATGACATGTGACTATTAGAAACAAGATAAAACACAATCCATTTGTATATTGTGTGATTGCAATGACTTACACTTGGAAAACTCATAGATATGAGAGAATGGATACTGTTTTGATCTCGGGAGGTACTTCCCAGCAACAGTTTCTTTGTCAATCTGTACATTAAATACTAAAGAAAAGAGCAAATGTAATTACATTTTTCTATCAAACATCTGTGTAAACTTCATTACAATGCAATATATTTTGCTTTGCACTCCTCACTAGAAATGCTGCTAAAATAGAAATTATATATATAGGGGGAAAGGAATTTTATCTCTCAAAAAAAGAATGAAATGAAATGAAATTTTAAGAACAAAACACATACAAACAGAATGAGGCCGTGTGCACGTAACAAAGTAAGCACTGTCATTCCAAAAATTCATTCTTCAATGAAAACATGACCGATAATTACATCTTTAAAAAAAGAATGAAATGAAATTTAAGAGCAAAAACACATACAAACAGAATGAGGCCGTGTGCAAGTGACAGAGTAAGCACTGCCATTCCAAAAATTCATTCTTCAATGAAAACATGAAAGATAATTATCTCTCAAAAAAAGAATGAAATGAAATGAAATTTAAGAACAAAACACATAGAAACAGAATGAGGCCATGAGCAAGTAACAAAGTAAGCACTGTCATTCCAAAAAATTCATTCTTCAATGAAAACATGACAGATAACACTGATGTAGACAACTGCTGCCATTGATAATCTATGAACGAGATGCCTAAGAACCAACCATCTAATCCTCAAAAATATGCTTCATTGAGTGACTATAAAAGTCCTTACGATTTCGATGTGTAAAGGAGGTGACATTTACTATCCGTGAGCCAACAGGACTGTTTTTGAGAAGTGGTAGGAGAAGTTTGGTCAAAGAGAAGGCACCAATGTAATTTGTAACCCATCATCCTGGAAAGAAAAAAAGAGGTTATTTTATCACCAAGAAATTCTCAATCCAACCAGGAATGAAACAGGAACTCAAAAGACAGTAGTTTTATTTCTATTACTGATCATAGCCTTCTTCTGTGAGACGATGTGAAGCTGCCAGCATCCCAGCATTGTTTATCAAGAGCTGGATAGAAACATGCATATCTGAATCTAATAGCCACTTCTCAAGTGAATCTTTAAACTTCAAGATTGACTGGAAAGATGATAGGTCAACCTCAAAAGCTTCTACACGGGCATCCTTATTCTGTTTGTGTATCCATTCTATCATCTGTCACACAAGCAATGCAATAAGTACAAGAAAACTTAAAGGGAAAATTCAATGTGGAGCTATGGACATAAATAATAGACCAGTCAATAACGACATGGATTACATACCTTAGATAACAATTGGGATGACCTTCCAACTGCATATACAATATGAGTTTCAGCAACAAGTTTTTGAACTGGTGGAAGAATCTTTTTTGTTCAAAGATGGTGTGAAAAAATGATTCTAGCATGATTAGAAGAGAGACCATTATCCAGATGTTAATTTATTGCAGCATCTAGAATACTAACATATCAATACAAGACACTCAATATAAAACATAAACATCATGCCTTAAAAATCCCTATCAAAGGCATCAAACAAGATTCCTGTACAATTTTGATGTCAAGCAAACACAAAGATCCTAGACTTATTGCAAAACCCACAAAAAGAAACAAATAAGCTACTCTACTTCATTAATCAAACAATTCAAACTCATCCATACAAAAAGATCACAACTTTTTCGATCAAAAGAATATCAGCAGGCTAACTACTTGACAAATGACTATTATGCAACTTGAATCCTTCCCTAATTATTTCTCGTAACAGTCACTGTAAATCCATTCATCTTCACAATTCCTGGCATTGCTATCGTACACAAATAAAACAAAATGAACATGAACTAAAATAAACAGAGTACCAAGAACAACATGAAAACCCCTCCTTTGAAAGATCATAAGCTGCCGCCGCACCAATACCAGATGTAGCCTGTAGCAACAGCAACACACAAACAAGAAAAATGATTAAAACCCCAAGATAATTATGTTTGTATTTAGCCAGACTAAAAAAACCACTAAAATCCATAGCTTACACCAGTAATCACGCAAATGGGTTTCTTAGTCCCAATTCTTCGCGGCGGGCAACGAGGATATGCATTAGGCTTTTTAGTACAAACCCTTTGCCAAAACAGCTGAAAGTAAGACATGGCAAGAGAGAGTGTCCAAAAGATTCCCATCCTCCAAAATTCTAATGTCAAAATGAAACTCAAGGCCTTCTTCACTTCCCTCATTCTTCTTCTTCCGCTTACCTATGAGCAACTAGGCTTGCTTAGTGAGACTATTGGAATAGGTATGTCATGTATGTAAGAACAAGGAAGCATGTCAACCGCGCAAGTGTGTCAATGCAAGAAGAAAAGGAAGGCAAATAAAGATGAAGACAAGAGATTTAGTCTTTAGTTATATCCCCGACCACCGCTGACAAGAGCTTCAGTCCATTATCTTTTGATTGTAGTTTTATGGTCCTGATTTCTGGTATAGAAGTTTGTGATTTGTTGTAATTTTGTCCTTCATTGGAAATGAATTATATATTGTAGTTTTCATGTCAGTTCTCAGTCTTTTAATTTCCGGATTGGTTTGAAATCATTAATATATTCGTTATCAAAGTTCTGATTTGCTTCAATTTTATCCTTCATAGCAATTGATTATATATTGGAGTTTCATTTCAGTTCTCATACTTTATCATTTCCGATTTGGTTTGAAATTATTTAATTTTTTCAGTAACAAAAGTTTAGATTTGTTTCAATTGTGTCCTTTAAATTAAATTTAATATACATTTGTTTTTAATTTTGGCCCATATACTTTTAATCTTTGATTTTATCCATAGTTGTCCATTTCGCTTCGGTTGGCGTTTTGTTTTTTCTACTAGTAACGGGGCGTTTTGGTTTTGGAGCATTTCAGCGCACCATTTCGGAGTTGTACTGTTCATATATAATTAATCAATTATATATATTAAAAAAAAATTGATCCATGATTAATTCAAATTGGTCTATTAAAAATCTAATTATCCATTTATACTTTATTTTTATGCATATTTGTTTAATAATCATATATTTTGACTTTGAATCCACATTGTTTCTTTGGTTTTTGGAGCAAAAAAGGCACAATTAGGCATTTGACTTTATCCAAAATTTTCAATCTGATTTCTTCACCATGTCGATCCTTTTTGATTTCTTATTTCTATTCTTTTTTATTTTATTTTATGTGAATTTTAGGGAATAACCTAGAATGGATTTACATGAATCAAGAAATGGTCAATCCATCTAAAAACGTTAGGATTGAAAGGCTAGAAAGTGTTGTGAGTAAGTAGAAGGGATAATGCTAGAAAACACAATATTAGAAAGGTAAGGGCCTAAAGGTCCCACTCAAAAGAGAAAAGACAGAGATTTTACAAAGGAAAAAACGATGTTTGTGAAGAGCTAGAAGAGTGTTAAAAATGACATAATTATACCAAACGTTCTACCTCTCAATAAAATTCAAAGTGTTTAACTTCTCAAATTGGTCTCATTGTAATGGGTGATTTACCCAGGTGAAGACACAAAAATAATCTCATTATAATGAGTGATCTACCAAGGGAAAACAAAAAAACAAATATCATTTTATTGTAATGGTGACCTCCAAAGTGAATTCGATGACGATCTCAATGCAATGGGTGATGTACCTAGGTAAAAAAAAAAAAAAGATGATTTCATTGTAATAGGTGACATAACCAAATGAAAAAACACAAAGATAGTCTCATTGATGAGTGACATAATCGAATATTAAATTTAAATAATATTGTTTAAATATGCCAAGAACATAATTGAATGCTAAATTTCAATAATACTGTTTAAATTTTGAATATCACACAAGAAATTAATTCAATCAATTGAATATAATTTAAACAATCAATTGAATATTAAAGAGAAATATTCAATATCTAGTTAAATGATACACTGCAAACCTCACGGGTAGAAAACTAGTGTTTCAAAAGCATTTAAACAAACAACCAGCTGCAGGAATCAAAGTATTTCAGCATGCATGAAAAATACAAAAGTAACTTCCTGAATTTTGAAAATAATGTACAATTTCGTTTTTATTTTGCTTTTTATCTTTGTCATCTTCTACACGGGGTAGCAGAGTATTTGAGGTTCTACTCAAAGCCAAATTGAGAATTATTTGTTGTTCCCTTTGGCATACAAACTACCTTTTCACTTGGATTTCATCCTATATTTGTAAAATCATAGAAGAATCTGCTAAAATACACCGAATCAGTCGGTGACAGCATGCTTTTTGGCGTGGAAAAGGAAAACTTTATCATAAATTCAGCCATTCGATCTTCAGTTATAAAAAGATGTGTACCTTTCAGAGGGGGTGTCGTCAGTCACTGCAGTGGAAGAAGAAACGGTGGGGGTGCCGCCGTGGGAAGTACCGTGGGGAAGAAGAAATGATGGGGTTGCTGGCTTGCCGCCGTGAGAAGAGCTTTGGAGAAGATGAAGTGCAGAACCGATGAAGGTGGTGCTACCGCGGGAAAGAGCTTTGGGGAAGAAGAAGTGAAGACTAACGAGGGTGGTGTCGCCGTGGGTTAGCGATTTGAGTTTTAAGTTTGGGGGAAAATAATCAAATGGGGGTGCCGGGGAGGGGGTTTAATTGAAATTGAATTTTTTTTTAAAACTCCGAAAACGGAACAGCCGAAATGATCTCAGCGTATTTTGGCCGGAATTTTTAAAAGTATGGGCCCGAATAACGATGTTGTTTTATCTTTATCTTAATTTTTTTATTGATATAAAATATTTCAGCCGAAACAAAACCAAACAAACAACTATGGATTTTATCTTAATTCCTTTATATATATATATATATATATATATATATATATATATATATATATGCTTGCTATTTTTGTTCATGCTTATATGTACATGCTCTTGGTTTTTATTCTTAATTTTTACGATTTCCTCTGTTATTAAGGTTTTTTTTTTAAATTTAATGTTTAAATTTTAATTTGTGTTGGTGATCATTTGAAAATTGATATTTAGTATTTTTTTATTTTTTATTTTTTATTTATGCTAAAGTCAAATAATATTTTTAAATATAACAATATTTTTTTTGTCATTAATTTTTTTTAATTGCTTTCTTTTTTAGCTAAGTATATTTCCTTTGTTATTAAGGTTTTTTTAAAAAAAAAATGTTTAAATTTTAATTTGTGTTAGTGATCATTTAAAAAATAATATTTTTTATTTTTTCCCTTCTTGAATTTGTTTTTTATTCTTCAAGTCAAATAATATTTTAAATGTAATAATTTTTTTTCATTTTTTTTGGTTATTGCTTTTTTGTTAATATTTTTAGTTCTGAAAATTTCTAATTATTACATGTAAAACATTTAAAATAATGATAATGATTATTTATATGTTTTTTTCTTATAAATGTATGAGGCTAAGTATATATTTTTATATTTGTGTAATAGTAAGGCATATATATATATATAATGACCTTTTTGTTTTCTTAAAATAAAATAATAATTAACTATCAGTGTTATAAAATACTTTTAATATAATAATATGACAAAAAAATCTTATAAAATCAAGAAAAAAATAATTTCTTTTTATAAAAAAAATGATGTCATCGATAGTATGACCAATAATAATTAAAATATTAATTATGTATATATAATATTTATAATGACAGCTATAAGAATTGTGACAGAAATTCATTGGTTAATATTTATTTCTGGAAAATAATTTCTGTGTCTTTTTTATGTATGATATTTCAACTCTCATATTACTTTTAAAAAAAATTATGAAACCACATGTTGACAAGACAAGTAGAAAAAATATGTCAATTATCTACAATAATAAAATAAAAAATTGTCATCTTGCGTTTTGTCATAGCCAACACTAAATTTTTCAACATGTAATCAAATTGTTAATGGTCCTAATTTTTTTTTAAATGCTATACATCTGACTTAAATAATCAACTTAAAAATTTAAAATAATCAATTACAACACACTCAAAAACAATCAATTTCCTACATGGAGAAAAAAACTAACCATTTCTAACAAATTTTATCAAAAAAAAAGTTTTAGCAGTAATAATATTCAATCACTTTTAAACAAAAAATAAACTTATTTTTAATAAATTTTATCGATTACAATTTTATTAATTAAATATTAAATTAATCAATTACAATATATATAAAATCAATTAATTTCATACATATAAAAAAAAACTCAGCATATCACGCCGACAAGTTAGCTCGTAAATAGTAAACAAGCAAGTATGAAGAATTGATGTGTTGATAAAAAATAAAAATAAAAAATCTAACACCATGTTGGTTCAAAACTGAAAATATAAGGGTAATGAAAGAAGAAAAATTGTCATGTTACCTTCCAAGGCAAGTCTCAAGGTAGATGAAAGAAAATCTAAAAAAAAGAAATTGTAACCTGGAAAAAAATCTCAAGTTGAGAAAAGAAGAAGAAAATGGAAAGCATCAGTAGATATTCTCCAAAGTAAAGCAAGGCAGGCAGACAAGCAAGCAAGGCAAGCAAAACCTCCACTTGCCTCACTGTCAGTCCAGTGGCACAGTACCCACCTGTTCCCTCTCCTCTCTCTTTTTGCTTTTGCCTTTAGCATTATTTCTCTGCACTTTTTCCCTTGGGATTGAAGAAAGAAAAGGAAGGAAAAGAAAGGAACGTGACCCCTCTCCACTTCACTCCCATCTCATTAGTCCTAAAATTCCAGCTTTTTCTTAATTTCTTTCACTTCTAATATAAAAGCAGTAACCACATTCTCTATAGAACGCACACACTGGTAGTATACAACAGAAGAAACTTGGGTTTATTTTTTCTTTGTTTTTTCTGCTCTCAGTTTTGGTTTTCTGTATTATCAGAATCTTAAGGTACGTTGTTTCTTTATAGAAAGTTTGTTTCTTGAATTGTTTATAGTGCTCCTTTGCTTCATTCAAGAATTGGGTTTGCTTTAGCTTTTATTCTCTCTTGCTAGTATTAGTGCCTTTTGTTGATGGCTTTTACTTGGATCATTGTTATCTTCATTTAGATCTTTTGTACTTGTAGGTTTTGGTGTTTTGCGTGTTGATTTTGTTGTATCTTTATTTTATCTGTGCCTTGTAGTGTTTACAAGCAATGATCGGAGCATTTTGTGCTTAAACTTGTTAAGAAACTTGTTTAAAAATCAAGATCAATTCTGGATTTATTGGAATCAGGATCGTTCGATGTGTGCTTAGATATTTTATGTTGAAGACATGCACTTTGGTCTGTACAAATTGTACTAAAACTCTTAACTGCGTCTGTCAGTGATGTGGTGCTTATTTTGGTGGGGTTCTTGAATTTGGACTTCTTGTTTTTGCTAAGACATTTGTTCACCTGAGCTGTGGATTTGGGATTTGTTGATCATGAATATTTGGATGTGTGATTTGTGCTTCATGCGAGAAAAATGAGTGATCAATGTTACTGGCATGATCTATCTTGTGCCCGATAAGCTGGTCGGGATTGTGTAAATCCTTAGTGTGGTATAGGACCACTGGCCTTTGTTTTGGTATTGGAATGAACAGAGAATCAGATTGTTGCTTTCAGTTGAAGTTGAAGCATTTTAACATTTTGTTCAAAGTTTGTTTCTTGGCGATTTGGACAAGTCTGCTTTTATTGTTAAAGTGCAGTAATCAAGATTAATCATGGGTTTATCTCAATTAAGATTTTTTTATTAATGGTATAGTGCTTTATGTTCAAGACTTTGCTATGGAAATTGCACTAAAACTCTATTGGGAAAGATCAATTTGTTGATGCGTATTTTACTGGGGTCTTCAATTTGGATTTCTTATTTTTGCATATTTTTCTAAGACAAATCTTTACCTTGATTCTAGATGTGAGATTTTCTGAACACTAGTGTTTGCACACATGATTTGTGTTGTGCTTGAGAAAAATGAGTGACTGATATGATTGGTGTGTTCTTTATTATGCTCTTTAAGTTGATCGTGGATTTGCATTAACCTTTGGGGTGGTGTAGGGATCATTGGCCTTTGTTTTGGCATGGCCATGAATAGAGAATTAAATCTTTTCTATTGAAGGATGAATTTATGGTTATTTTTTAAATATTATTGTACCTTGCTTTGATTCTTTTCCTTGACTAGATGGCACTACTTGATTTGCAGGATCATTATAAACCATGGCTGAAGGTGAGGAAATTCAACCTCTTGTCTGTGATAATGGCACTGGAATGGTTAAGGTGAGTGTGGTTGTCTTTTAATAGTTTGTTTTCCTTTTGGGCCACAATGTTGTGAGATCCTTTCAAAGGTTCCCATGAACATGCATTTAACTTTGAATTGTTTTCTTCTTCAACAGGCAGGTTTCGCTGGAGATGATGCTCCAAGGGCAGTCTTCCCCAGTATTGTTGGCCGGCCTAGGCATACAGGTGTTATGGTTGGAATGGGGCAGAAAGACGCCTATGTTGGGGATGAGGCCCAATCAAAAAGAGGTATTCTCACATTAAAGTACCCAATCGAACATGGGATTGTTAGCAACTGGGATGATATGGAAAAGATTTGGCATCACACCTTTCTACAATGAGCTTCGTGTGGCTCCAGAAGAACATCCTGTTCTCCTCACCGAAGCTCCCTTGAACCCTAAGGCCAACAGGGAAAAAATGACGCAGATTATGTTTGAAACATTTAATGTCCCTGCCATGTATGTTGCCATCCAAGCAGTGCTCTCCCTTTATGCTAGTGGACGTACTACAGGTGTGTATGGGATGCGTATATATGTGAGAACTCTTCTCTGTTTTCAATCGTTCAGAAAAAAATGGTGCTTTTCAAAGTTGACTGTAACTTTCTTTTTCAGGTATTGTGCTGGATTCTGGTGATGGAGTTAGTCACACAGTTCCCATCTATGAAGGCTATGCACTTCCCCATGCAATCCTTAGGCTTGATCTTGCTGGAAGGGATTTAACAGATGGCTTGATGAAGATCCTTACGGAGAGAGGTTACACATTCACCACAACAGCCGAACGGGAAATTGTAAGAGACATTAAAGAGAAGCTTGCATATGTGGCACTTGATTATGAGCTGGAGCTTGAAACAGCTAAAAGTAGCTCTTCAATTGAGAAGAACTATGAGCTACCTGATGGCCAGGTTATCACCATTGGTGCAGAGCGCTTCCGTTGCCCTGAGGTCCTATTTCAACCATCACTCATTGGAATGGAAGCACCTGGAATTCATGAAACCACTTATAATTCGATCATGAAGTGCGATGTTGATATCAGGAAAGACCTGTATGGTAACATAGTGCTCAGTGGTGGATCTACCATGTTTCCAGGAATAGCTGATCGAATGAGCAAGGAGATCACAGCTCTTGCTCCAAGTAGCATGAAAATCAAGGTGGTTGCTCCTCCTGAGAGAAAATACAGCGTTTGGATAGGAGGGTCTATACTGGCTTCCCTCAGCACTTTCCAACAGGTATGTATTGCACACCTCCATTTTCTCCGTTTAATTGTTGTATTTGATGTTGCATGTGGTTGAGTCATTCTTGACCCAGAAACTCAAAGGAGTTTAAAGGTCACCAGAATCACATACTTGCAAAAAAAAAGAGGCTAAAAGGTGAAGGAATGGAACAGAACAAATAATAACTTCCATTAGTTGAGAAACACATGCATGCATGCAGGAGAACAACACTCACAAGACAATTGGTAATGGTAATTGGTACAAAATAAAACAACCAAATTAGAAAACCAAGTCATAACATATATTTATTTGGCTTTCAGCATCTTTATCCAGGCAATTGATTTTAGATTTTAATTTTCGATTTGCTTGGTTTCTGTTCCATGCAGATGTGGATATCAAAGGCAGAGTATGATGAATCAGGACCCTCCATTGTTCATAGGAAATGCTTCTAGATATGCAAATCCATTTTGCCTGCCCCTTTTCCCACCCCGCCTTTATCATTGTGGTTTTGGATTGTGAGGCCGAGTAATATGGCTTGTTTTGGCTTGATTGTGATCTTCGGTTTTGTTCTCCCCCTCATAGTTACTATATGAAACATGTACTTGTTGGTATGTGTAATCATATATAGATTGTCTTTTCTCTTCTCCAAGATATCGCCTCATGAAGATCATTTATGTATTTGATCACTACAATCTTTCACTCTTTTCCTTTGTTTTCCCTGTCTTTTTATGTTAAGTTTACTTATGTATACGGAAAGAAATGAAATGAAATGAAATGCGTGGATATTCCTAGAGCTCGCCCTCATTTTTTAGATTTGATTAGCATCGTCCTGGCTCACTGAATCTGAAAATGTAGAAAAAACAAGAAATCCTGAAGAACCTGAAAATCACAAATATTGAAATGAATCACACTCAATTTATTCAATTGAAACTTGTCCTATTTATAGGCTTACAAGAACTAGAAATTGAAATAAACTAGAACTCTCAATAGACTAGGAGAGGTTATTAAATAAATAATAGGTTTGTTGATAAAACCTATTATGAATAGTAATTTCAACTAAATTAAAAGACCACAACTAAATCTTCTTCTTCAAAGCTAATCTCATTAAAATCTAACACTCTTTCACTTCTCTTTCTCCTTCCCCGCCATTATATGGTGGAGCTTCAGGTTTTCCCAAGGGAATGGTGAAAGAAATTATAGGAGTGAGCCCTAAGTTTTGATATATCCTGCTTCATTGTTTTCAGTTGGATCATAGATTTCTCTATATTGGTTCTTGATCGTTCCTCCTTGTTATTGAAACTTGCATGTTAATAGACAACGATTGGGTTTTCTTTTTTCTTGAGTTATTTTTTGTGATTTGCACTAGTGGAGCAAGCGAAAATGACAGAGTAATGTTGCTGGCATGATCTATCTTATGTTCAATAAGCTGCTCGTGTATGGGAAATTTCCCATTTCATGTCTGATTCGTAGAATCAAATATCGAGATGAAGGGTTACTTATTGAGCACTGGAAATGCGAGTTTGTCAATTTGATTTGGGTTAGTGTTTTGTTTTTTCAATTGAAATGGAATGTTTTGGTTTTGGAGCATTTGGTATATCATTTCGGGTTATACTGTTTATCTATATATATAATTAAATATATTAATTCAAAAAAAAATTAGTTCAAATCAAAAAATAAAATCATTTAGAATTATATAATTTAATCTAAAAAAAAGACACAATAAAATGATTTTTTTTTGATTGCTCTAAAATTTTAACATAATATATATAAATATATCAAGAGTCTACTCATAAAATTTCATCTCAATCTAACGGTCGGATTAAGAGATATGATTGATATTGTAAAATTATTCATTATTTAAAAAAATATATATTATTTAGCCGATACGGCACATGAGAAATGATACCGGCGCGTTTCGGCCGGTATTTGACCGAAAAATCTGGAATGAACCGAATTTTAACCAAGGTAAAACAACGTCATTTTATTTCGTTTTTTAACTGGTACGAAACGTTTTAATCATTTCGGCAAAACGAAACTAACAACCCTGCTGGAAAGGGCTTCCGTAACAATGAAGACAGAAATCAACACAAACTATTGAAAGATACAGTTCCTCACCTTAATCAATCCACTGTCATCGTCACAAACAATAGGTTGAATTTCCTCAGACTCTGCTGCGGTTGATATGGAACCTGCAGCTTAAATAATATCATTTATTCCCCTGTTTTTTCATCTTTGAGATGAAATAATATCTTAGTTTAAAAGCTCAATCCAATCAAAGCATTTGTTTGCTGTTGTGGTAACTTTGCGGTCGCGTTTTGAAAACAAACATAACACTAGAAATTATAGTTTTTTCTTAACCAGATCCAAAAAAGAGTTTTCAGTGTGTTTATGTAAAATCACTCAGTTTTTTTCTTATTAGCCAAATGGATTTTTTGAATACGTGGCTGCTGCAAAACACATCTCCAATTATACAAACAAAAGGACTCTTAATCCATGCTTAGAAAAATAAAAATAAGGGGTATCAGAATAGGATTCAGATTCGAATCACAAGTTAAAAATTAAAAATCATCAGTTATGATTTCTTGATATTACCATAAGAGCAAATCAATGTATCCTGCTAAAAGTGCAGTCACCTTTCTCAAGGATCTGCTATGCATATGATTCGAAATTGAAGACTGAATGATCACATTAGACATGAAATGGGATGAAGTTTGAAAGATTTGGCTGAACAGGAAATTGTTTGTGACATTTAGGAGAGGATTGCGTTTGTGGCTTCGATTACGAGCAGGAAATTGAAACTGTTATAAGTAGTTCATCAAATTGAGAAGAGCCATCAGCAACCTGATGGCCAGGTTATCTCCATTGGTACAGATCTTTTCCATTGCCCTGAAGTCCTATTTCATGTTAATCTAAAGAGTTTTTCTGGAAGAATTCCCTCTCATTCTTCTTTATTTCTGATACAGAATATTTATACATAGCATGAAATAGGAGATATATATGAACATGACAGCTATATTTCCTGATAAATATAGATTTGCACAGCTCATACCACCATTTCAGACACCACTCAATAGCATGGAAAGCACCTGGAATTTACGAAATCACATTGCCTGGATTAGAGGATCTATGCAGGCTTCCCTCACCATTTTCCAGGAGGTATATATCATGTTCTCCCTTGATGATTCTATTTTATACCTAATTTCTTCTTTTTACTGCTATATTTGATATTGCATATGTTAAAGAGATTCCTGGCCTGTAAAATTACAGAACCTAATGTCACAAGAGATCCCATTATTCTACTCATGCAACCATGAGGGAGCCTGTGGCATTAAGGAAACGAACAAAGCAAACATTTGAGTTCCATTAGTGGGGAGAGGATCTGAGATAATTGGGAGTGGTAAGAAGAAAAGAGCCAAACTATAAGACTCGGTCATCACACGTGCTTATTAATCATATTATACTGTTCCGAAGCTTCTACATATATTGTTTTTCTTCTACTACTGCTTCCTCTTTCATTTTTATTTGGTCTGGCATGTGTGCTACTTTCTGTTTTTGTTTATATGGTGGTCCGTGTTTTATTCAGGCAATTTATTGCAGATAGTAATTTGGATTCTTTTAGGTTCTTTCGCTTGCAGACTTTGATTAACCAAGGAAGCCTGCCATGAATCAGGACCCTCCATTGTTCACAGGAATTGAAATGCAATTGTGTTTTATCTTCCCCTTTTCCCATCCCTCTTTTATCATTATGGTTTTGTGATAGATAATAATATAAATTATATTATGGGATCTCATCTAAAAGCTTGAGTTCTTAGATGAGATGGTTCCTTGACATGATATTAAAACCTTGTTGACCCAGCGATCACGAGTTCGGACTTTCATCACTTTCATTCTATTTGATTAAAAATCAAGCACAAAGTAGTGTGGGTCTATGCAAGTTTCAAGTCACTTGAAAGGGGTGTTAGAGAATAATATAAATCATATTCAGGATCTCACCTAAAAGCTTAAGTTTTTAGGTGAGATGATTCCTTGATATTTTGTATTGTGAAACTGATTAATATGGCTTGTTTGGTTTGATTTTGATCTTCTTCGGAACTGCTCTCCTTCTCTCTCTTATAAAATGTGTTTGATCACTACAATCTTTTCAGTTTTTTCTCTGTTTTCTTGCTGATCTTGTTTGTGTTTATGCGAGTAATGAAATCTGTACAGATGTTCTTGGACTTTTGAGTTTTGCCGTGGGATTTATGCAAGTAAACTTGTGGAAATACGTCTAGTACATGCACCTCTGCCATCACTAGAATTCCCAGAAAAATATAGTTGAAGCAGGGTGAGGAATTTTAGTCAATTTTGCGGCCAAGCAATTCCTAAGGAAAGGAAAGGATTGCACATTTGCATTGATGCTTTTGAAAGATACCATAATTAAAGGAAGAAGTGGCTCATATTCCTTTAACAGAAAGTTCATTGAAAAAGTTGCTTGCTAGGAACTAGGGAATTTAACGGGCACGCGAAGCAATGAAAGAATAATTCTTTGCTGAGAGTGAGTTGAACGCTAAGCTTCTTTTCCATTCAGAAAAAGACAACAAAAGGGACCACAATCTTGTCATTGGCCAAAAGCATCCGAATGACATTCATTACCTGGTAGAACAATCGATGCATCTTCGTTGAAACTGAAAGGAACCATGTGGTCGAAGAACTTAACATCATACAAATTTTATTGGATATAAGTATCTCAACTACTCTGTATTGACAGGGGCTCGGATTCGAAACCCTTTAAGGAGAGAGGGATATAGACATCAGTTGATTCTGCATAAGATTCATGTTTGCTGTCCTTACCAGGAACAAAGGAAATCCCATTTACTGGGGTTTTCTTTAAGAGTTATCTTACATGCCCATGGCCTTTGTAATTCTTACTGAAAGATTGCGATGTTTCAGAGGTTTCTAAATCAATGGGTGAGATTGAATGCAGAAATAGGTCTATCCCAGGTAGCTGAATATTACAGAATCTGATCAGAAGAAGAAATTTTTTTGTAAGGGCTAGTTACACGGGTATGTTTCCATTAGTGCTGAGATTGTCTGTAGCTCTATCAGGTTCTGCCGATTGAGAAGAGTTGCTGTCGTGTTCTGGTGAAGAAGGAGAGGAAGAAAGACAGCTGCGGCGGCAAGTAGGACAGGAAGAATGAGAAGACAGCCATTTTTCTATACAATGGACATGGAATCCATGGTTACATCTCCCTAACACCCGAATCCCCTCACCTTCCAAGAATTCTGACAAGCAAATTGCGCAATCTGGTTCCAGCCCACGAAGCTTCATTCCAGCAGAATACACCTGTGTCGTAGCCAGCACGAGCTCAGCCTCATTTTTGGGTTTCCTCTGCTCCTCAAGCTCGCCAAGGCGGTCTGGCGAGTTATTGCCATTGCTTCGCAAGAACCAACGAATAGCTGTGTTGAGAAGCAGAGCACAAATGAGCGCACAGAGGAGAATGATGACGATCATAGCTGCGTTGGCTCCAAAATCATTTGAGTTTGAGTAAGGCCACCACTTGCAGCTATGAACTTGAGGGTCACAAGATGGGGCTCTGGAATGGAGTGGCGGCGGAGATAGATGGCTGATGTTTGCTGATATTTCTGACAGTGCTGCTTTTCTCATTTTGGATCTTGAATTTTCTTGTGTATTCTGTAACGTGGATTCTTAGTTCTTACCAGTTATGCTCTTTGAGACCTGAGATGGATTTATCAGCTTCACAGAGAGAGAGAGAGAGATTGCGTGAAAGAACAGACCGATATGATTTTATAGGCATCAAGAAGTTCATTCCTGCACTGGAGGTTTTTGCTCTCTTTATTTTTAGTAATAGGGTATTTTCGTATCAGTTTTTAGTATTTTGTCGTATCAGTTTTTCGTATTATCAGGATAATGAGATTATTAATTCTTTCTCGGCTAATCCATAAACATATTTTCGTCAGTTTTAGAGATCGTTTACCATTGTATATCTATCTACCTTTCTCGGCTAATATTTGGGTTTCTTTTTCCAAGAATTTATATTTTTAAAGAGTTTGATATTTTAATATTAAAAGAAAATCAAACATAATAATTCCAAACATATACGTGTGGAATGAATTTACCTTTTAAAACAAAAATTACATCATACCGCCACTATCTTTTACCCATCTCCATCATGTTTTTCAGACAACTGATTTGCTACGCCCCATGTTTTCAAGAACGGTTTGTAAGAAATTACATCCTATCACCACTATCTTTACCATCTCCTTCTTGTTTTTCAGACAACTCATTCGCTACGCCCCAAGTTTTCAAGTTTTACGTACAGTTACTTTACCTTGGGTGTGGGGTCTGTGTGTTTTTTCCTTCATAGCTTTTACAACACTCCTGATAAAAGAAGATATATATATATATATATATATATATATATATGATTAACCATTGTAAAGCAGACCCTTATCATTATATATATATATATATATATATGATTAACCATTGTAAAGCAGACCCTTATCATTATATATATATATATATATATATATGATTAACCATTGTAAAGCAGACCCTTATCATTCACTGTCCCCCACCCCAAAAGAAGATGTCTCTTCCCCGATAAAAACATTGCTCAACTCTCTGTTTTCTATCTTATCTACACATGATCATCAATAATGTTTAGCCTAGGGCAGGAGTACTGGAGAAAAACATCTGGGTTGCTTGATTAATTATGTAATAACTAGACTCCATGCTATTTGCAGAAGTTATTTGCTACTAGCCCACCTGGTGCCTTGCTGTGATGAAGTCAAAAATTAGGGTTAAAATCCATGTCCAGACAGAGTATTGTTTACAGGGGTTGATGAAAGCTCCCACACGGTTGCCTCTTTAATGAATTCTGATAAGGTTAAGGATGTAACGATCATAGACTGCTAGGGTTGAACTAATCAAGATAGATATGGGATTAATAAGCGCATTAAGTAGTGTGCAGGTGGATGGCAATGATTAGATGCATATGATTTGCCCTTTTCCAATGCCAATCAAACCGAACCCGATAACCAAGTTGGTGGATTTGATTTGATTTTTTATTTATTAATGAATATGGATTTTTTGGTTGGTTTAAGTGTATCTCGATTAATTTTACAAGTCTTAAAATTAACTACTATGTAAATTTTCAATGATTTTCATATTAGATTTAAAACTATGCAAATTCTTTAATCTTAAACTTTTACTGCTTAAATTACCTATTTAGATGATTTGATTGATTTGATTCTTTCCACTAAAAATGATGGGCATGGCATTGGCAACCCATAAGTTGTATCCACGTAATTCAAGCACCAATCATTAAATCAAGAAAAATCAAATCTTTCATCGGCTAAGCTCTTACCATCTTGATATTTTTATCCCAAGACAGCACATGATAATTCGAGTGTTTATCCAAGAAATATGATGAGAAAATAAAGATATTGGGACCATGGGTCGTTACTCGTCTTTTTGAAAAGTGAAGAGGAGTGGATAAAGTTGAAGAAGGTGCTCAAAGATTTCAGAGAGATGTAGACAGGCGTTCCAAAAATTGAATGAAGGGGGAGTTCTTGTGGTTCCGTAAAATGGAGGGACTGGAATGAAGAAAGTTCAGAATTTAGGCCCACAGTTGTAAATAGATGAATGGTTTTTGGACCCACCTGGCTGGTTTTGCTAACATGGAATTTATTAGGATAGGAAACAGGAATGGAGTTGCCTTGCTCAGAAGGCAACTGAGCCGTACCAAGTGGAATGGAGTAATCCCATTGCAGTTCAATGGAGCCAAATTTTCTGAGGGGTATTGCATATAAGCCTTTGGTGGTTTGGGACCCTGCCATGCCTATACTGGCAGGTCCATGCCTATCACGAGTTTCAGTCTCAATTAATTCTTTGAAAGCTGGTTCCGATGGCAATTAGATTTGAAATCATCTTAAGATTTAATTTTTTTATAACCGGATGTTCAGGCCAGTTTGCATGCACCACAACTAAATCTCCAGGCACACGGAATATCCTGCAAGTCCAATGAGCACCGCAGGAGTGACAAACGTGTCTGACAAGCAAGCTCAATGAACAAATAAAGCACTGCAGGAGTGACAAACATTTCTGACAACACTTGAAATCGAGTAAAGGGTAAGAGAAAGACAATCCCCTCTCTGATCAGACCTTGTTGGCATATCTTAAGATTTTGTTGTTATATGCGCTGTAAATTTCGTAAGATAAGAAAGAAAACAAATTATATGGGTTTGTGTTTTGGAATTAGAAAAATATATATTTATAATATACGGATTATTTTCATTATTGATAAATGTTATTTTATATATGACACATGATTGAATTGATTGCAGGAGTTGCTGCTGGATTTGGTGAGATTCGGCATCGGCATCCCCGTCCTTCAGTGGCTGGAAACAAAAGTTAATCATTGAACCATGAAGAGGTTTCTGACTTGCCACGTCAGTGCTGCCTGTCGGCCAATTTTGGATGGCAGGCGGCCATTGTTAACCATGTTTGCCTTCTGATTCACGGCAAACAAATCTTGCAGGAGGGATCATGGCGTCACGTGCTCCTTTTTCCAATAGAATTAAGCCACGTAACTTGCAGAGCACTGTGCTTGTAGGTGCATCCTATTGTTTTTGATTAGCATTGAAACTTGCCGGAGCACTCTGCTCAAAGTTATTGATCCCGTCCCGTTCCGGCCGGAACGCCCCGTCCCGTTGCAAAATCCGGGACAAAACGGCGACGTTTTTGTCCCGGTCAAAATCCCGGCCAGATCCGGATTTTCCGGCCGAATTCCGGCCGGAACGCCCCGGTTCCGTACCGGGCGTTCCGTTCCGGGTTCAATTTTTCATCCTCATCAGACAATGGAGAGTTGTCGTCGACCCTCACTATCATATTCACCCTCATCGTCAAGATCATCTTCGTCCTCATCAGAGATCAGACAGTGGAGAGTTGTCGAGACGAGCAGAGTCCCTGGCCCACCTAATAATCTTCTCAATCTCGTCTTCATGACACGAAACAATACTGTTACTGGTTGTGTTATTGGGAGCTTTGATAGCGAGCAAACCTAGCAAGCGGATCGTCGGGGTCAACATCATCTTGAGATTTAGAGTTTAGAGCGGTCGGGGTTTGGAGATCTTGAGTCGAGGATTGAATGGTGGTTGTGGTGGGTCGCGGATTTGAGGGCTTGGAATCGACGGTCAAGATCAGGGAGGAGGTAATCGGGAGAGACACGAGACATGTGAGAAACTGAGAATCCACAGAAAGTTTTAGAAGTAACTCGTCTTGTGCTGATTGAAGAAGTTGATCAACTGGGTCGTCTTCATTTTTTGCTGCGGTGGGTTTCTTTCTGTTGCTCGGCAAGCTTCATTTTTCTAGGTTGAATTTTTTAATTTTCATTGCTGATTTTTGTTATGACCTTTGTTAGATTTTTATTGCCGTTAGTCAAAACGTGGCCTAACTTTGTTTGTTTATTATTTAATCTCTCTTCACCGAAATCAACTTGCATATTTTTTTTACTACTTTTCCTATTTTGATTTTCTCATTTTAAATTACATAATCAAAAATCAACCAAATCATTTCACATCATAATATTTCAACAAATCTTAAACATTAACAGCATACCAAAATATTAAAAATCAATACGATTCAATATAATTTCTACATTTTCTCCTTTTCTATAAATATAACAACAATAACTAACCTTTAATAATTCACATTACGATTATTATATAATAATAGTTAACATAAAAAATAGGGGTATTAATTTGTAATTAATTTGATTGAATTATTTGTAATGGAATGTATTTTAATTAATTATGTTTGAACTTATTGATTATTTCTTAATGTGTTCATTTTGTTTTTTTAAGTTTTTCTAACATTAAAAACAATAAGTAACATTAATTAATTTCAAAATTCAAATTCAAATACAACAACCATAAAAAAACATAGAATTACTTGAAAAACATACAATAAGTAGCTTAAATTTCAAATATTCGGATCTTTTAATTATAATTAAATTCATTTTTTTATTTTTTTATTTTTTTAAAAAAATAATTTTATTGTTGGAATTTTTAGAGATGTTTCTAATTTTGAGATTATGTTTGTTTGATTTTGTGTTTGTATTGTATAATTTAAATTTCATTTATCTTGAATTTAAATTATACTTGTTAAATTAATATTTTATTTTTTTCATATATATAATTAAATAAAAATGAACAGTACAAAACCCGGAGCAGCATTTCTAGAGCGGTACCGAAACCGGAACGTTCCGTTCCAAACACAAAACCGGAACGGTACCCGGGACGGGATCAATAACTATGCTCTGCTTGCGTATAAATTTAAAAATATTTTTTATTAAGAAATTGAAACAATATTTGTTTTGATTTTTTAAAAATTATCCGTGTTATCAAACAATTTTCGGCTGCCGAAATCAGAGTTACCCAACCTGCTGATCAAAATTCTACTAGCTGGATGGGAGGCCTGAGATCATAATCGTTTCTGGTAGCATAGCATGGCAAAAACTCTATTTTATTTCACCACTATTCATTGATATTGCAACTGCTGAAGGGGGATGCAATGCGAGACTAAGAGAGTTGTTCCGGTAGCTTTTCAAAGTATTTTTCGTGCTGAAATACATCAAAATGATATTTTTTTATTTTTTAAAATTATTTTTGACATTAACACATCAAAATAATCTAAAAACACCAAAACATATGCATTTAACATGAAGAAAAAAATTGATTTTTTTGAAAACAGCATTTGAAACATCATCTCAAACAGGCTCTTTAAGGGGGTTAAAATATGCAAAAAACATCTGAGGACCATAAACCAACCTTCGCCTGCTTTGCTTTAGAAAAGCAAAGTTCATAAATGTCAAACTTTGCTTGGTTCATGAATATCTGTTTTCCATCACCACTACACTACTACCCTGATCAAATGAAGCCGCAGGTGAAATTCAAAATTGAGAAAATTCTGTAGAATTTTGATCTGCAGGTCAACCTCAGAAAATTGAGATGTGGATGACAAGACAGCCACTCAACAGGAACAGACATTACTGAGAGATCAGCAAACGAGGCAGCAGAATGGAAATCAAACCAGTGCCCGTTTCACTTGGCATGCTAAGACTAGTCCAAGAATCATCGGAGAATCAGTAAAACTTGTGGTTTCAAGGGGTTTTTTGAGATTCCAAAACAGAGGCAGCAGAATGGAAATCAAACCAGTGGATAATGAACTGTATGTATGGATGGTACTTTAATCACCATCACAGCAGGGGGATAAGGGGAAACAAATCTAGTGAGAATCATCATAGTACATGGACATTTCAAAAGGATAAATATGCTCAACAAAGAACCATCAGGTGCCAGAGCAAAATACACATGCTACATAAAGTATTGACTTGTCATCTCGAAAAAATAACCGCGGCTGCCTGAGCTTTCATCAGGTTTAAGAAAAACGACTTCTATAACAAGTTGTTCGATAAGATTCTTCAAATAAATAAAATATAAAACATCCACTCATGTCTAATTTCTTGCCTTCATCATGTAAGACATACTTGTACTTCAAGGGCATAGCAAGAAAATACAAAAGCAATCCCATGACATGACAAAACTTCTAAGAACAGAAACTCTAGCAAATATCCAAAAGATGTTATACTTGAAAAATGTTTGAAAACCCAAAAGATATTAAAAAGAAGAATGAATGGGACTCCCACCATGTTGATGCAACTGGAATGGCTCCTCATTCTTCCCCAACCACAGTGCCTTTCTCGCTTACGTAGATACCATCAAGAAATTTTCGGATATCCTTGTTCTTAACATGACATTTCTGTACAAAAAGGAGTGGGTAAGAGCATGAAAGTAATTTCAGTGACTTCGAATGTATCTTTTACGTCCAAAGGAACAAGAACTCGCAAAAAACGAATGCCACACTGTGCTAATGCTTATGAGTACATATTCTACAATGTATAAAAATGCCAACACACATGTACACACTCGCACACAAAAGGAGAGAAAAAGAGACCTGGTTGATCAAAGCTGCTGACCGGGAGACAAGCTCGATATCATTGCCATCTAGGACGAGCTCATCCTTCACCTTTTCAGATCGGAGAATAGTAACACCATCAAGCATATCAACCTTCCTAACCTGGAGCAAACGACTACAATAACATCAGAACATGTCTGAAGCCAATTACACACCATTCTAACACTATGAAGTCTGCATTTTGTCACAGTATAGCAAACACCACCAATCTACTATAACTCATGTCCATGAAACAGAAACTTAAATCAATTGTCATTTCAATTAATTAGAATACAGCTATCAGTAACAATCAATTATTTCATACTTGCATGTATCATAAGACTCGGATGAGATTTGAAATAGAACACTAGAATCCATACACTTGGCACAACAGACCTCAAAACTGGACAGCATAGAAATCCAACGAAACTTTGCATTGACAATTTTCCACCGTATAAATGAAATCATAAACAAATCACCAACCTTAAATCCAAACACTTAGCTAGTACGAACCATTAGTAAAAACTGACATTCTTCATTATCAATTCTAAAAACTCACTCCAACTCACACAAATAAAAATATCATGAAACCAAGTTTCATTTTACACTCCAAACAGCTGTATTATTAACATTACCAGGGTTTTACTTAGCCTCAATATATTTCCATTAATAATCTAACAATATTTATTTCATGATGCAGGAACCCAACTACAGAACTTCAACAGCAATTATTCACTCGTGATCTGATTTCTTATAACATCACACCAAGGAACTGAAAGTCTATCAAAAAAACTGCATAGCAGTGATCTGATTTCTCATAACATTACACCAAGAATACCACGCGAAACAAAAAAAAAATCAAAACTCGGGAATAAAATCTTACCTTCTTCTCGCCAAGAAAGTTCCGGATCTCAATAGCAGTGTTGCTGTTAGTGATGGAGGCATTGATGGGAAAGTGAGCATACACAAATCTCATTTTGTATCTGTACCCCTTGGTAACCCCAGTAATCAAGTTCTCCACATGGCTAAGGGCAGTCCTGATAGCAGCACTGGTCTTTCTTGTTGCGAACCAAGCATCGATCTTGAGCTTTCTCTTTCCTTCCTCATCTTTGATCAACTGAAAATCAAGATTCAAATGCTTGAAGTCCCTGCTCAGCTTGCCTCTTGGGCCTTCCACTTCTATGACTCTAGCATTGATCTTGATTTTCACCCCATCAGGGATGTCCATGGTCTCGGACGAGAGAATTGTCTTCATGGTTTTCTCACAAAGCGTAGCAGCCCTCTCCTCTAGCCTGCTTTCTCTGTTAAGAGTTGCCACAAAACCCTAAAAATAGTTTGTT
This sequence comes from Salix viminalis, assembly GCA_029228465.1. Taxonomy (NCBI): domain Eukaryota; kingdom Viridiplantae; phylum Streptophyta; class Magnoliopsida; order Malpighiales; family Salicaceae; genus Salix; species Salix viminalis. The sequence goes on from CM055441.1 coordinate 29,204,650, forward strand.
TATATAGCGGGGCTAGATAGCAAGAAAATGCCCTAAACCCTAAAATTATTCTTATATTTTAGGATTGGTGGAGATAACCAGGCCCTGTTTGATGATGGTTTGGGCCCCGATCAGGGCCATACCAGCCCACATTTACTGCCTTTTATTAATGATATTCAAAACATTTATTATTATAATTTATTTGGTTGTCTTTAATGTTTTCTTTTTATAATTTTAACACGTGAAATTTCAAATCAAAATATAAATATTCGAATTATAATTATAAATTCTAACTATTTCAAATTGAACATTGAAAGTCGTAAATTAAGATTGTGTTGGGTTCGGGTAACAAAATTTTAGATTAAATATTAAGGGTATAAAAAATTCTAACTATTTATTACTTATTTTGATCTTACATTTTCTAAAATATAGAATTATAAATGACAATTTATTTAAATCTTTTTCTCTTTTTCACAAATACGAAACCTAGAGATAAAATTATTTTTTAATACAATAATGTATTAAATTGAACAGCAGCATTTACACCATTTTTTTAATTTGATTTGAAATTGGTGTTTTTTTTTTCTTATGTTCTTGGTGTCAATCCAAGCCCAACATATCAACTCGTTATCAAATTTTAATTTTTCAATTTTAAAATTGAAATTTAAGACTAGTGTGTGACATGTATGAATTTAACATGATATTTTTTATTATTATTTTTATCTTGTTAATTTGTAATTCAAAATACCTCGATATAGCTTAAACATATTAACTCGTCATCAAGTTTTAGGTTGTCAATTTTGCATGAATTGTAATTCGTCTTAGAGTCTAACTTGTCAATTTTGTTACATCCTCAACTATGTTTTTTTAGTTTATAAAATATAATAAATCAAAATATATTTTATTTTGTTTGAAATCTCGGGTTAGTTCCATAATTTTTATTTATATTCTAGTCAAAATATTTTAGTTTAGTTTCACCTGTTTTATTACGATCATATATTGTTTTTTTATATATAAAGAGAGAGAAAATCAATTTTACGATATCAATCACATCTCTCAATTTAACAATTTGATTAAACTAAATTTTAATGAGGATTTTTCTTGATATATTGATATTTCTCAAGTTAAAATTTTAGAGTAATTAGAGATCATAAAGGGTCTTGCAAGAATATTGATGATATTTTCATAATTTTATCCAAATTCATAATTTTGTTCAAACAATCATCACATAGTGATAGGCTTGGTTCAAGTATGTAGAGAGGTTATTAGAGAAAGTAACATTTTCCCCTACTTATATAAACAGAGACATAACTCATACGAAAAGATAAGTTTTTCATCATCATTGAGAATAACATAGTTCTCTCTTTTTCTTTCCATCTCAATTCTCTGCATTAACTTGACAAGATCTACAAAAATATTTATATTGTGGAATATCACTTTGATTATAATAATTGTAGCGGCACTGAAGTGATTGATCAAAAAATAAGAAAATAATTTTTCACAAGTAAGTTTTTCTTTTTGAATCTATATTGGTATCAGAGTCAATATCATAAATTTTTATAATTAAATGATTCGTTCATGAAAATTATTTCCCTATAATAAATACATGCATATGCATGAATATTATTTGAAAACTATCGGTTATCTTTTGTAAAGCATGAACTTTACAAACAAGTGACAATTAATTATATGTGAAATGGTGATGGAATCCAATTAACTATGTTAGTCATGTGGGAACTGCCATTTGATTATAATATTTATATATTTTTGGAATACTTTGTTGTAGTGTATAGGCAATAACAAATTATTTTTTTATTGAGTTATGTCATTAGTTTTGTTCACAAAAATCAAGAGCACATTGATTATATGTATTATTGGATGAGTAGATTGGCTATGAGTGATGTTTACAAATTCTAAAGAGGGAATTTATTGTGAAGATACATTCTTACTAGTTGTGAGAATTACTTGAAATTGTCTTATTTTAGTTATAGTCATATATATGGACCTAGAGTTATATTAAATGGATGTTAGAATTGTGTTTTTTTAATGGAGAACTAAAAATAGCCAAAAATGTAAATGTTTAATCAAGTATTTTCGTTTTTTGTTTATTAAAAACATGTTTTGTTTATTAAAATAATAATTTATCATACAAAAACTTACTATTATACGAGAGGTAAATCACAAAAAAAAAATCATGATATTTTTTTACTAAAACTTCTAAAATTGAAAAATTCTAACTATCTAAATTGAGGTTATCTTTTAATCTCAAAATTTTATATTTTATTTTATAATTTTAAATATGATGTCTAATTAATTTGCAAATTCATTTCATACCTGCTAACAAAGTGCCACCTCAATTAACAAGTTCTAACACTAGCACCCATTTAAATTATATCACCACAAGAAATGCTATAAACATTCCCACCTCCTCTCCCCCGCCCACTAATCATTTCTGCTTTTATGTCGACACCATCGTCGTCGGCGATGCAACCGCCGATAATCCGAACCTGGAGAACAGCATTTCTCACTCTAAGAGACGAAACTCTAACAACTCGAAGTCCAAAATCAGAATCAGAATCATTACCACAACTCCTTCGCGATTTACTCTTCTCCTCTCCCTCTCTTCTCTCCGCCGCCTCCGATCTCCCTTCTCACGAAGTAACTCATCACTCTCAATCCTCACTAATCAACTGATTGACTACTTAATTATTATCGCATTAACTTACGAATCACCTTGTTTGATCAGATTACCTCTGATTTGATATTTTTACTGGAATTGGCAGCGAATTCATCACAAGATTACACTTCTGTGTACCCTCACATTTCACATCTGGTAAAAATTATTTCAATATTTAATCCTTGTTAGTGTTAGTTTTTGTTTTATTGAATTTGAATTTTGTACATTAGGTTTATGATGTATGCCAAGGGCAACGCGTTTCGCTGCAATTAAATTCTAATGCATGGAGTGTTGTACTTGATTCGTATGCGAAAATGCTCCAATTCTTTATTGGAAAAGCTGGTACCGCAAATGTTAGTCTAGCTGTCGAATGTATAGCGACTGTAAGGTTAGTTTTTCTTGTGGTGATTGCTAGATTTTTATTTGTTTTTTCATTTAATGTTGCTTTTTTTTTTTGTATATAAATTTGTAGGTATTTTGTGAGTGAACATCAGCAAAAATGTATGCTATCGGATAATGTTCAGTTAGTGAAATTCCTTCTCCGTATTGTTGACTACTCTCGTGCACAGTTCGTTAGCTCGTTGTATAGTAGTGGGAACCAAAGGTCTGCCGGGTCTACTGGAAAGGGAGTGTCTAAGTATAGTAGTTTATGGGAGGTTTATACTGTTGCGTTTACTATGCTTGGTGATGTGTTTGAAAAAGTTGGGTCTTCCTTTTCTGCTGATGTTTGGCAATCTACGATTGAGGTAGGTGTATTCCTTTTCCTTGTTGATTGTTTGTGTACAAATGAGTGTCTTAAGTTTTGTGGTTGTTGATTAGGTGCTTAGGAAAGTGATGGATGCCTTAGCAATCAACAACTCGCTTCCTGAAGATATTGTTATGTCCAGGTACCATGATTATCACTCTTTAACCCCAAACAACATATCTTTACAATCAACAGGAGTGCTTTTTTTTTTTTTTGCATTTATGTGAATTGTTAATGTTTAGCCTTAGTACATTAACAATTCTTCTCTGCAGGTTCTATTCTTCTCTTCTTAATTGTCTACATTTGGTTCTTGTGGATCCCAAAGGCTCTCTTCACGATCATGTAAGTTAATCCATATACTCTTCAGGTGTAAAGACCCAGTTGTTTGTCTTTCTATGCTTCAGTTGTTTTTTTATGTTACAAAGTGGTTCTTATTTTCGTTATGTTTTTTACAGGTTTCCGGTTTTGTCGCAACATTACGATTGTTCTTTATTTATGGCATAAACAGTCGACAACAGTTTACAGCCTCACCGACTGTTAACAAGGAGAAGGAACTTAGTTTAGCGAGTCTTAAGTTGAACTCTAAAGAGCCTATACGAAAAGACAATGCTCCATATAGGCCTCCACACTTGCGCAAAAAAGATGGTGTAAATATGAAACAGCCCAAAGCTCAGAATCCTTTATGTTTATCTGATCATGAATCTTCTGCAACCGATTTCATGTCATCAGATTCAGATTGCAGTGATAGTGATGTATCAGGGAAAGATACCGATGGTATTCAAAGCTCAAAGGTTCGGGTTGCTGCCATTGTTTGCATACAGGTAAACATTATAAAGTTATTCTTTTTAGCATTGAAAGTTTTAACAGCCATCTGTTTATCAATCTGTGTGTCAACATCACTGTAATATAGTCTTGTGTGCTCAGTGATGCTCTTTATTCTCATAGAAAGACATAGTTTAAATTTACTTGATAATTTATCTAGCTGTATTTGATGTGACCTTTTTGTTAGGGTGCCCGCATTTATTAGTCTCATTTCATTTCAAGTTGCTGTAGATCACATCCAATATGTTAATGAAATTGTTGTAGCTGGCTACAACTATCATCGCTGAACAATTATTTGCAATTCCAGTCATAACATTGATGCTATTTGTCCTTTTTATTTTGTGGATAAGGATCTTTGTCAAGCTGATCCCAAGTCATTTACTGCCCAATGGACAATGCTTTTGCCTACCAATGATGTACTGCAACAGAGGTCAAGCTTTTTCCTCTAGTTTTCACAACAAATTTGTGTTGTTTCTGTATTGTTTATCTTTTGGTTTCATTTTTGAAGTTTTCTCTGTCTGATTACTGCACGTGACTTCTTTATTTGCAGGAAGTTTGAAGCAACTCTAATGACGAGTTTGCTATATGACCCTTATTTAAAGGTACTTTTTAATGTCAATTTCTGCTGTCATACACTTGTTTTTGTTTTTTTCCTGGTGGGGCGGATGAGGATAGGAATGGGAGATGGTGATGGAAAGAGCATGCAAGTAAGGTCATTTACCTTGTTTGCTTTGAACTGAATGGGGAGGGAGGGAAGAGGGGAAAAAAGTGCTCCCACGCCCTCAAGATTCCGGCTAGATGTAGAATAGTGTATTTATATTCCCATTCTTACTATGGTTTTTGATGTCATGTAAACCCACATTGTCAATCAGAAATTATATAACAATGTTAGAGTAATATACTTAGCATGCTATTTCTTTCCTCAATCCATTAACAAAAAGAGGAGCAAAATTGGATTCTCTTCCTTTCCTCTCTTTGCTGACCAGGCATGCAGTAGGAAAATAAGTTTCCTTCATTCCCCAAATTTTCCCTTCCCATTTTCCCCAACTGTGAAGATCATTAATGTCTGTTCCTTATTTTTTTATAGGCACTTTAGTTGTGATGTTTGAAATTATCTGCAGTGCAATTTTAAGATTTTTTACTATGTTGTAAACACTTCTCACTCATTTCTTTTGTTTTGTGGTGACCAGGTTCGGATTGCATCTGCGTCGACCATGGTAGTTATGCTGGATGGGCCTTCATCTGTTTTTCTGCAGGTGGCAGAGTACAAAGAATCTGCCAAATGGGGATCTTTCATGGCACTATCAAGTTCCCTTGGACAGATACTGATGCAACTTCACACTGGTAGTAGAGAGGCAGTGTGCCATGCAGTTTAGTAATTTTGGTGTAAATGTGCTTTCACTGTTGTTATTTCCTGATGTTTCTGGTTTACTGCTTACATGGTCTAGTATTAAGCATGCTCTTCTGTATCTGGTGTAGGTATTCTGCACTTGATTCAGCGTGAAACTCATAGTCGACTACTAGCATCCGTGTTCAAGATTCTAATGCTTCTTATATCATCTACACCGTACGAATCTTCCATCTAAAAACTATCTCGCAGTCATTACAGTTTTGAATTTTACTCTGATACACTATCATGTATAAGCCAGTGTTTCTTAGAAACTTCATGCTCGCTTTAAAGGTTATTTTCTCTTCATGTTTGCATTTTTCTTGCTTCTTACATTACTTATTCTTCTTATCCTCCCCCTGTTTTTTTTTCCTTCTGGGTGATCATCCTACAGATATTCTAGAATGCCCGAAGAGTTGTTACCTAGAGCAATTGCTTCTCTCTTGGAAAAGGCTGAGAATGGGTTCCCTTTCAAAAGCAATCAAACTGGTCTGCTGGTGAGTTCTGCTTATGCAGTATTAGATGAAATAATTGTGTTATCTTTTAACGTTTTTTTTCCATTTTTTGGGTCATTTTGTCCTTTCTGGGGTGTGGGGAGGATGCTTGGAATGACATTTGCAAATTAACTTCTGTATCATACTTTAAATCTTTTGTTAGGCTAGCACTATTAGCTGCTTGACTGCAGCTTTCTCAACCTCACCATCATCACCACAGGTCAAGCAAATGCTTATAGAAGAAATTTCCACAGGTTAGGATTTTTTTATGCTATGTTATTTAGAGGATTGTCTCTGCACATGCTCCTTCTATTACGTTTGTTTATAAAAATTGAGTTTTTTTCCATTCACAAACTGCTTTATACACGTTAGACATCCCTATCTTCTTAATTGTTAGTGTTATGGTATCTCTGTTATTGGGTTGATGCTTTCTGTATTGTGCTGATAATCGTCTTGTTTGGTTGGAATACTTCCATTTATATTGTCATTGTTTTCATTTTCGCACTTTAGTCTAATGTGACCTTGTAATCTATTCGAAGCCTTCTTCCAGGTGCAGTTGAGGCTGGGAAGAGGTCTGGTGTTATTTTCACCCTTTTTAGGCTTTCTGAGCAACCAACCAATCCAACAGTATGCTTTGAGACCCTCCAGGTAACATTATTAATGCTTACAACAAAGGAAGTGCTTCATAAAACACTTTTCCCATTTCTAGTTGCCCTTAGTGAATGCAAGAACCGTTGCCTGTATTATAATCAACTAATGGAGAAAAATATGGAAAACTTTGAAATGAGTTTCATGAACATGCACGGGGAAATTGGCTTCAATGTTAGTATCCCATCCACTGAAAATGTGGAAATACCTGTGATTAATTTCCATGACCATCAAAGGTAGTACTACCTCCAACCTTAGCATCCCTTCCCTTCACCTTATGCTAGAGTTATTGGGACTCAAAAGGAAAATGGCATAGACAATTACCATTCAGTAAGACTTTGGTAAATTTGTATGCCATCTCTAGGGGGCGAGTTTTGCTTACACCTTTGCTAGAAAGGTCAAAGCTCAGAAGAATGTCTTTAATTTTTTTCTGCTCTTATTTTAATGTTGTGTGTTGTTACCTAAGAAGAACCACTTGGCAACTGTTTGTTCCAGACTCTTAGAGCTGTGATACACAGTTACCCCAACATAGCATCTGCTTGTTGGGAACGTGTTTCCATCATAGTCTCCAAAATTTTGAGGGCAGCTTCTCTAGAAGCTCCTGTGAGGATGTGGAAGGGACATGCAGGAGATGGTGTTGGCTTTATTGGAGAAAAGATTGTAACAGCTGCTGTCAAGGTAAGATATTCTTTTGCTTGTTTTTAACCCACACAATTTCTTGTACTCGGGTTTGACAGTTTTGGTTCAGATTAAGGTGAAATTTGTAGTCAGTGGTTTGGATTGCCCTATATAATCCAACAGTAAACCAGTAAGACTAGTTATGCTTGCAGTTACTGACTTGGAATTATATAAATGAAAATCTCTGTAAGAATAAGTGCTTGTATGTTTTCAAAAACCATTTTTACATTTCTTCATGAATTGCTATTCTATTCTAAAAACTGGTTCTAATTCGGTAATGCCTCTGTCCTCACTACCTTTGTTCTCTTCATTTTCCCATTATAGGTTTTGGATGAATGTCTTCGTGCAATATCTGGATTTAAAGGAACTGAAGATATTTTAGATGATAAGTTAATGGATACTCCATTTACATCTGATTTTGTGAGGATGAAGAAAGTATCATCAGCACCATCATATGAATCTGAAAGTGCAGAAGATACCAAGGATGAACAAAAAACGTATCATTCAGGAAGAGAACATTGGTCTGAGGCAATAGAGAAGCATATATCCATGACATTACGGCATACTTCTACCATGGTTTGTTGAACTTTTTTTCCTTTTTGGAACAATTTACTTTCATGATATGTGTGATCTTTAGGGGATAATAGATTTTTCCTTCTACATGGTTAAAGTTTTTGTCTCTAGATCTAATACTTGTGCTGCATTTGTGGTGATAATTTTAGCATTTCCTGTAATTTTTCCCTGGAGTATTTGATGTCTTCGTTTGAAAAATATGAAATTCCTTGCCTGTCGGACGATGAATCTCTTATTTTGTGCATCTGCTTAATATTTTTTAACCTATACAGCTATTATTAGTAATTTTTTAAGAGGGAATGTTTTAGCCATTGGTTTGATGATTCAATATGTTGATAAATTGAATGAATTTGGCACAGTTGCAGTTAGCATCCTTCTTGGCAGCCTTTGACATCATATAACACTTTCTGCTGAGAAAAAAAATAAGACTAGATGAAACACAATTCTTCTATTGCAATATAACAAAACTATACAGCTGGTGAAAATTTGATTTTTCTTCACGCCTGCATATCGCTGATTTTTTTGGGAACATTTTTTTTACCTCTGGCAGGTAAGAACTGCAGCAATAACTTGTTTCGCGGGTATTACCTCTTCTGTATTCTTCTCCCTTCCAAAAGAGAAACAGGAGTTCATTGTTTCTTCTCTGGTAAGTTCATGTGCAACTTGAAACTGTTTTGCTTTCTGCACTGAAAAATTATTTATTATTTATTTATTTTTCTTTTCAAGTTCATACAATGCACCTTCAAAATTTTTGCAGATCAATGCTGTTAATGATGGGGTTCCTTCAGTTAGGTCAGCTGCTTGTCGAGCCATAGGTGTAATCTCTTGTTTTCTGCAAGTTCCACAAAGGTGATTATGGAATATCTCTGTATGATCTGAGTACCTCTTTGTTCCTATGCAAGATTGTGGATACAAAATTGATGAACTTAAATCATTTAGTGCAGAGATCCTTGACAAGTTTATCCATGTCGTTGAGATCAACACTCGTGATCCCTTGGTCTCGGTATCTTACCATGCCTTTCCAATTTTATTTTTGAAATTTGTCTCAAGTATGTATCCTTGATGACTGGGCATTACTAATTTCTTTCAGGTGAGAATAACTGCCTCATGGGCTTTGGCAAACATATGTGATTCCCTGCGTCACTGTATTGATGAATTTCCCTTGAAAAAGTACACAGGTGCACTTGCAGGATATCAAAGTGGTATTTTAAATTTATAATGATGTAGAATTCATATCGGTATTGATTTTAATTAATTCTTCGTTCTCCTGTTATAGGCTCAAATACAAACCCTCAATTAGTGTCATCTTTAACTGAGTGTGCCTTGCGGCTAACAGAAGATGGAGACAAGGTAATCGAATTGATTGCCAGAGTCAATTTTCAGTTTCTCTAACTTTAATTTATTTTTCCATCCATCCACAATGGGTGTTGATTATTGTTTTTTCTGATGATATCTAAGATGTCTCACTTGTCTGGTCTCTCACAAATTGCTTGTTAACATGGGAGATATTGTTCAATATGTTTTTGATGGTAAATACGTTTATGTGAAAGGAAGGGGGAGCAAGCACAGTTCATCAATTGCTCGAAACATCAAGGAATGGAGTAACCAACAAAGTATAACTAACTTGTGTGCATCTTTCACTTGTTCCTCCAGTGCTAGCTAGGGGTTTCCATAGACTGTTTCACGTGAAAATATATGTGATGAATTAAACTTTCTGGAAATAACCACCTTCATTTGACTAATATATGCCTGTCTCGATAGTTTAGTAATTTTTTCTCTAGAACATGATAACACAAGCATGTTCGTGCTCTTTGATTTTAATTTACAGCAATTCCCTGCTCCATAAGTTTTACTATTGCATCTTGAATTTTTGGAGCTTCCCCTGGTGCTTAGTTTGTATATTATAACTGGGTAGGTGTCAAGGTTAAGTTCTTCTCATAGCTTTTGTTAGACAGTTTTCTTTATACTTTCAGATCTTTATTGAGACATCTCTTTTGCTCGCCATCAGATCAAATCAAATGCTGTAAGAGCACTTGGAAATCTTTCTAGATTTGTCAAGTATACAAATTCTTCTGGTTCTTCTGGTGTGCATGATAAGCCTGTGGGTTATCTAGACTTATCAAGCAACAATATTGAGATGTTATCAGAAAGGAGTAGTCTTCAACATGCACCAAATTATCGCCATCCAACTTCATTGGGAGACTCACATTTGCTGGAGAGAATGGTTCAAACATTCCTTTCTTGTGTTACAACTGGGAATGTTAAGGTATCATTCCCTTGTGTTGTTCTTGCATTTAAATTGAGTCTCATTTCCACCATGTTCTCTTCTTAATCTTGAATAATAAACATGTAACAGGTCCAGTGGAATGTTTGTCATGCGTTGAGTAACCTCTTTTTAAATGAGACACTAAGACTGCAAGATATGGATTGGTAAGTGATACTAAAACAGTGCTGTCTTTCACAATTTACTTGTAGTCACCAGATCAACATTACCCAATAGGGACCTTTTACATGCTATATTTATCCTTCGCCCTGCTCATGTGTTTGCATGCTATTACCTGGACTGTCTTCCATAAAAGTTCCTCATATTTTATTCGTTTGTGTGCCTTGGATTGGTGTTGCAAATTATTTATGTTGACATGCCATGGAAAACTGTAAGCTTCATGGTGATAAATAGAGTCAAATATGCATACCTATCTTCTACCTGCTTGGCATGAAGGAGCTCTATATAAATTACATACCTTTTCCTATTTTTTTGTTTCGAATTATTCTCTTAACCGAAATTTGTAATGTAATCACCCTTGTGTACATTTTGGCAGGGCTCCATCTGTTTTTAGTGTTCTCCTGCTGCTACTACGGGATTCTTCTAACTTTAAAATCAGGATTCAAGCTGCTGCTGCACTGGCTGTCCCAGCCTCAGCATTTGGTTAGTAGGAGGGCTGAGCCCACTTTCATCTGTCATGGTTGAGAACATGCTTTTTTCCTTGCTGACCATTGAATTATTATGAGATATCATGTACAGTTCTGAGCAGCCTGAAGCAAGCTTCCACCCAAATTTAATTATGATCATCTGTATTCCAGTTGTTGAATTTCTCTCCAGTGCATTAATTCAGAAAATGTAATTATAATCTGAAGCTGAACCGTAAATTGCCCTTATCCTCTGACTGTTTATTTCATGCAGATTATGGGAACTCCTTTTCGGATGTTGTCCAAGGACTGGAACATATTCTTGAGAATCTAGGTTCAGACCAGATTTCAGCACCATCAAATTTTAAATATAGGGTTGCCCTTGAGAAGCAGGTCAATCCCCCTTGTCATTTTTTTTCATTTGAGCATAGAATCACAGATTTTTTTTCAGTTAAAAAACGCATTTTGAATTGTAGAGGAACTGATTTCCAACAGATCTTTCTCTAGCAGTCCTTCTGTAATAGAGCTTTTCATTTTGCATTAGAGCTAGAGGCTGCTATGCTTGGCTTAACCTTGTTTTCGTTCCAAATCTATTTCACATGACTTTTTTCTTGGTCACAGGTAACAGCAACCATGTTGCATGTCCTTAGTCTTGCTTCAAGCACTGATCACCAACCATTGAAAGATTTCCTTGTGAAAGTAAGCATCTCTCATTGCTCGTAAAATGCTGTGAAAGTAAGAGTTTAATATTCACAAACACTCTGGGAAAACATCATGTAAACTTCCCTTGCCAAAAAATTATGTTTCCATAAATCAGTACTAGAAGTAGTCCCTGTAAAAAATGGAATGAAAGGAATCGGAAAAGTGGGAGCTTTTATGGCTCCCAGCATATGCATCCGATGAACTAATGCGAGGACCTTTCATTGTATCATATTCATGGCATTTTATTCAGTCCATTGATGGAAATCTTCAGAGCTTTACATTCATCCTCGTTTGTTTCACACAGAAAGCCCCATTTTTGGAGGAGTGGTTTAAGGGTTTATGCTCCTCATCATTAGGGGAGACAAGCTCACAGTCTGAGGCTGGAAGCTCCATCGGGGACCAAAAGAAACTTATGATATCCAAGGCGATACAATCCCTAATCCAAGTGTACGAGAGCAGGAATCACCAACCGATTGTGCAGAAATTCAAGAAGTTGAGCAACAGCATACAATTATAACACATTTACTACCTGTTCTTACTTGGATCCGACAATTTTGCGGTGGATTCTCCACGGTGTTTTTGCCTGTACGATGAGATTGCCTGATTATTGATAGAGGAGTGTGTGATAAGTGGTCCAGCTGTTTCTGGTCCCTACATGCATGGGGTGTTCCTGTACTCTATGCAATGCGGCGTGTGAGGGGTCGTAAAGTAGCGGTGCTTTTGTAAGGTTAGCAATGTCTTTTTCTTTTTTTTGACAGTCTTGCGATATACATGATGTCAGCAATACTCGACGGATATGCTGTGGACAATGCCTAGTGACTTGCTTACTCGGGATCCGGGCCGGGTTTTATCTTAAACCAGGCTGGAAATTGATCTATTTAAACATGGTTGATTTGACAGGTTAGAACTGTTTTCAAATGAAGAAGTTTCAATTATTTTTTTTTTTAGAAAGACAATCTTTGAAATAATATTATTTTAGATTGATTGAAATCATGAACTTGTTTTTGAATGGGGCGGGTGCAAGCAACTGTAAATTCCCTTAAAGTGGGGACGTTGGGGCTCGCTCGACCATTACGAGGAGCATTCTGCTGCTTAAACGAAGGCTAGAAGGAAAAAATAACAGGTTCTTTTACACGAGCTCTGTCCGTGGTCGTCTTTGCATTTTAAATAGGCTTCTATTAGGTCCCGGCATAAAAATAACAAAAAAAAGAAGCCAAGGACAATTTCACTGAATGCTGCGCCAGTGTCCATTAGTAATTGGTACCACGAAAGAGGATTGAAAAACTTGGCCCTCTAGTGTTTGAATTAGGGTTACTCGTGGGACCATCATTAACTACAGTAGAATTTCCACTAGGTGAAAGATAGGTGAGAAAATGGATGATCAATGGTCGATCTCGAAGCTTTTTTTTCCCCGGATCGATCTCCCGGCTAGCGTGACAACTATAAAGCTTGTAGTTGTCACCTGACAGATGTTGATCGTGATAACATATTGAGGGGTGATCTTATCCAAGTATCTCCCTTTTGCGATTCTTAACTATACTTTTACTTTTCCTCTGTCTTGTCAGAGACGATGCATGGCGTGAAGGGTTAATTGACATGCAAGTTGTAGTATTTACAATAAAATCATTCACTATCAAGCTAGAATAACTTTTATTCCTCAGGATAAATGCTTGCATTTGCATTATTATTCCGCAAGATAAATGCTCATAATTATCCACCGAAAATGTTATAAAAACTGTTTTTCAAAATATTTTAAATAATCTTCAGGTGAATTAATTATTATTATTATTTTAAGCTTTAGTTGGAAACACTTAGCAAACATGTACAAACTCAATTAAAGTTAAGTGTCTGTTTGGGAGTGTCGTTAATATTAATTTTTTTATTTAAAAAAAACACTTATTTTGTTTCCTAAACACCCCTAGAAGCTTAAGGCAGTACAAAAAAAATATATATAAGGTATTGGTTACGAGATGTTTTCGATTGAAATTCGAGTAAAATTGATAGAGTTCGGGACTCAATCGAAAAAAGAGGAATGTTTGATGTACTAATTGATTTTTTCTAATGAAAGTGTAAAATTTTGCATCGAAGAAGATGACAAGGGCGAGTCATAGGATACCGAGTTCACTAGTTGGGCGCTCCCTTGTCCTGAAACAGAGACAATAAAAAGGGTGCCTGAGAGTCAATTATTGAGGGCTTAAAACGACAGCAAAATTCAAATCTTTTTGACTATATGTCTACGTAGCCAACAACTTCAACTCACTTTTTTATCTAATAATTGACTATTAAAGAGTTTAGTTGATTCATTTTTTTAAAAATAAAATGTTCATAAATAAATTTATTTTAAAAATAACTATTTTTTATGTGTTGATTTAAAAAAATAAAATGTTCACTCGCTGTTGTAGAAAAACTAAACTTTAATTATTTTAATGTGTTGATTTTAGAATAATTTCTTTAAATAAATATATTTTAAAAATAACTATTTTTTTTACTGTACAAACACTTCTGAAATTGATTATTATTTATTGGCAACACCCACCCTTGCTTTTATGGGCAACACCCACCCTTGCTACTCTCAAGGCACATCCTGTACCTTGCAGTCCGGTGCAGTATTTGACCACTCCAGGCTCCCTGCTGGACTTTTTCATTAGCTGTAAAAAATCATTTTTAATATTTTTTTTAATTTTATTTTAAATATACTCTCAAACATATCATTAATATTAACAAAACAATATCATATCCATGAAGTTCTTTTTATTTGTTAATAATAATAATATTAATAATAATTTGTTAACAATTGTATTTTCAAAGTTCTTTTTATTAAACAAAAATATATTTAAATAATATTTTATTATTATTATTATTTAAAAATTATTTTTGATATCACAGATAAAAAAATAATTTGAAAGAAAAAAAAAATACTAAAAAGCTACTTTTTTTAAAAAAAAATAACTTTTTTTTAAAAAATAACTTTTAAAATACAAGAACAAACGAGCTAATGAATTGAAGTTTCATAGATAGAGCTCATTTGATTCTATGATAATTGTTACTTTTCATTTTTTTTTTATCATAAAATATATTAAGATAATATTTTTTTTTTAAATATTTTTAATACAATAACTTCAAAACTATTTATACGTCTCCTCTACTCCCCTCGAAGCAACCTACCTTGTACTAGCACAAAAATTGGACCATGATAAAATGCCATGCGTCCTCTGCATTTACCTTGCTATTCAATATACCCAAATAATCAAAATAATATTATTATATTTATTTTTTAAAAATCAAATTAGATTTTAATAAAGTTGAACATGATATAACTTAATTCATTATATTATTTAAGGTTAATTTTCATTTGATTTTTTAAAATAAAGCTTGGATTTTGTTTGTGCCCAATATATTATTTTACTTTAAATTATTCTTTTAATGTGTTTTCAGATTGTGTTATTTTAAAAAAATAAAAAGTATATTATTTTATTATATATATTTTTTTAAAAATGATAGTAAACAATTTTTTAATAAAACTGAAAAGGAAAAGGAACCTAAAAAGAAGGGGGGAAAAGTAAGAATTTATAAACATAAAAGTAAAAGGGAGAGTGAAGGAGAAGAACTAGACGGAGGAGAGTGAAAAGAGGCTGGTCAGTCTCCTGTGAATGCTCAGAACCTGCCACCACCATGTCCCTTCTTTTTTACTAAATCAAAAACTCTGAAAACTCACCAGTCACCACCTTCCTCCATCTCTGGATTAATCAACAAAGACAAAAAAAATCCAAGTGAACCACACGCTCTCTTTGCCATCAGTCCTCCACTCCCACCTTCTTGTTCCTGTAATGGTGGAGACTTTCTGTGTTCCCTTTACATGTTACCCATTTTTATAACCTCAACTACTCCCTTTCTCCGTCCCTTTGTCTTCATGTTCCTTTCTTGACCTTTTTTAGCTAGCTAGTTTCATTAGCTTCGTGTCTTTCTTTCTTTCTTTCTTGCTATTACTGGTGACTGAATCACAGAGATAGTCACTCAAAAACTATAGAACATCCATGTTGAGTTTGTAGCTTCTTCTATGATTCTTGTTTTACTTTTGGAGTGAAGGGTGTGTTAGGCTGAGAGAAGATCACCTTCTTTAGGTACTGTACTTTCCTCTCCTTTTCAGTTCTTTTTTTTAAGGAAATGGCAAACCTTTGTGTTAACAGTTAAGAAAAACGAATAAGCATGTTTCTTGAAGGTTTCTTGTGGGTCTGTTGAAGTTTTCTTGGTGGGTTTGTGCTTTATTGGTTGAATAAAGAAAGAGAACAGAAGAAAGGCTGTAAAAAGTTGGTTTCTTGTTGGAAAATATTGATTCTTGCACCCTAAATTATGTTGTTTGCTTATCTAGCACTAGACGAAAAATAGTGCACACCAGCAAGCTTTGTATTTGTGGCTTTCTTACACCATCTTGCAGATCTCCCGGAAGAAATTTTCTTATACGTTGGTGTTTGATTTTGAGATTGTAATGATTTTTCTGTGTTTTTGTCACTTGGGATTTTATATTTTATTTTTTTCAAACGTAAAATTGCTTAATTGTAGTATTTTTTACTTTTAATTTCCCCTTTTCAAGTTTATTTTTTTTAATGGAATTTAGAGTAATTCCTCCATGCTCTGTCTCTGCCCTGTTTCCTAATCAGGAAAATTGCCCTTAAATTTTTATCATGTCTTGAAGAACTTTCCAAGTTCTTCATTAATTCTGCAGATTACTATACGTTCATGAAAAGTTTGCTGCCTGGTTTCATTTTGGACACCAGTTTCTGTCAGATTGACAGCCTTTCTTTTCCTTTTCACAAAATAAATTTTGAAATGATGAGTCCATGTGTGGAAGTGGAGCTTTTGGGGGTCTGATGCTGATTTTTTGACGAGGCTGACAGTTTTATGAAATGATGCGTATGCCTTTTCAACAATCTCACCACTCTAAATCTATTACTGCCCATTTCTTTTGTGCTTGAGATATTTGCAGGTTGTTTGTTGATTATAAAGAAAAATGGCCAATGGATCACCAAAGCACCACCACCAGCTAGAAGCAAAGAGAAAACGCCTAACTTGGATTGTTGGGGTCAGTGGCCTTTGCGTTTTGTTTTATGTTTTGGGAGCTTGGCAGCATTCCTCTCCACTCTCAAATCTGACTCAGTCCATCACTAAAGCAGATTGTGATGTTTCAAATCATGCCGCGGTTAGTTATAATCCACCATCATCTTCATCATCACTTGCCTTGGATTTTGATAGCCATCATCAGAGTCAGATCAACAATACTGCTTCAGTTAATGAGATTCCACCATGCGACATGTCCTTTAGTGAGTACACTCCTTGCCAAGATACTCAGAGGGGAAGGAAATTTGATAGGAGCATGTTGAAATATAGAGAGAGGCATTGCCCAGCAAAGGATGAATTACTGCTTTGCTTGATACCTGCTCCGCCTAAATATAAGACCCCTTTCAAATGGCCTCAGAGCCGTGATTATGCCTGGTATGATAATATTCCCCATAAAGAACTTAGTATTGAAAAGGCCGTGCAGAATTGGATTCAAGTTGAGGGTGACCGATTTAGATTCCCTGGTGGAGGCACAATGTTCCCGCGTGGAGCTGATGCTTATATTGATGACATTAATGAGCTCATTCCTCTTACCGATGGAAGCATCAGAACTGCAATTGACACAGGCTGCGGTGTAAGTTAATTGCCAAAATATCAAGTTTTCTATTCAGACTTTTGTTTTCAAATACTATCCAAATATCACGAGGTACATTTGTTCTATGAGAATTAGCAGCATTCCAAGTCTTATGTGTATTGTTCTCGTCCTTTTTGTGAATGTTAAGGTTGCGAGTTTGGGTGCATACCTGTTGAAGAGGGACATAATATCAATGTCTTTTGCACCAAGGGATACACATGAAGCACAGGTCTGGTTTGCATTGGAGAGGGGAGTTCCTGCTATGATTGGCATCATGGCTTCGCAAAGGCTTCCTTACCCAGCAAGGGCTTTTGACATGGCTCATTGTTCCCGTTGCTTGATACCGTGGCATAAAAATGGTATGCCCTCAATTTTACGTTGCACTTGTGTTGAATAACATGTAAAGCATGAATTTCTGCACAACAAGATAGTTTGATAAAAATGGAGCTCAATCACGACCAAAAGTTTTCATTTATCAAAGTGGTCCAACCAAACTTGTATTGATCCAAGTATGTTGTTTTCTTTCACATCACAGATGGTATGTATCTAATTGAAGTGGATAGAGTTTTAAGGCCTGGTGGCTACTGGATTTTATCCGGTCCTCCTATTCACTGGAAGAAACACTGGAAAGGTTGGGAAAGAACCCAAGAAGACTTGAAGCAAGAGCAGGATGCTATTGAGGCTGTAGCCAAGCGCCTGTGCTGGAAGAAAGTGGTTGAAAAGAATGATCTTTCAGTCTGGCAGAAGCCCCTCAACCACATTGATTGTATTGCAAGCAGAAAGACCTATAAAACACCACATATATGCAAATCAGACAATCCAGATGCTGGCTGGTATTCACTAAATATGCACATCTTAATTCGTAGAATTTCGTATACTAATTTGATATGCTAACACCTTTGATTCGACACCTCTACCAAAAAAGGTACAAAGAAATGGAAGTTTGCATAACTCCATTGCCAGAAGTAAGCAGCTCAGATGAAGTAGCTGGTGGTGCTGTGGATAAATGGCCAGCACGTGCATTTGCAACCCCACCAAGAATTCGCAGTGGTTCAATACCAGGAATGACTGCTGACAAATTCAAGGAGGACATTGTTCTGTGGAAGGATAGATTGACACATTATAAGCATATTATTAGTCCTCTCATCAAAGGCAGATATAGGAACATAATGGACATGAATGCACAGCTTGGAGGATTTGCTGCAGCCTTGGCAAAATATCCAGTGTGGGTTATGAATGTGGTTCCTGCCAATTCAAATCCAGACACACTTGGTGTGATCTATGAACGAGGTTTCATTGGAACATATCAAGATTGGTGTGAAGCAGTCTCAACATATCCAAGAACATATGATCTCATCCATGCCAGCGGGGTGTTCAGTATATATCAGGACAGGTAACACTTTGAATTAAAAAAAAAAAAAAACTGTTTTTGATCGCCATGGTGCTGTAAGTCACAATCTCGTAACTGAAAATGTTTTTTTTTTTTGTTTTTTTTTGTATTCAAGGTGTGACATAACCCACATTCTGCTGGAGATGGATAGAATTCTGAGGCCAGAAGGGACAGTGATATTCAGGGATACAGTAGAGGTTCTTGTGAAGATTCAGACTATAACAAATGGCATGAGGTGGAAGAGCCAAATTATGGATCATGAAAGTGGACCTTTTAACCCAGAGAAAATTCTTGTTGCCGTCAAAACGTACTGGACTGGTGAAACAAAGCAAAAACAAAAGTAGTAGCCATAGCACTGTTCATTTCCTTTCTTTTTTGGTGACCGTCATGTTGAATCAGATTATTTGTCAGGGATGTTTATCGTCGTGGATGAGAAAACGGATAGGCTTTTCCTCCATGTCGACGAAGATAAATTTACTCCCATGTTTGTTCTCATCTTTTATCGAATTAGTGATAGCTTGGTTTGGTAAGAGAATATGAGATATTGGTCATCATAGAATATATAGATTTTCTTTTTGAGTTCTTACAAGTTTTGCAAGCTCACAAGAACATTCTTCCATGTTATAAACCTGGACCACCCCCAATCATTGTTATCAACTGTAATCCATGACGATGACTGAACAAGGTGAAATATTGGTCAAATGGAAGCCATATCCATCCTCCATTCAATCTTATTCATAGCTGTAGACCTGGTACAGGAAATTGGTCCAGGTTACCAGATTGTTTTTTTTTTTTTTTGCCTTTTCCTGTTCAACTCGAAACTCAAATCTAACACGCCCTGGGTTGTGGGTTTCTTAGATTAACCTGTCGAGTCTAGCATAGTTTAAGAATTATAAATCTCTTTGTCTGGAGATCTTCGTTTTATTTATTCCATGACATGAACCTAAAAGCCATCAAGTGAAAGTCAAAGTCTTGACCGCTAGGATATCTCCTTCTCAGAGCAAAACACCTCCTTTTACGAGGACTTGGAAGAGGTAGGATAGATGATAAGATTATCTTGTGCACAATGAAGAAAAAGCCTCTTTTTTTTTTTTTATTTGGTTAACAATCAATGTTTGCCGAAGTAATATCCATGGAGAAAGCTACTCCCAAACTTCCCTTTAAAAATGTTTTTGAAAAAATTTCAAAATATTAAAGAGAAACTAATTCTAGGCTTGAAACTTGAGTGCTAGTTTTCTTTTTTACTCTACCTATCATTGGCATCTAGGAATTGACTACCTACCTTAGGATCTGTCATTCCATAACCTATACGATGTTGAAATATGACTTGACACTGCAAAATGTTGTCGAACCAGGTTGTGTTCTTGAGCTTGTAGTGTATCTTCTAATCCATTGTTAGTCTTAATGCCTGTTTGTTTGTTTGTAATGTGGTTTCAAAATATTTTTTAAAAATTTGAAAAAACTTTTTTTTATTTTTTATTTTAAATTAAATTTTTTTAATGTACTGATATTAAAAATAATTAAGACAAAAAAAATTAAGTTGCTAATATTTGATAAAAAAAAAACAGCGTACAGTATTAAAAGTGAAGAAATTAAGACAACCAAGTCCACACATTTCTGTTTCCAATCTCTTCAAGCCTCATTGTGGAAATGAAATGTTAGGCCCTACAAATACACACAACGCAGGCACGTGCCAGAGTCCTGTCCTCGCCATCTTTATAAGCAAATAGCAATTCAAGACATGCTCCCCATCAAGTTTTTTTTATTATTATTATTATTATTTAATGTTAGTTAAGTTGCTAATATTCTTCTCGTGTCTTTATTTCGAACAGCTGAGCACTTATGACTATCAACAAACACGAAAAGACGCCGATTTTCATGATTTGATTTATTGTTTTTTGACTTTTTCAACCAAAAAGAATGCAAAATACTTCATTGTATCGAGATATATACCAATTATTATCATAAAAATAAAATAATCCATAACAAGATGAAGAAGCGTTGTACGTTGAGAAAACTTTCAGAATTAATACATATTCAAGTTTGAGATTCAAACAACTAAGGACTCAATTAATAAAAAAGAGAAAAAAAACTTATTTCGACAACTTAACAGCTGAGGAAGAGATTAAAAGGTAATGATAATAAATAAATAAAAACTAAAGGAAATAGACTGAAAATCACTAAAATTTATGTTATGGTGAAATTGAAAAAAAATTCAAACAAAAAGGAAACCCTTTACACCGCGAACTAAATCCAACATGAATTCTCAATATATCTGTTTAGTAGCATAGTTCAGATTATTTTTTAAAATATATTTTTTTAATTTTTTTTTAATAATATATATATATATATATATATTTAAAATAATTTTGACATTAATACATAAAAATAATCTAAAAATAATAATTTAAAATAAATATAAGAATATTTTTTTTTTATTTTAAAAAATGTAATGCAAAACGATCGATATCTCGAACCATGTCGTCGTCTGAATCTTAAACACGTGGAACCAAGTCTTTACCACATTCTCAACTTTATATAAATTCATTTTTGTATTATTATATTTGACATTACTTTCAAAATCTAGCGGGGTTTTTCTATTATAATCGAATATCATATATATATATTTTAAAGTTTGATGAATCTATGATTTAGAATTTAATATAAATCAAGTTTTAATTTTTTTAAGAAAACTACAATTATAGTATTTTAGTTAAAATGATTGTCAAGTGATTGTTTTTTTTTTAAAGTAATTTCTCATATTTGACATTATATTTCAAAACAATCTCAATCAAATTAACAAATAGGCACCAGATCCAACAAATCTACCTAAAATTGGATTTACAAAGTTTGCATGTAATAATTTACCGATTAACTGAAGGTGACGTTTTAAGAAATAAGTCTATGGTTGAAAAATAATTAGGATAAGGATCGAAATAGCTGTAGGATAAGATAGAAAATATCGAAACACCAGCTGAGATATTTTGGTGCAGTCCACCGTCGAATTTTGAATCTAAATACCTTATCAAATAATATACTAAAAACAAATACTATATATTATAGTTTTAAATAGGAACGAGACATATGCTGGTGGTGGAATATCAAACAATCTATTTTAGAGCATAGTAGAAGTGAATATTTGCGAAGGAATTTTGACTGTTTGAGAGTATGATTAAAATTATTTTCTCGTTTAGAAATATATAAAAAAAATATTATTTTTTATTTTTAAAAAATAAAATATTTCAATTTTTTTAAAATATTTTTAAAATATAATATCAAACAGAATGTTAATGGAATGTGAATCATTTTGCGTGGATGTCAATGACCAATAGTTAATGTTCCATTATTATGAGTAGGGTCTTTTTTTTTCAATAGTTAATAATCTTTTGAATGAAATAAGTTGAAATCGTATTGAATTAATTTTATTTGATTATTATGTAATAAATAAAATTTATCATCCATTGTATAAATTTGAAACCCAACAACATTATCCATGTAAAATAAATATATTTATTTGTACATGATACACCAATTGAAGATATAAATAGAAAAATGACTACGAGTTTTATACCTACCACTCCTCGAGCCTAAAAATGTCCTTAAGTTTTTTGAATAATAAATATTAAATCGAGAAATATATATTATGTAATTTAATTATTATTTGCCATATTATTCTTACAAAACTAATCTTTATTTTTCCACAAAACTATCTCCTACCTAAAAGTCTCTCACATGTAAACCTTACAACATACCATCTGGTCTTTCATCTAAAGTTTTCGTGTGATTGTTTTTTACTGAAACTACATGTAGATCCTTCAGGTATGATTTAGATTTCGGTTAGGTCCCTTATTTTTGCCAAAATTTTTCAATTGAACGTTTGATCTATAGCAATTAATTCTATATAAATTCATAAGACTCAAAGTTTCTGGAGAAAAATGCACGTTTGACAATATAGTGCCTGAGAAATCATCACTCATATATGGATAATCTATTTTTATTAGATTATATAGATAAATTTAAATTTTAGACATATACACTAGGAATAAAATTATCGAAATTTATTTAATTTCACAATAAATATTAGAGATTTTAATCTTCTTTTCCCCTCGTCTCTTCAATCAAAACTTCAACTAGCAGACCCATAATCAAAACCCGTATAATTGTCAGAGGACTGAAATGTAGTTGTCTCTTAGAACAAAATAATTTTCCTTTCCTATCCTTACAGCTTCTCTGATGCTCTTATGTGAAAAGAAAAGGAAGGTCTGATAAAGCAAACTCCACCCGTATAATTGATTTGATTTTTAATTAAAACATAAAATTTTAATTTTACAAAAAATAAATTATTACAGCCATTGATTAAACAACTTCAATTAAATTAATATCTTAATTAATTTAAATAAAATCTATTTTTTTTAGATTAAAATGTTAAGGGAGGTTTAATACAATAAATAAATTATTAAAACCATTCATATTAAACAAGTTTAATTAAATTAATATCTTATTTAATTTAAATTCTTATTTTCTTATGTTAAGCCGTTCAGTGAGGCTTAACATGATAAATTAAATTATGCATGATGATTTATTTTTTACTTTTATGTTTCAAAAAAGACATATTCATTTATCACATATCTTTATATAAGAGAGAAAGAAAAGAGAGAAAATACGCAAACCAGGAAAAAAAAATTAAATAGAAGCAGCAGAAAGCCACACCGATTAATGGCTGCTGCGGCGGAGGACACGGTGGAGGAAGAGGTAGGTCGAGTTGTGGATCAAGGGAAGGAGTTGCAAGAAACTGCTGCTTCTTTAATTGCTAAATCCGCACACGACGAACAATCTGTTCGCCAAAAAGTTCTTTCTCTTGAATCTTCTATTCGGCGTTGCCGTTCTCTCCTTGACCGCAACAATCACCTCGCTCCTAAATTAGCTGAAAAGGTAGTTGATTAGACTGAATATTTTGCTCTGTTGTTGTGTAAATTGGATCTCTTTTGCTCAAATGATTGTTCGATTTTGTGCTGTTTTGTTTAGCTTGAAGAAGATTTACAGAAAGCAAGATGTATTATAGCTGATGGCGATGCTTCTGCTTTTCTTCCTTCAAAGCCTCAAGGTCTTCTTTTTCACTGAATTTTTTATTTAAAATTTAGTTGATGATTAATGACTTAATAAATTATTTTACTATTCTTAGATAAATAATTTGGAATTTAATGGGATATATTTTTGATATTTGCATGCATGCATGCAGGGCGTTTTCTAAAAATGTTTCTGGGACCGATTAATGTGCGTGCTTCTCGTAAAGATGTGCAGTTGAAGGTTAAAGAGGAGTATAACAGTTACAGGGTATGCTTTATTTTGTTTTAAATTTTATCTCTTCTTAAAGTTTGTCGAAAACTTATGGTGTTGTATTTCTCTGGGAGCAGGATAAGACTGCACTTTTGTTTCTATTTTTCCCATCGGTTTTGTTATGTTTGAGATCTTGGGTCTGGAATGGGTGCATGCCTTCGTTTCCAGTTCAGTTGTATCAGGTAATTTTTGGTTTTTTTGATGAGTTGAGAGATCTTGTTGATATTAGCTTATTTCATGCAAGATCAGGTTCTTACAGTTTTTGGCCTGTGCTTTGATAGGCATGGCTATTGTTTCTCTACACTGGATTGGCTTTGAGAGAGAATATATTGAGAGCCAATGGAAGTGATATTCGTACATGGTAATTGCAATCCTGGCTTTTCTGCACTTTAATATGTTGTCTGACCTGTGTGTGCTCCTTTCCTTACAGTGTTCTGCATGCTAAATGCTAATAATTTGAAATGAATTTGGATGAGATGCATTGAAATCAAGGTTTTTTTTTGGATAAGCAGCACCAAGACTGTTAATTGAACTCATTTCTTTTGATATGAGCCGTAACTGAGTGAAAATCTCAAAGATGCTTGAGCAACGATTTTTTACTTTGGAAATGAATGGGAAATTTATGGAAATGCTGTATAAAGCTGCTAGCATTTAGCAGGAGAATTGTTTTTGAGCATTCCGGCTTGGCTCAAAATATATTGTAGCAGCTGATTCATTGCATTGTGCCATATGAAAAGTTGTTTCCTTAAAGTTTTAGTTGGACCTTGATCAGGAAGACTTCCAAGTTTACTGTACTGGAGTCGATCAAAAGTACAAAAAACAGATTGGGGGTGGGGGGGTTAACAGAGATTGACATCCTTTCTTTAGTTTGAAGACATACAACTTGATCAAGCAGGCTTGTTTGCAACAACAAACTATTGCTTTATAGCAGGTCTGCTGATGAATCTTAATTCAGTTACTGAAGTGTATATACTTTCATGTTCTTCCTTATTTATGGCCCTAAGGTGGTAGTAGTTATACAATCTTAACTTCTAGTAATTGTTAGGTTCACCATTTGTCATTATCAATCTTTCATTCATGCTTTCCACAATTTTGAGTGTCTCAAATTCCATGATTGTAGCTACACTCATTAGATGTAGCAAATAAGTCTACATATTTTCTTTTAACATGAATTCTAAGCCTGCCTTGTTTGGCGATATGCCACACTCTTCCAGCCATGAGGTTATTGTTCTCCTTTTGTCCAAAACTCGTCAATAACTGAGTGGATAGAATCATATGGTGCACTCAGCACTATTACAGAAGAATTGATGTTTCAGTCATGAACTGTACTATTTTTTTTCTTAGGGATTTGAGTAGCAAAGCATAATGGTTCATGGTGCTTGGTACTTGTTCCTATTTGGTGGGTGATCCATTTACAGTTGATAGTTTTAGATGCCTGTAGCAGTCTTATGAACTTATGTTCTGTTTTTGAAAAGCTTGCGTCACTTCTGTCATTTAGTAAAATTATATCTTTTGAGCATTAGAAACAAAAGACCAAACTATAAAGCTTGTGAAGAAGGATGTTGGATTGGTGGTGGTATGATGACTGATGCTTAAAACAACCACTCTTCCTAGAAGAAAGACTGTTGTCATATGAAGCTGTCCTTCTAGGCTTATTGTTTGCCTAAAACAGGGTTTAAAAGGCCGTTTCAAGTCAAGAAATAGGCGAAACATTGATTTTTCATCCTTCTGCTAAAAAAATGAAAATGAGATTCTTACTTGGCACAATAGCTCAGTTTTGTGTTCAGCTCTTGAAACTAATCATTTATAGACTTTCCTTTCATTGTCCTCTTACAAATATGTTTGGAACATGATGAAGGCATGTAGACTGTGGAAAAAAAGTTGGAAACCTTAGAATTTTCGTGTTTGGTAGGTTTCTTAACCATGGAATACAGCTCAGTTTGAAAACCATTCCCTAGGTATGGTCTAGGCAGGAGAAATCTCAAGTGGTTCAAGCACTTTAATTTTCAGCTTTGTGGTTTACTTGGCTTTACTTTTTCATTCTTCTGGGTCGTTTCTTCTTAATAGTCTTGCTCTCACATAAGGCTTATTCTGCTTTTAGAGCATTCACAACAGTATGATCATCATCATGCATGGAAATGCCAGTTTCATTAGCTTTTGTTGTCCCCTGAACTGGCACAAAAATATCTCAACAAAGTAGATAATATGTTTTTGCAGGTGGATCAACCACCACTATTGTGCTATGATTATGGCTGTTGTTAGTCTCACATGGGAGATTAAAGGACAACCAAATTGTGCTCAGAAGCAGGTTCCTATTTTTCCATCAGATATCAAATGCGTTGTCTGTTGTATTTGTTAACAATTCCTTGAATCTTGCACAGAGAGGGGTACAACTGTTCTTGCAATGGGCTATGATGCAAGGAGTTGCAATGCTTTTGCAGAATAGGTATCAACGCCAGAGACTCTATACCCGTATTGCTTTGGGAAAGGTATCATCTTAAAATCACATGGATGCCCTGCAAAGCATCACTGAATGTTTTACTTTTGCTATGGTCTGTTTCCATCTGTATTCTTGTGAGGTGTGCGGTTTAGGAAGCTTGTCTACTGGTCTGATGTGCAGGATAGGAATTGTCTCTACTTCAGATGCATAATAATTAGCATATTATATTTTCATTCCTTTTTCTGTTTAATTGTTATTTTAGGCTAAGCGAATGGATGTTGTGTGGGGAGAAACAGCTGGTGTGGATGGTCAGTTGTGGCTGTTGTGTCCTATACTCTTCATTTTGCAGGTATTTATCCCACCTCTTAACTGGTGCTCTCATATACAGATGGAACAGGCCTACTCTTTGCATCTTTGTACTAATTCTAAGCGTAGACGTACTCTTCTCATAACATATATTTTTGCTCTGCTAATTTTGTATATACTTTGTATGGTTTGAACAAATGAAGAAAAGTGTGAATTCAATACCAATTGAATATCGAATTACAAAGAGGAACTCATTCCAGCCTGGTTGACAAAGGCTGTAGTTTCCATTAAATTATATTGGTGGGCTAAAAAAATCATGTTCTTTTGCTGTGAAATTGATTTTGATACATAGGCTAATGAGCGTAACGAAACTACTTGTTTGGAATCAATTCCAAACTAGAAACTAGAATTGATTTCATTGCTTTAAGTGGATTGAATTAATTGATTCTCTAATTGAATTCTAGGGTATGGAATTTGTTTCAAAATTGTGGTATTCATTTGAATGGAGTTACTTTCACCCAACTTGCCCTCTTCCCCAAGCATCATTTTCTGTTTTATCCCTTTCATTTATCGATGTGATTAAAGAGAGTGAAAGAGATCCAACACAGCCAATAGCTATGGTTGGTCTTCCGGACTATATGGCCTTTAGAAAGAAATAACTTGTTCTTATAAAATCTGAAAGTAATAATCCCTTATAACAGTAGTAGCCCTTAAATGGTTATGCAAACCCTTATGAAATCAAATCCTAGCCTTAAAAATAACATAATCTGAGCTGTTCAAATATATCCTAATAAAATAATGAATAACAAAAATAGAAAAGGAAAAAATCCCAACTAAAAGAAACCTGCCAGGGTGCCACTCTATAGGAGTGTGCTACCATACCCAACAAACTTAACATTCTACTTTGATGCTGCTCCTGCATCATTTATATTGCTACCTTATCTAAATTTTATTTCATTACTTGAACTTAACCAAACCAAAGCTAATCTTCTACCTGTCAAGCCCCCACAGCAGTAGATGATAGCTAGAGACTAGAGATGAAAGTACAGGATATAAGTTTTTAACAAATATTGTATGGGTTAGCCATTATCTTTGTTACTTTTCAAGTCCAAGGGACTATGCTGTAGTATTGGATTAGTATTTCATTCACATCTCAATCCCATCCTTCCACAAATTGAGACTTGGCCATACAAGGATCGGACTGTTTCCAAGGAGCAGGGCAGAGATCCGTGTAAAAGAGGGTTCTGTTTGGATAGACATGGCAGATGATACACTACTAGAGGACCACTCTGTGTTTGCCTATACCAAGAATGGACATTCAACCAATTTTGCCAGAATCTTTCGGACATAAATATTTGTTTTTTTTTCTTTTTGAGAAATTAAAATCCAATAAAAGTTGCAAGTATCACCACCACTAGCAACTTGACTGTGAGAAGATCCAGATTTCCACATATAGGATGCCTCTATCATTAAAGAGTAAACCAATTGTATTGAGATTGAAAGCTAGTGAAAGAAACTGAACCTAACAAAATCATGACCGCCACCAACAAATTAATTCGCTGTGACCACCTTCCCAATCTCTGAAGGTGTTTTTGGGACAAGATTGGTATTGAAGATAAAAAAAGGTTTGTGAAGCAGATGATAAGGGTGTTTTTGGGACAAAGTTCTCAATGGTCACTCTGCACTTTGTATGTGTGCTTAATGGTCAATTCTAGTGGTGCAATTTGCCATCATACAGAATTTTATGGTTTTAACGGGCTGTGGAATTCATACATATCAGTTGCTTAGAGCTTTCCAAACCCTGGAATTGTGTAAATGGTGTCAAATTGATTTCATTCCCAACCAAATTCTGAGGTTTCACAATAGACAGGGAATTCTAGTTTAATCATGAGTGCCTCGTCTGGGCTGGCAAGCTTTGTGCTCGTTTTAATAAAGCACCAACAGGCTTCCTCTTCAGCTGAGCATTTGCTTGAAGGAAATTGAAGAAGCTTTAGATTTTTCAAATGATAATGCCATTAGTGTGATCTACTACTACAAATCTTGACGTTTGAATTGTTGAAGTAAGCATGATGGCCTGAGTTCAACCTGAATCTATTGCATGTGCTTCTGGAATTGAGTTTTGACCCGACTAATTGTGTGTGCTTGTGGACTTGATTTAGGGTTTTGAGGCATATGTTGGACTACAGCTACTCAGGACTGCTTACAGGGGGGTCACCTCCGAGTGGCAGGTATGCTTTTATAACCTTCTTTCCCCGTTTTAAGATCTATCGATCTGCGTCCGTTCAAATACGCGGCATTCAATTTGGTGACGGAATCCAATTCTGGCAGGTTATTTTCTGCGGTTTCCTTTTGGTCTTCATGGCGGTCGGGAACTTCATGAACACGGTAGAGATACTAATGGTGAAGTCAAGGTTCAAGGCAAAAATGAAAAGTAAGAGCAAGCAGGAATTGGATTGAGGCACTTCTAACCTGTAGGATGATCACTCCTTCCATTCTCTATAGAATCTCAATTTTGGAATGTTCTTTCATGTGTCTTGAAACATGTTTTGTTGAAGCCGAGGCAATGAAAGTTTCTTCTTTAGGTCTTCATTTCATTATATCCTTCGCCATTTACGTGTTTATAGCTCCCATCCGAATCGTGGAACCTGGCCATGAAGTGAGAACTTGATCTCTCAGAGAGATGGATGTAAATGGTCAGCAATAAAACCCTCAGATTATTTGTCATATGTCCTGTATTCTACTGTCTGGGCTTTAGTTTGAGGTAGAAAATTTCAGTCTCTCATAATGAAAGCCGGGGTCCCTTATCCTTGGCAAGTTATTTACGAGTGTTATAATAGAGAGAATCTGGAGTTCTACAAATTAGCACTTAAAAAAGGCAGAGCTATAAAGAGATTGTGTTGTTGGGAGTAGTGGTGCAATCATGGTTGTCAAAATCATGATTTTACACGACACGGAAGTGACTTATGAAACTCGGATCATAAAATTGAAATTGTAAAATCATACCTGATATTTTACTGTATAAAAATTGTAAAATCGTAGCTAAAATCATGTATATAGAAAAATTGTAAGTAAAATATTTTTGAATACAATATATCATAATTATAGCCATACAACTTTTATTAGTTAAGGTTCATACATGATTTAAAATAACTTTAAAATACATTACAAAACAATTATGTCCATAGAATTTTCATTAGGTAAAAACTAACAAATTTTCAGCTGGCGTGCAATGTAAACTAAAACTAGCCTCATTTTCATCTCCCTCGCTATTTGTAAGACTTCCATCAATAGCATCACTATCGAAAAGATTATTAGTACTATCACTAGGGACCAACACCGATATTGCTAATACTAGAACTAACTCCAACAGTATTTATCCCCAAGCTCCTTGAATTATTGGAGTTTCAAAATCAACTTCAATACCATGAGTACCCATCTCAACATCATTAAAAGTTTCTTCATCACTTTCGTCTTCTTTTTCATTTTTTCTTCATGTTGCACTATCAATAACATGAAGTAAATTAATGTTCGATGAACCACCATGTATGTCCTTCTCTTTCAATGATCCATTCATCATCAGATGGGAGATCATCTAAACCTTCATCAAAATCAATAACTTGCATTTTGCCTTGGTTATCATTTATTTTCAAATTACACATCACAAAAATCAAGTCATTCATTTTTTCCTGTTGCAGACAATTTCGTTTCGTATGAACCTATAAAAAAAATCAAATTAATAACATATAAGATTCTTATCAAATATAAAAACAATATTTTTTTTTAAAAAAAAACCTTACCATCTCAAATGTACTCCAGTTACGCTCACATCTAGATGAACTACAAGTCAAGCTTAGAACTCGAATTGCAAGCTTTTGTAGTTCTGGACATTCATCCCCTATAAGAAGTCAACCATTTAGCTGGAGTTTTTTTTATTCCTTGCTATTTATGGCAGCCTCAATACCAAATAACCCCTTGCATCCGTGAATATATCAAGTTGTAGATCAATTTTAGTCCTTTCTTCTTTATGAGGCACCATCCGATGTAAGCAGTCATATACTCCATGTTTAATGTTGGTGTGCTGTCTATAATCAATAATATAATGATAATAAGGATTTAAAAAAATAAAGCAATTACATGTAAAGGTCTGTGAAAGTTTAAGTTCCCATCTTGCATCAATAATAATCCCATTTAGTGATTTCCTGTTAAATGGTGGACTTCTGCGACGACGGATAGAGACAACGACAAATAAGATAGAAGATCACCTCTGATAATACTTGTAGTCCGAAAGCTCTTACCGAAGGAGACGATTCGAGAGATAAGAGGTGAAAATGATATGGGGAAGACTCTTTGGGAGAAGTTGAGGAGGACGATTTTGGTGTATTTTTTTCCATAGCTTAATGGGACCCGATTTTTCAACATGATTTGGACAAATTTTGTTGAGTTGACTCACAAAATTAAATTGTATGATTTTGCGAGTTAGCTCACGAGTTTAACAACCATGAGTGCAACCCTTTAATTTTCTATAGTGTTTCATTGAACAACATTTCCACGTATTCAACTTGAAATTTCCGAGCTAAATCTTGTTGAAAACTGTGCTATGTTTTTTTTTAAAAATAAAAAATAATTGAGGATCTTCCTGCCTGATCGTCTCGTCTTCATGAAGTGGATTACATCCTCTCCATCTCTGATCGAAGCACAGTGATTTAGGAGGTGTTTGTCACTGCATTTCTAAAAATACTTTAGAAAAAAATGATTTTTTTATTATTTTAAATTAAAAAAAATTTTGGTGTTTTTAGATCATTTTATATCAAAAATAATTTTTAAAAAATAAAAAAATATTATTTTAAACAAAAAATATTTTTAAAAACACTTTCAGTCTTGCAATATTTTTCTTGAATTTGAGCTGCTAACCTCGGACTGGAGAGTGGCATCTGCGAATGGCAGGCATCAAATTTAGGTGATGGTCCGTTGGGCCGAGAGAGGACTGTGTTTGTGTTGTGGGTGATGATTAGAAACCTGATTAGGGTTTTGGTTGCTCGGCTTTGCGGCTGTTGGCTCTCTGATTGGTGGTGGGGGAATATTCTCTCTTCTAAGAACAAGTGACGTGACCTCTGACTTCATTTATTCACAATCATTGTGCGATCTGACAGGCCTGTCACCAACGTGAAGTCACAGTGCTCTGCCCTGTGGGTCCCATGGTTTTTTACCCTTTGAACCCCTCTGATGGGGATTATTCCATCACTCCATTCAATCTCATCTCTCTTTTTTCTTTTTTCTTTTTTCTTTTTTCTTTTTTTGCTCCCACCAATTGTCGGCTGTTGATATCTACAAGTTATTTTACACTCTTGATTCAAAAATATTTAAAATTTCAAAGCTATTATTTTATTTTTAAATTATTGTTTGATATTCATTTTCATATACTAATATTAAAAATGTGGGTTGGGGGGGGTGATGCAACGCAGGTAATGAATGCTCTCTGCATAGTTTAATTAGTTGGCCCAACGAATAATTTTTTTTTCCTAGATTTAAATCTGCCTGCAAACCTCTTCATGATAATTAAATGAACTTGTTTTAATTAATCATTGAATTGATTTCGAGCAATAATAATCTTTACAACACTGGTAAAGTGGAGAGAAAAAAAAATCTCTGCGTGCGAGGTCCATTCATGGAGGCTCCTGACAGCTGCAGCCCGTTATAATTTATTCTTCATTATTATTTAATAAAAAAAAATTCGATACGTAAAAATCTATTTTTAAAAATTGTATTTCGTGGATTTAAATAAGCTGTTAAAATATTTCACTATTTTAAGTTTTTATAAGAAATACAGATCTTAACTCGAACTCAATATCTACTATACAAATCATATATTTTTTTTTCATCATGTTACGTCTATTGAGATGATATTTAATAACAACATCTAACGATTGAAAACAAAAATAGCATGATGATTGTTAAATCTGTGGGGTCTGGCAGATCTACTATGAAAATTTAAAATCTATTTTGAATTAGCTTTCCAATAATTACAATAATTTTAGTCGATCTAATCACAAACCTAATTAGGTAAATAAAAATGATAATTTGTTTAATAAAAAAAAACCCAATTCCAGTTTACTTGATTGATTTGTAGACTATATAAAAGAAATGTCTACTTCATATGTGATCACATAGAAAAGCATTACTATAAATTTTACGGCCTTTCCCATTATAAATAACTTTAGCCACAAGCTAACCCTATAATTTAATAATAATAATAATAATAATAATAATAATAAAACCAGCTCAGTCATTATTGACAAACCCTAAATATATATTTATCTACTCCAATCAAAGGTCAGGGGAGAATGGTGAATGCACGTTCCTTCCATTCTTCTTTATTTCACCGATCTTCCTTTCTGAAAAATAAAAGAAAAGTCCAGGCTGGGCTGTGCCGTGATAATATACGCCAGCATAAACCCTAATAAGTGTTAGCAGCACCAACCAAGCTACTCTTTCCCATGTGCTCTGAGCCTAAAATTGTACGTATTATTATTATTATTATTATTATTATTATTATTTCTAGCTTACATCTGCCAACACTAAAATAATCGTAGAATACCTAAATTAATTCATATAGATTCGCAAATATAAAAATACATGTATTGTGTACGCTGGACATCATCATTAGATACTTACCAATTTCTTTTAGTTAGTTATATATATATTTTAATTGAACTTCGTTAAAAAAAACTCACCATTTAAATATTCTGAATAAATAATTGTTAAAATAGTGTTTGATTTACTGTTCAGAGACATTTATTTTTATATTTTCATCTTTATTCTCTTAACGAAACATGTTTTTTTTTATATATATATAGAACATATTAATAAACTATCTCACCTAAAAGCTTAAACTGTTAGGTAATATAATTTATATTATTCTCTAACACATATCCTTCAAGTGAAAGCTCTTTGGGCTTGAAACTTGCACGGGCCAACACTACCTTGTGCTTGATTTTCATCAAATAGAATAGGGTGGTGAGATTCTAACTCGTGACCGTTGGATCAATAAGACTCTGATACCATATCAAGGAACCATCTCACTTAAAAATTTAAGTTGTTAAGTAAGATCTCAGAATATAATTTACATTATTCTCTAACATAACAGTAAGGAAAGGCAACCTAATATCACATTATTGACAACGGTGTTACATAACAATGACAATGTAATAAAGGAAGCCATTGATGAAACATATAGAAAGGCATGAAGGTTATTGAAAGAAAGAAATAATTGCAAAGGGAATGAAGGATGAACAAGTGGGAGGAATGTGATGATTTTTTGTAATAGTTTGGAATAGCCGAGATTTTACTTGTTCATCTAGCTCCATAAAATATATTTTTTAAATAATAAAGTTTATTCTCGTACAAAAGAAAATTAAATGTGGTGATCGATTCGAAGAATAAAATAAGAAAGCACATGGTTGGGTAGGGCATGGCATGCTTTGATGTAAGAAGATTTACAGAGAGAGAGAGATGCAGAGAGGAGAGGTGTTGCTTCTTGTCAAAATGCAGATCCCCCATTGCAGCGAAGCTCTTCCATTAATTGCTAATTATTTCCCATTTTTTAATTAACACCATAATATTTATTCACACTATTTTTATTCCAACTGGTGTGATTATATTCACTACAAATTTCTTTCTAACATGAGGAATAGTTCTAATCACTGCAAGGATGAACACGAGTATAACAAATTAATAATTTATTGTGCTTTAGTGTTGTGATAAATTATGTTTTTTAATTTTTGAAAAATATATTAAAACATTTTTTTATATTTATTTTTAATATCAACACATCGAAATCATTTAAAATCATTAAAAAATGCATAAATCTATTGCACTCCCTAACAGGGTATAAATGTATTTAATATCGCGGAGCATTTTAAAAAAAATGAATTTTAAAAAAATATCAAAATATGTTTTCTTTATTTATTTTTTATTATAAGCACATTTAAACAGTTGAAAAAAATAAATATATCAATTTAATGTTTTTTTGAGCCAAATATATTTTTGAAACATGATCCAAAAATAATTTGAAACATAATCAAAAACAATTTGAAACACAAAAACAAAAAGTTATTTTAGCATTTTGATAAGAGTGGTTTCTTCTCATATTATTTTCCAAAATTTATATAATATTAATGACCATAGGAAAATTATTTTGAATACATTGATCAAATGATTTTTTCTGAAGATTTATATATATATATTTTAAATTAATCTTAATATAATATCCTTAATTTTAATTTTAAGCTAAAGAAATAGTATAATAAAAGAACTCTTTCCCTGTCAGTTTTTTTTTTTTTTTTTTTGCCATCATCAGTTAAATTGGACCACTGAAATTCAGATTCCAAACTTCATTTCTACCCTACAGAAAGAAAGTGAGAGAGAGACATTTTCTTGCTTAATCTGTGTTGAGTTTTTGGATATATATATATATATATAAAGAAAAGCAGTCCATGAACAGCTGTTTTAATTGGAAATACATTATTTTGTTTGTAATGTAAAATTTTTTGTATGTCACAATTATTTATTTATTTATTTTTCTTGAATAAATGCACAAAAGAACCTGTTAATTATTCTTTCCACTTACATATATCATACCCTTCTTCATTAAAAATCCTATAAATTAAAATACTACACAGGACAGATGAATTATCTATAATATGTTAATTAAACCTCGGGGAGATCAATTATTAACATTGTTTAATTCGCAATGATGAAGTTCTAATAATATTGTATGTATAATTAAATTAGTAATAATTGGAGGCTTACTTTAATCCTTTATTCTTATTTAATATGCAGTTAAATTGATCTAGAAATATATTATTTCCCCCCTTAATTAATAAACATATATAATATTGTTACCTCTAATTTATTTATTTTTTTCTCTTTTCCGTGTTTATTTCTCTCTTATTAAGTATTGATAATTATTTTACAGCACTCTACAACTTCTCGATGTTGATCTGCACCTGATGCCAATAAATCTCTGAAAAAAAATTAATATGGATTTAATATAAGCAAGTAGAGAATAATTATTGTAATTAATCACTGTAAGAATGCCGAATTAAAAAAGAAAAAAAAGACAAAAAAAAAGAGTTCGATTACATTACAAATAAAGATCAACAATTCCTAAAAAAACCACCCAAGATTGGTCATTAAGCTCATGCAAAGCAAGAGAAAGTACTTAAGCAATGCCTATAAATCAAAGAAAAGTAAAATTTATTAGTTAACATGATCGGCTAGCTTCTTATAAATATTATATGATCACAAATTACCAGCATGCATGCTCTAATTAACTTGTATAATTTCTTGCGCTCACTCCACACCTTCTTCTTCTGGGCTGCTTCTTCGCTAGCTGCTGTCTTCATTCTGATCTCTCTGATGATTTTCACATGAATAAATGGCTAAGATGTTGCTGGCTGGCGGCGAGCTTATTATGGTCTTAATTCCTCGATCAATCCTCCTGTTTGTCTTGAACAAACAGGTGATTTATTTAACAACAAATCAATAAATTGAAAGAAAAGCTGATACAAATAGTGGCGATGATTGCCATGCAAAGTGACATTTCATCTTAACAAAGCTGCTATGGTGAAGAAGGATAGAAGAAAAGGGAAAGGAAAGGGACAGGTAGGATACAGGATGAGAAAAGAATTTACTGGGAATTAAAGGGAGGGAAGGAAACAAAAAAGGAAGAATTTTTAAGGTTGTCAGGCTTTGAACTCAAATATTTTTTGTTAGATATCTTTTGTTTGATTTGAGCTTCTGCAAACTTATGGTACAATCTGGGAAGGATCGATCTGAGGATACTGACAATGGTATTATTGAACCATGGCCAAAAAGGAGGGTGGCGCCCCAGACCCTCCTCCATTGGTGGCATTACTCGTGTTCTGCCTTTGAAACTCTATCTTGTATGCCATTTTCCTCTCCTCTTGCAATGCCTCATCTTCTTCATCATCTTCGTCTCCGTCGTCTTCCTCATCGTATTCATCTTCATTTACGTTCTCGCTGTCACCTTCCTCCATCTTATCATAGTCATCCACCATTAACTGCTGCTGCTGCTGCTGCTGCTGATCAGTCCCCTGCTGTTTCATCAGCTCCTTCACGGTGTCTTCTGGCTTCAATATGAAAGCAAGAATCAGTAGGCATCAAATAACTGTGCATTGATTACTCCAGGCAATACAACTACATATATATATATATAACTATAGGTTTTGGAACAAATAAAACTAAGGTTTACCTTCTTTTCTGCTCCTCCATTTCCTTCTCCTGCTAAAACTGTATTGCTCGCTTGAACATCAGCACTGGCCCCATTTTTGTTCTGTAATTCTGTGGCCTGTAGTATTGTCTGTTGCGGCACTGCCTGCTGCATCGGAGGTGGCATTGGATCCAATACTAAGCTCTCTTGTGGCCTATTTTGGCTGTCAAAGCCACTACTGCTGTTGCCCAGAATCTTTTTCCTGTAGAGTGCATCCAGTTCATGAAAATAAGGGCAAGTCTTGGCATCTTCCGGCCGTTTCTTGTTACTTTCTTTAACTTTCTTGAAATACTTGTTGATGTTCTCCCACTTCTCTTTGCATCTCTTGGAGCTTCTTTTGTAGCCCAGCCTGAAGCATCCCTGCTGAGATTTCTTCCCACAGTGGTCCCTTAGGCCCAGCCTCTTGGTATCTTGTTTCGAGCCCACTTCTGAACTTTATAAGCGCAAGAACTTCCGGCTTTGGCCATCTTGATGATGCTGCTTCGCTCCCACCACTTCCAAATTCCTGCGGTGATATTTGCTGTTCCGGGACCGCCATTACTATGCTCGAAGAAAGGGATGGTGGCTGGTGGTGGTGGTGAACTTGCTGTTGGGGTAGTGGTTGTGGCTGCTGCTTATTTTGTTGCGGTGTCACTTGTGGCTGCGGTGGTGGTTGTGTTGAGACAGTGACCAGTGGCGCTATTTGAACCTGTCGTGGCTGTGGTGGTGGCGGTGGCTGTGAAACTGGTGGAGGAGCAATTGATACAGGCGTGGGCAAATGAATAGTCTGGCCAGTAATTTTCTGTAGAAAGGCAACAATAGCTGCATCTCGACTTGCAGAAATAGACCGTTCTTGAGCCATAATCTCATGCTCACGGCTCAATCTAGCCATTTCTTGCCTTT
Source organism: Salix viminalis (assembly GCA_029228465.1). NCBI lineage: Eukaryota > Viridiplantae > Streptophyta > Magnoliopsida > Malpighiales > Salicaceae > Salix > Salix viminalis. The sequence goes on from CM055441.1 coordinate 29,242,597, forward strand.
TCCAAGCTTCATCCCTTATCATCCTATCCTGCTCCCTCTTCTCAATCGCCTCCAAAAATCTCCGTTGCATTGCCTCTTGCTTTTGCATAACCTGCTTCATTAGCCCCTCAAAAAACCCCATCATACGATGTATTTCTGCTTTCGATGACGATAATGACGCCCTTTTACGTTTTCGACTTGTACCAGCACCCATGGCTGATGTTTGTCCTCCTAATATACCTACATCCTCGTCGTCGTCGTCATCTTCAGAGCTATGAGAAGAAGAAGACTCATTCGACGAGAAGCTGATTCCAACCGGCCGGGAACCTGCAGCGGCTGGAGGCGCCACTGCTGCCCCCAGATCAGGAGGAAACATGGAACCAATATTTGAAGCTGGTTGAGGTACCTGAGAAGAAGGTGGAGTTCTGATAGGCATAGGAATCCCAACTGAAACAGGAGCAACATCTAGGCTGCTTGCTGTTGCAGGGCCAATCAGCTGATGAGGAGCAACACCAGACACAATATTGCCGATGCAAGCAGAAACACCGCCGCCGCCTCCGCCGCCAGTATTCTGCAAAGCTTCAAGCTGGCTAAAAAACCTATAGCTTCTCCCGTCCTGACGGCCAGCCCTACCTTCCTTTGTTCTTTTGTAATACTTGTGGACGTTCTCAAACTTTTCTTTGCATTTCTTGGCACTTCTCCTGTATCCCATCTCTGCGAGCTTCCTGTTCCATCATATTTCAACTTTATTACCGCAAGTAGTACAGGAGTGGTTTTCAATGATGAAAAAATAATAAATTTTTTTTCCAATGATACAAACAAAACCCTTTCTCTGTTTATACAATACAGATTCTGACCTTAATTTTAAATTTAATAAACAAGAAGATGATGCTCTCTCTCTCTCTAACACTCACTTTCATAGCTAGAGGCCCACAGACTTCCTCTCCACTTCCCATACCAATTATCTAATCCGTGCAGAGAGAGATAAGACTAAAAGAAAGCAGCTTGTTTTAATAGTAAAAACAAAAACGATAAATTGCAAAAGAAAAAGAATCGATCCTTTTCGTATTCCTCTTGGGATTTTCAATTTTTCTTCCATGGAGATTGATTAGAAAAGGAGAGCAAGTGATGGGTTATGAGCCAATTGGCTAGAACTCATGCAGCCTATAATCTTCTTTTTTTTTTTAGTTTTTTAAATAAAGATGCCAAGCTAACTCGTGAATCGTGATGGAAAGAGATGGAAGCAGCCATGTGCCTGTTCTGTTTACAGAATTAAAGATAAATGGAGATCTAAGACAAAAATGGTATAAAATTATTAATTTTTCTCGAGAAAAATGCAAAAAAGGGTTGCTGTTATCATTATTATTATCACTTACCTTGAAACATCCTCCCATAGAGGACCCTTTAAGGTGGCATCACGAAAAGCAGCATCCATTTCAGACCTAATTTGCAAAAGGGCAAGTGTTTCTTGCCTCGGCCACCTATTGCCACTAGCAATACCTCCTGTTCGATCTGCATCTTCTCCACCAATATCTTCTTCTGCACCGCCACCACTTGAAAGTCTCATAAACTCATCCAAATTCACAGCACCACCGCCACCACCACTTGCTGTGGCAGCAGTGGCAGGAGGTCTGCTGCTAATGGGCGATGCTTCTTCCACCACTTGGTGCTGCTGCATGTGGGTTGCTAGTGCAGCGGGATGTAGATGGAGCTGGTAAAGCCATATCACCCTGCGGCTGCGACGCTGCATATGGTGGCTGTGATGACCCTCTTTCTCCACCTCCTTGTTGCATCCTTAAACTTAACTCTCTCCACTTTTGTTGATATCAATAAATCTTCAGTTCTTGAAGTTGAGGATCTCTCCTCATCTATGATAGTAATTCAGCAAGCAATAATTTATCGATCCCTCTGTCCCCTCCCTCGCCAGAGCATGAAGGGATAATTAAGGAAGAAGATGAAGAGAGAGAGAGAGGGTGAGGGAAGTTTTGGTGAAAGATGGAGGTGATGTTAAGAAGAAGAAGAAGAAGAAGAAGGGGAGAGCGTAGACAACTGGAAAAGATAAAATAAAAGCCAGGAAAGGAAGAATTCCTATGAGTTAGTGCGAGCTGCTGCCTCTTCTTCAGATTTGATTTATTATTATTTTTTTACAAAAACAAAGCTTTTCTGGTTTTTAATTCAAGAAAAAAAAAAAGCCAGCAGTAAAGAAGGGAAAAAAAAAGAATATTAGAAGAAGAGCATAATCATCATCACCATCATCAACTGCACTGTACACTGGTACAAAGTATGACAGTGTGTAAAAAAAAGAAGAAGAAATGAGAGGATGGGGCTAGAGAGAGAGAGGGAGGAGGAGAGAGAGAGAGAAGTGAATGAATGGAGATGACAAATTATGAGGATTTGATGATTAAAAGAGAAAGAGAGAGAGAGAGTTTGTGTGCTGTGTTGTCAGCAGTTCTCTCTCTCTCTCACTTTGCAACTAATAATTGTTTATGATTTTTTTATTACCACCATTTTCTTCATCATTATTTCTTTTTTTTTTCAATATCATATATGATCCTATTCAATTGTGAGATGGGTCAAGATAAATGCATTTCTAGAGGTAAAAATAATTTTTTTTTCTAAAAGCACTCCCAAACACCCCCTTAGCTTGATTAGTATCAATTTCTTTCTCATTTTATAAATATAAAATAATTAAATTATGATAATTAATTAGTTAAAAATATTTCATTGACTGGATAATTAAGTTATATAACATAGATCAAGTCCCTGTCCTCTTTTTTAATTTGAATCAAAGCATAGAGAGTTTAAATTGAAAAAATAAAATAAAATAATTTTCTTTAAGATGATAACTAATTTGATGTAATTACAAAAAGATAATGGCAATGGAATTAAAACGGGGGGGAAATGAAAATGAAAGCTCAAAGGATCGGCCACCCCACAAGTACACGCGCACACACCCCACCTCATCTCTGAGATTAAAATTATCTGCAAACCATCCCCATTTTCATCTCCAATAATATTTAATATCCACCTATAAATCCCACCAGCATTGACGTGGCCATGTCCAATTGGGTCCATTGCTTTAACTTTATTAAAATTGGCAACACGATATTAAACTTAATATTATTTTATTTATTTATTTAATGTGTTTGCCTTGTAAGATTGGAGCTGGACAAAGATAGAAATACAAGAGTCATAATATGTACGCTCCAACTTAACCATGGTTCAAAATTAACCCAACCAAAACCAGGGTAAAATCTACACGATGCAGCATTTCTAGACACACCTTTAATAGCCGTTTGTTCTTGGTATGTACTAACTACAAAATAATAAATAAATAAATAAATAAATAAATATAATAATTGTTAATATATATGCTCTGTATAATTAATCATTATTTAAAAATTAATATATGTATAATAAATCACTTGTTTTTTAAATTGTTTTTTATAGTTTTAAATGCTGATATTAAAAGTAAAAAAAAATATTTTAATGTAATATGACATGATTGTATGTATTTCTGATTCAATATTTGAATGTATTGCACATGTCTCGTCTAATTAGAAATTATTTGGAAATAAATAAATAATTCAAGATTTACATAATATTCCTTACACATAACAAATCATTCAGAGATTAATTATACCTTACGCATATGCCTCGTTGAATTTTTTATTTTAAAAAATCATGCATTGCTGTTATATTCACCATTGTAGTTATTATTTTATGTCTTGCATATCTCTAGTCGTTAATTATTAATTCGAAAGTAAATTAATGCATAAATAATCATACAAAATTCTTTTTTATACGTACGCATTGGTAAAAAAAAACATCGTCGTAATTATTTCCCGTGATAATAAAATATAAAATTACTAATATTAATTAATATAATATGATTGGTTGACTGTCTATACGTACCTATTTTTTGTGTTTTAATATATTACACGTATAAAATTCTATACATGCGAGGCACATTGTATACAATGTGCCTCATAACAAATCACACATGGAACCATATCTATATTGGTTTTCTTCTAAAAACCATGAACTTTACATCTAAATTTTCTCATCTCTAACATTCTCATTGAATTTTGACGGTTGATCTCAATCCACAAAATAATCTCATGAGATCATGCCAACATCATAGAAAATATATTAAAAAATAATGATGATTAAATCCCTAGCAGTCTAAATGTAGACGGTCAAGAAAAGAAATTAGTCAACAAAAAAAAAGCTCAAAAAAAAATAAAACACCTGAAAAATCTAAGTAAGGCTCCCAAAACCCACGAGTTGAATTAGGCAAATAAATTAACTTAATAGAAATAAAATGGGAAGAACAATGACACTTAATTTAAAAAAGAATCCAATTTTCAACGAAGAAATTGAAAAAAATAACAAAAAAACACCAAGGTTACCCGACTATATCTTATCTGGATTATGAGATTATAATAACTTAATTGAACAAAAAACAAAAAAAATCACAAAGTCTATTTTTTAAAATGAAAAAATATTGAAGGATGAAATAAAAAAAAATGTGCAAAAGAGGAAAAAAGTTAAATTCACAAAATAATTCAAAATCAAAACAATGAGGATCAAGTTTTACAACAAAAAAAAAAAAAGAGAAATTATAACTATAGACCATGTATGAAATTTTTTTTTTCAAAATGATCAAAAACAAAAATAAACAATAAAAAACTAGGAATTAAAAACTATATATATATTTGATATAATATTTCTAATATGTCTAACATTGCATTGCATACTATATTTAAATTTAATACAGATTAAGAAGGAATTAAAATTGAGTTATTTGATTTTATTTAGTGTGTATTTTACTGAAATAAAACATCATGCGAGGGATCCAAAATAAAACACAAGAAGATGAGTTTAGTAAGAGAAAGTTTGTGTCTGGTCCCACATCGGACCCATCTTAATAAGTTCCATGTGATTGGGTCTGTAGATTGATAGTTGCGGGTAATTGCTCTTCTGTCACCACCACAATTTTTAACTAGAATTTCAAGAACATGACACGCAATTGTTGACAGCACATTCCTCCTCCACAGTTTTTCTTTTTTTCTCCCCCACAATCTTTTCTCACTAATATATAGTTTTTGAAACTATATATTTCATCAAATCCCTAATCATGCCCACATGACATTAGGGCAGTTAAATTAGGGTTTAAAAGAGAATATATAACATGGTGAGCATTACCTGATTTGTGGACTCCACTTGGAAAGCTTATTATAATTAATAATTATAATCTATCATAAGCCTTAATGATTTCCAGATTTTCTTCTTATGCTAGCTTGATGCATCGATGGTTTTGCATCTTTACAATTTCTTATTAAACAATAGGTTCTACATCCGGGACTATATAATATTTAATTATTCGCATTAGTTTATTTAAATGTAAGTTGTTTCATTAATTATAGGTGAGTTAAACTCGGATCATTTGAACTATTCCATGTATAATAACTAATATTCTTTCATCTTAAATCCTTTTTTTTCTTCCTTGGAAATTAAGATCTTTTTAGATTAGCAGAGCTATCAAGAGATTAATCTCTAATGCCTTGGTATTAGCTGTATTTGATTCATGTTTTCAGTTTTTATTAATGAATATATAAAAAACTAAAATTAAAAAAAAATATATTTCATCTCTCTTTGACTCGGTCATCTCTGTATTTTCTATTTCAAAATATAAATGAAATCCTATCGTGATTAAATTTTTTTTTGAATTCGAGGAAACTCCATCCCTCGAAAACGTACTTTGTGGGCCCAGGTGAGCGAATAAAACCCCGGCTATCCCAGACTCTTACAAAAGGTGCACACCCTGACTCGAACTTAATATCTCTTGTACAGATCTTAAATCTTTTGTGTGATTAAATAAATATTAATAAAGGGATTATTAATTACTCTAAGAAGTAACCAAAATCTATCATAATTAATCTCCATTTCACCTTAAAAAAAATCTTCAACGGATCAAGAAGATGTGAAATAATAAAAAAGAAAAATAAGAGTGGAGGGGTGGGGTGGGACGTGATTAAACCTTTTGTGATCACGTCATGTCCCCAAGGGACGTGATTAAATAAATATTAATAAAGGGATTATTAATTACTCTAAGAAGTAACCAAAATCTATCATAATTAATCTCCATTTCACCATTAAAAAAAATCTTCAACGGATCAAGAAGATGTGAAATAATTAAAAAAAAGAAAAAGGAAAAAAAAGAGTGGAGGGGTGGAAAAGGGGAGGAATTAAGGGGGAGACAGGAACAGATTGGAACAGCTGTGAAAGGGGTCCATGCTGTGAGGTGTAAGAACGTGCGTGGCGTTTCTGCTGGTTTTGTGAAACCTTCCCAGCAGCCCACCACCACCGTCCTCTCTGATATCTCCGTCGTGTCATTGGCCAGATGGTGCGGTGCACATGCTCCGCGCATCTCCTCCGTATTTTCATCCACTTCTTATTACCTGTAAACCCTCCCTTGTCTCGAGTTTCTTGCCGATACACCCACTTGTCTGAATTATTTAAAATACATGTGAAAATTTGACTGGAGATCAACCGAATCTAATGATTTTCTGAGTTTTTTAAAATAACCTTGTTATTTTTTTATACAAAATAATCACATTTAGTTTTGTTTTCATTTTAAAACTAATAATAAAAATTAACGACCAAGTTAGCATTGAACTAAACCAAACTAATTCAGACCAAACCATATTATATAAACAACTATGTTAAAAAAAATAGCTCAAATGAAAGGCCCGTTAACTTGAACTTTATCTGATTTTTAAGTCTTCATGGGGCATGATATGATGATATAAAATTTGTAATTTGCACAACAAATTTCAAGTTCAAGTTAGGGATATATATCTGTTGTAAGAGCCTTAAATAGTTGGGGTTTTACTTGCTTATCTGAGCTTACAAACTGTGCTTTTTAGATGATGGAGTTTACTCGCATTAAAAAAAAATATATATAAAACTAAATCGGTAAATTTGCCTTGGTTCAAATTAAAATTATGTAGAAAACAAAATTTGGTTCAATTGGATTTTTTTAATCTAAACCAAAATTAAAGCTCACCTCTAATCCATTCCTATCATGATTGTCAAGTAAATTTTTTGATAGCTTAATTGTGTCATTAACAATCAACTAAGTTGGTACTTTTGAAGTCTATTATGCTTATAGAGGTGTTTGACACTGTATTTTAAAAATGTTTTTTTTTTAAAAAAAAATATTTTTATTTTTTATTTTAAATTAAAAAATAGTGTTTTTAAATCATTTTCAGATGCTAATATTAAAAATAATTTTTTAAAAAATAAAAAATATAATTTTAATATTTTTTTTTAAAAAAAAACACTTTAAAAAAAAACTTCAACCACATCACCAAACAATCACTAGATATAACAAAGTAGGTGTGCTTTTCATGTTGCAAACTTGGGTTTAGTTTTGAGAAAATATTAAAAGAACCATTTTATTTTGTATCGTAGCAAATTGCGGTATCCAACATTTTTCTAAGAAAATACAACAATCTTCAAATATGGGATTTTCTATGTATGATATGGGAATTACAATTTACATACTCACTTAAAAATATTAAATTATCTTTTTCTCTTTTATATATAAAAAACTATATTTTCATCACATGGATCTATACATGAACAAATACATGAAGACTATCATATGAGATGCAAGGAGATGCATAAATTAGCATCTATCATCACAGCCAGGACTGCTACAAATCTCGCAGAAGCCTCCTATGGATGCAAATGATATGGTAGTAGCAGTTAAAAAGAAGTTAGTCACAGTTATTCGCGGGAAAGTTAGTTGGCTAATCAGTAGCAGTTCTTAATAATAATCGATATTTTGGAGCCAATTCTACAGGGCCATCAGCTGTCAGCAATCACTGATTCAAGCTTGCGAAAATGGTGGAAAATAACAAGTTAAGAGGTGTGAAGGAGCATTAATTGTAGACAGACAAGCAGATACAATGCAGCCACCAGGAATGGCATGGTGGGAAACTATAAAGATCGATGGTTAGAGAGAAGCATGAACATCGACCAGAGCTGTGGATAAGAAAATGTAAGAAATATTCCTAGCTTAACCTAGTTCTTGCACATCAACTGGGTAGATTTTGTTAAGGAACCATCTCACCTAAAAGCTTAAGCTTGTAAGTGAGGCCCCATAATATGATTTATATTATTCTCTAACACACCCTCTCAGGTGAAAGCCCTTTGGGCTTGAAACTTGCATAGGCCCACATCACCTTGTGCTTGATTTTTATCAAATAGAATAGGGGTGGTGAGATTCGAACTCGTGACCGCTGGGTCAACAAGGCTCTGATACCATGTTAAGAAACCATCTCACCTAAAAGTTTAAGCTTGTAAGTGAGGGCCTCATAATATGATTTATATTATTCTCTAACAGATTTATCCTAGTGGGTGTTTGGTTTTGTGGTTGAGACTAGCCGCTTTTTGATAACCTCTATCCACAGTTTTTATAACCGTGAGACCCACCAAAAACAAGCTGAGGTTGAACCTCAGTTTACAAAAAGCATTGTTTAGATGCTTTTCGTCCAAAACACAGATCATCACACACACTGAACACGGACGAATTCAGGGTTGCTTTCATGCACGACGATCATCGGGAGAAACAGAAAAATTGAGATGACTTGTAATGAAGGACTGGATCTGGTACAGGAATGGAGAGGTTGGGTTTATGGAAGTTGAAATTAGGGTTATCATTAAATGCTCTTAATTTTACGATGAATTGTTTGAAAGATCCCATGGTGGCAAATAGAAATGTCATATTTTATGTGATGCAAAAAGTCCTGGACGGACTTGGTTCATGCAAGGCCACGAATTCAAGGCAGGCCTAAGGATTCTCGAACTGGGCAAAACATGATGTAGTCTTGAGAGTGATCGATTTAGAATATATTCTCCAATATTTTTTTGTTTTTAATTTAATTAAGATGAAGCTATCCAATAGGAAGGAGGCAGGAGGGGTTAGAGAATTTTAAAATCACATTAAACCAAGTAATCTATATCGGAATTAACTTGCCACGCAAGTATTTTGTCATCACCATAACCTTTGAAAACACATCACAGTAACACATTCAATGCATTTGGAGAGTGAAAAATGCAAGCCCAACAGAACACAAATGGCAACTCAAAGATAACCCTAAAGCGGTTAGGGTTCATCCCTCACACTGGAAAAACAAAAAAAAAAAAAAAAAGAAGCCCTACCTCGGATTGAAATCAATCCAAACTTGTCCTATACGGCCACGCCACATGACAATGCCCACAACTCAGCAGCTCGAGTTCCAGGGTTTAAAGCCAAGATGTTCTCTCCTGACTTCTGACAAACATGAAATCTAGCAGTGTTTCTTTCATCAAAGACTCCTTATCCCCTAGTTGTCGGTAGTCAACGCATGCAAATTTTCATTTCCAAAAACGAGAACCCAGCCAGCCTTGCTGGGCTCTCATAAATCAATGGCGGTCTTGCATGTTTACCAGCAAAACGCAGGTGCAACTAGAGTTTGCAATGTGTTGTCAAACAAGCACCACACCTCCACGTGCCCCTCCAAACACTAGTGAGATCCCCAGATAGAAATCTCAAATCTCAAGCAAATGCCATAGTTGATTAGACAACAAAAATAAGAACATGCTCATGATGAAGTTGTGAACGAGTGGAAGAAATTCTAGGGTGAAAAAGAAAACAACGAGGATGAATTTAGAACCCCATCAAGTCAAAAAAAAAAAAAAGGGGTCGCCATCACTTGACGTGATCTATTAACGACTCATAAAGCATCGCTAATTGCCCGCTTTATCAAGGCGACAACTCCCTCTAGAACTAAAATGACTTGCACCCATCAGAATGAACAAGTTGCACTTCCAGCACTTAATGCTTTGCTGTGCCATCAAACTGTATCTGGCCCTTCTAAAGCCACTTTAAACTCCTGGCTCTAGTCACTAAATGAAATGGATGTACAGTGCATGCACTAGTTCATTCTCAACTTGCAACTTCAAATGCAGCTAACCTCGATGTTTCTGAGAGAGGTTCTCAGCCGCAAATTCCACCTGATTTGCCAGTTATGCAATCTGGAAGAAATGCCATGGTAACGTTGATGGATAAAGATCAAAGCACTGAAATGTGAAGATATTAAAAAGATGTTAAGACAGTTTTTCCTTTATGTAATGATTTATATTTTCATTTATAGACTGGAAATGGTACAGGGATCAAATCAAGTACCAGCTGTGTATACAGACAGTCCTATGCTGAGAGATTATTCAGAGTTCAACCACCTAGGAAATCTCTAAGTGCTAGTCTGAGCCTTTGATATCAATCCAGAAAAGGTTAGAAACAGGATAGGTTTTCGTAAGACAGAATTGAAGCATGACTTTGACTATTTGTTTTTGCATAGACCCATTACACTTGGTCATTTCTATGCTTCCTAGGTTCCTGCCCAAATATCTCAGTCGTGTTTATGACAAAGATAGGTAAGAGAGACTCAATGATGCAAAAGTTCAAAAAGTATACCTTAAAACAATTTTTAAATAGCAACTCGTAGATTAAAAAGCAAAGATTCAGACTAAAAGAATGAGATACAATCATCACAAGAAAAGGAAGGTTTCAAGAATAGTACAGGAGATTATTGCCAACTAAAATTACAAAAAGATTACCAAAATGTTCTTTTATCTCACTCACAAAAATCCAAATTTGGAGAGGGCGAGAGCTTCAGAATAATGAACTTCATAAGGTTGCAATTAGACCAATAAGGCCCTTGCCGAGATATACTCGAGGCCTTATAGAGAAATTGCTACAAAAAGACATAATGAATTAATTAGACGATTTAGCTCTTGTTAGCATAACAACAGTTGAATTGCTTTGAAAAAATGCACAAGGCGACGAAGAGAGGAATTTAAATTTGAGAAAATATAAACACATCTAAATTAAACAGCATTGAATTGCTGACATGACTCCACAAAGCCTTATTTAACACTACCACATAACTTTTGACACGTTCTTTTTTCTAACGTGTCCTTGTAATTTTGACACTAGTTCTGATCTGTCTGAGCCACTTACATATTTTGTTGACATATTGTTCCTATCAGAATGCATCTCTAGCTAGAGTATGTGTCTAACGACCTGAAATCTGGCCGGCAGACCTCCCACACTTTACCCTCTTCAAAGAAAAAAAAAAGCTAAAGATAACATGCTTGGTTTTAACATTCCTTCTTTACTCAGTTTGTTCCTTCCATTCCTTTAATATGTGCATGTATTTCTCATGCACATGTATGAGTGTTTGAATGCTAGTTTTATTACTGAAATGAAAATATCCATAGGTGCGAAATAAAGCTTTTCTTTGTTATGCCCAAAACTTTTTGACTGTTTTCTAAAACAACAGTCAATGGAATGGCGTAACCAGCATAAATGGTATAAAAAAGCAACAGCAATCGCATCCACATAGACCACAAACATATCACTGATCACCCATCTCTTCTAAGCTTGATTAATAAGTCACCCATTAGCTTGATGAATTAGTGGAAGCTAAATGTAACATTTTCAAATAATAAGATCGTGTTAAGTCATAAGTGTCACATAAATTCATCATAAAAAAGTGTGACAGAAGTAGAATTAAATAGAGACAAGTTACGTTGTGTATGATGCACTCAAATGAATCCGTATGATGATGTGCTCATAAGCTGCACGGGATTAAGGTAAGACTCGTGGGGTAAAGGGTGGGTGGGGGCTGTGTACAAGCGAGCCCTTCAAATTTACTAGTTCCAAATATTGGGTAGTTAAATGTAGTATATCCATACAATTAGACCATAATAAAATATGATACAAGCTTAATATACAGAAAAATATGCACTACTGAGCATTAAAAGTACACAGATTAAATACAAGATTGCAAGGTGATGCGCTCAAAGTGTTGCATGTGGTTAAGGTAAACCTCATGGTCTTGTATCCTACCGATCAACAGAAAAGCAGAACAGTGTGGTAAGATAGTCAACTGGGTTCTAACTCCAAATAATTGGGATGATATTTAGCTGAACATCTACTGCCATGCGATGAGTGGGTGGCACTATCGAAGATCTAATTGCTCAAACAATAGTGTTTGACAGAGAGTTGAAGGTACAAGAAAAAAAACACCACAGTTAACAGCAAAACAATGACAATTAAAAATAGGAGAAATAAATCTTGGAATTTTCATTTTCAAACTAACTAAATTTGTCTCTAGCATCATTAGCAATGCCTACAAGTTAGAAATGGACTTGAAATTATTTACCTTCCGAAGAAAAAGGAAGGCAAAGAATGTAGTCCATGAAGTGAAGGTCTGTGATCTCATCTTAAACTCAACTGCATAAAAAAAGAAACTCTCAAATCTGCAATTTGTTAGCATGGTTTTCAAAATGCCAGATGCCATGTGGTAAACACTGTTGCAAGAAGGAAGCTAAAACAATGATGCTGTACAGTATAAAGCACAGGTTGGGGAAGGGCCTTCTTCAAGCATAAAGTATCTCCATAGCAATAATAGCAAGTAGACCAAGTGCTGCCATTCATATTCCAACAGAATCAGCAAAACAACCAAAAGATCCCTTCCCGCACTGTCTAACTGATATTGTAAGGAGTTCATCACTTGTTTGATTCAGTTTGCAACACAGGCGACGTGGTGACTGTCCATGATAAATATTTAAAATGTTCAGAGTAAAATCAGAGTAAACAATGCTGAGAACATTACTATAATACAAAAGGAACTCACCAAATGCCAGTTCTTTAGAGGATACCCCAAAGCCTGAATACGTCTCACATGAGGAAGAGGAGCTGAACGAGGAAAGCAGAGAACTTTTCTTTTGAAATCATCTTTCAATCTCCCCGCCCGCACATATGTACTCAGAGTATTGTTGCCTTGTCTTTCCACCTCTTCTAAGAAGAAGAGGACTGGACTCTTACAAACAGATTTGGAGGGATCCCTAGTATCCAAATCAAACTCATCCAGATTATGAATCTTGTTCCAAGCAGAGTAAGTCATTTCTGAGCGCTCAAGTACCTGGGGTTGCACAATGCTTGGGAACACTTGAATAGCATAACCAAGAGAGACAGAAAAGGTTAGGCGGCGCACGCGGTCATAACAGATTGATCGCTGCAAGAAGCTCATAGGATCAACCTTCATGACCTTAGTGAAGAGTTTCAAACTGTCCAAAGAGCTCAACCCAGGGTAAATAGGCTCCACAGCTTCTACATGATGAATTGACACAAAGGGTGCAATCGGGTGTGCAGATAAAAGACCATGAGCACTTCCCCTGATATCCCACTGCCATAACAAACCAATCACAACTTAAATCCTAGAATTCAAGGGGCCTAATTCCCCAGATTTTTATGGTCAACGTTCAATCCAAGAAGTTGACTTAAATATAAAATCACTAACTTCTTATCAGCAGGAGCCATAACACATAATTACAATTGAAATGCAGGTTGTCTAAGAGGTAACAATTAGAAAATGATTAAGAGCAGGAGTGTAGTGGTAGTAGATAAACAAACCTGGTGAAACCCATGTTCTCTAGATAAAGGAACGCCAAGCTCCGAAATACAAGCGTGGAGTCTATCATCACTTCCATGTAACCTGTGATATCTCTCAAGACAATCATCAAGAACACTATAAAGCGCCTTGGCAAGAGGATAACTTATAGCAATCCCGCCACCTCCATAAGCCATATTATGACTAAAATAAGTATTAGCAGAGTGACTCTCTGAAGGACCACCAATATAAACCATTTCATTATAATCATACTTACTCAATACATCAACCAAATTATCTACACTAAAAATAGTATCATCATCTCCCAAAACAAACCATCGAACATCAGACAAACCTAGTCGGAAAGTTTCCAACACAATGCGCGCAATCCGAAGCCCAGAAGGATGTCCAGTCGGATTCGTGTACCAGAACCGCGAAGTATCCTCCGAAATCATAATCCTTGGCAATGATTCATCCCATTCTTTATCATCCACTTGCTCTTCCAACCAAACATGACCCCGCATTGAAGAATTGTTTCTCCACCATAGCCTTATAAACTCTTTCCTTCTCTTCCACAACTGAGAAGACCCTGCAATGCCGAAAACTATATGATTTAACGCTAGCCGTGCTCCATCTCTTCGTCTCTCATCCTCCGATAGGCTCCTGTTTCTTCCTAATGGAAGAGACGGAGCAGTTCCTTCTAGAAACAAATCCTTATCTTCTTCCTCAATCCCACTTGGATTCTGACTTTGTGGTTTCCACGGGAGCTTATGCGGACTGCCTTCCCAGTTCTTAAATCTATGCCAACACCGAGCAGTAGTGCCAGAGAAAACAAGAGACAGCCAGGCTGTAGTGGTAATCACGAGTGCAGCCACCACAACCACGGCGGTACAAGTCCTGCTCTGACGCCATCTACGACTGCGATTGCGGGGCGGCGAGCGGCAGAGAGGGGAGGTGGAAGAGGAAGAAGAATCCATAATGATTTTGTGTTGTTTGGATGAAAAGAATCATCTCCTTCTCATAAGAGATCGGATAGAAAGAATCTGTCGAATAGAGAGAGATTTGTTGCAATTTGGTCTGCTCGGAGAGATTAAGGAGAGGTTTTTGGGTGTTTTAAGTGTCTGTGGGCGTAATGGTGATTTTATTTTTTATTTGAAATTTGAAATTTTGAAATATAATATATTAAGAGATTTTATTATTTAAAGAGGCTCACCTCACCCAAAGCTAGGTATGATAATAATAAAAACATTAATTAAAAAAAAAAACACTGGAATTGACCACGTTTTACTTAAATTTAACTGCGTTGGTTAAATTTAACAATTTAATTTGAAATACCAATATGAAATAAAATCAGATGAAGTTCTAAATTAGGTATTTATCAGCTCAATTAATAGAATGGTTTAATAGCTATAGTTTATTCTATTAATTTTTTTAAAATAAACAAAAAACTTATTGAAATTAACTTGTCTGGATCCTCATACAAATTTAGTTGGATTAATTGGATTTAACCGAGTTCATTTTTAAAACCGGTTGGAAATAAAATTAATTAAGATGAAATTTGTAATTGGCTAGTTATTTGATTAACAATTTACCCATAACCTTAAAATCCTTGTCGTTAAAAACAGGAAGAAATTTCTTTAAAATATTGAATTGATAGTCTCATGTTTTGAAGGATAAAGTTTTATTTCAAAACTGTTCAAAACAATATGTTTATATATTCATGCAAAAAAAAATATATGTTTTTTTTTCATTTATATCTATATTTTTTGTTTGAAAAAACAATCAAACACCTTGGGCTCCATAAATCTTTTTAATCTTTTTCATTTAGAGGTGAATGCATTTTATATTTATTATTTTTTTAAATGCTAGGAAAAAATTCATCTTTAAAAAATATATTTTATTCAATTTAGATAAGTGAATAAAATTTTAGTTGTTTCAGATTTTTACTAGAAATTGTGCGTCCAGATTTGAACTCAAAGACCTCCTCTTTATGCAGATCACAATTTATTTATCATCATCATCACGTCTTGAGATACTTTATATTTATTATTGTTAAAGATTAAAAGCAATTTAAAACCAAACAAATTCAACTTGCGAGTACAAAAAAAAAAAAAAAAATTATTCATGGGTCATTTCACATCCTTTACACCGCTTCATATTCTCTCATCAATGTGTACATTAACGAATATATAATAATGTGCACATGTGCATTTGTATGATAAAGATCAGTCCACTGAATAAAATTAAATCTATTGCTTTACATTTTACCTTTATTTTTTGTGCCATGAGAGCACGTGAGGCAAGAAGAATAAACTCTTTTTTTTAATTAGCCAATTTTATTCATCGTCATCTTCTTCTTCTTTTATTGCTCTCTATAATATGCTTTAATTAAGAACATATCCTTGTCCTTATGAGATAATGTATTATTATGCCATGCCTTATGCGTTCACATTGGATAGTATTAGAGAATAATATAAATCATATTATGTGGTTTCACCTAACAGCTTAAACTTTTAGGTGGGATGGTTCATTAACATGATATTAGAGCCTTGTAAACTCCGCGGTCACGAGTTAGAATCTCACAAACATCATTCTATTTGATAAAAATCAAGCACAAGGTAGTGTGGGCTTATGTGCAAATTTGAAGCCCAAAAAACTTTCACTTGAGGGTATGTTAGATGAGATGGTTTCTTAATAGATAGTCTGCAAAAAGTTGTTCTAAATCATTAGATATTTTACGAATTCTTTTGGAGTTTTTAAAATAATACCCCTTCAATAAATGAAATGCATAGATAATTATAATAATTTTTCCTCGAATAGTTTTCCAATTTATAACTACGTCGATACAAGCCTCTTCGACATTATAATAATTTTGATAGTTATGATTTTAGGAAAAATAGATGTAAATAAATATATTTAAATATGATTTTTTAAAATCATTATTGTGAAATCAATTTTTTCTTCTTAGTTTCTTACAAGTGAACTTGTTTTGTTGTGCCTAGATTTTGATTTTATTGAAATTGAAGTTAGATTTTTCTCCCTTAAACAAAATTAAGATTTTCAAAGTGTTTTTAGTTATATTTTAATGATTTTGATATGTTAATGTTAAAAAATAAAAATAAATAAATAAATATATTATTTTAAAAATTTTAAAAATACTCACATTACAAAATACACCCAAGAACATGACACTAAACAATTATATTTATTTGATAACTACCATTAACAAAGTTCAAACGTGTTTTTTTTTCCCTAGATAAACATCCTATGGGTCATCTCCATTCTTTTAAGCCCACCAGAGGCCATTGACATTTGAGAAATAGGTTGATAAGGATTTATTTTCTTGGTTTATATGTAAGAGGGAATTAATTAGAAAATAAATATTTTTTCTATAAGAAAACAAGAAAAAGAAATTTAAATATCTTTTAAAACATTGTGTTGATGATTCTTTATTCTAAAAATTAGTATTTAAAAAATATTATCTAGGAGATTAGTATTTATAAAAAAATGTTATTAAGTTAGCACAAATAAAAGCTAGAAGAATTAAAAGAGAGAGATTTTAAAATGATATATTTTCACTTTTTTAAAATTATTTTTGATATTAACACATGAAAATAATCTTCAAGGGAAAAAACTATTTACGGAAGTCAAGTTAATAATATGATTTTTTGAATAGAGTAAATATAATATTTTTTATATATATACTTTGATGAGGAAAAATCATTTAGAAAAATCAATTCTATTTTAATATATATAATATTAATATAATTATTTATTAATTACAATTTAATCAAAACCACTTTTTTATATAAAAAGATATTAAATAAACTCTTGGTTCTTTTGATTAATATATAGAAATAACTTGTCAGTTTAAAAATATTATTTTAGCTTATTAATATAATTTTTATATTAGAGTTGTTCTAACATGTTTTCTCGTAGAGCACCAACATTTCTTCTTCTTTTTTTTCCTCAACAATTATCTCTCCCAACTTGTCTCCTCAGAGACATCAACGAGTTCATGTGAACAACCATGTATTTTTTTATTTGTCATAAATAAAAAACCTCAAAACTTTGTCTCCTTTTTTGCAGGCGTGAAGAACCATAAGATCCTGACAATTGAGGAGTGTTTCAGAAGTTGCTTCACGTCATTTATTGCCATGGAAACAAAACTAAATTAAGGGGAGAACTGCTGCAGGTGATTTACAAAGTCAGTAGTCATATGAACGAATTAAAAAAAATATTTATTTTTTATATTAAATTAAATTTTTTAAATTATTTTTATATAATAATATCAAAAATAATTTTAAAATATATTATTTTAATATATCATTTCTATGCACGATGCTTGCGGTTTTGGGCACAGATGCGAGCTCTGAGCCTCCAAATTTTAAAAGACACAGGCGGTGCCCTTTGCTGGGTTTCGAGAATAAAACAATAAAAAAACTTTCTTTAATTAATGTAGTTGCTTAGGGTTCGGTAAGAGATTCGTGACACAGAGGTCAGGCCATTGAGACAAATAAATTACTCTTCCTGCACATGTCAATTTATAATTTAATTATTGGATAAATCTAGAATTTATTCTATTATTTTTTTTTAGTTTTGATGGAGTTAAGTTTAATTTCTCAAGTTAACTAAGTTTAATGTGTGTTTTGGAGTGATCAAATCAAAGAATAAACTCAAATCGAGACAAAGGTGAGATGCAATAGAAAGGTTATGTGCCTGTTTGAGAGTATGGTTGCGGATGCTTTTGAAATTACTTTTTATTTAAAAATGCATCAAAATAATATTTTTTTTTAATTTTTAAAAATTATTTTTGATATTAGCACATCAAAATTATCTAATATATATATGTATATATATATATATATATATATATATATATATATATATATATATATATATATAATAAAATCACGAGTTTAAGTTTACATTTACAATGCTTATGAAAATTCTTATCTTTTATTTGCTATTGATATTCTATTTGCTTCCACGTGCATCATATGTTAAGTAGCATAAAACTGTTTTTTTTTTCTTTTAATTTTCCAGTTTTTTGTTTTCCAAATTTAGTATAAATTTGAAAGATTGAATATTACTTGTTGTGAAATAACAACTAATCTGAACATGGGCTGTGAAGGAAAAGTCTTAAACATTTGGAATATATCTGATTTTATTCATGCATCTTTAGTTGAGAGATGTTCTGCATGTCAGAGTAAAAGTTAATAGAGAATTTAGTTAAATAAATCGAAAAAACATAAATTTAGCATTGTATTTTAAAAATATTTTCGAAAAAATAAAAAATATTATTTTAATATATTTCTAAATAAAAATCACTTTAAAAACAACCACAACCACCACTATCTAGGGGGTGTTTGGCCCCGCGATGCGGCCTACGGTTGAGGCTCGCCGCGGGGCCAAACACTGCTAATACCAAACGGGACCCCATATTATTTATGTGGGTCCCACTAAATTTCTGCGGTTCAACCTGGTTTTGAAAAGCATCGAAAAGATGCTTTTCAAAATGAACGCAGATGTAGCGAGAGGGGGAGGGGGTTGAATAGAAGAGAAGATAAAAAAAACTTTGGAGTTTTACACAGAGGGGGGACGAGAGAAAAAAAAAAATTGACGTAACAGGGGAAGAGGGGCAAAATTTACACGTAAAAGAGAGGAGAAAAAACCAGGGAAGAAACGAGAAATTATGGGGAAATTTACAGAAATTTTAGCAAAGAAAAACAAGAAAATATCACACAAAAATAACATCATCATCCCTCATTCCCCTCGGCAACCAGCTCCTTCTCTCTCTCTCTCTCTCTCTCGGTTTGCAAGTGCTCTCTCTCTCTCCATAGTTAGAGACCACTCAACATCATCCTTATCACCACCGTGAACTTCCCCTACACACTAGCAACCTAACCACACTCTCCGGCGAGGCAACAACCATGGTTGCAGCAGCTGCAACGTGAGCCCCGTCACCTTTGGAAGCTTCCTCTGGCCACCACAGACCATCATTTCTGACGCCACCACAACAAGAATTATCACCTCTACCTCCTCTACCCAATGGTACTAACAAGTACACCTTTCATCACACTTGAAAAATTAACTATTCATCATCTTCTTCACCTCGTCGACTGCATGCAGGCTTGCGTAAAATGGGCAGTGGGTCACGGCTTTGTGCCCGACCCAAACCTAAAGGGAGTTGGGTTGGACTGGAGGCCCAACCCATGTGCAATGGGTTGTCACTCCAACCCACAGTTTTTTTTTGTTTTATTTTATTAAAAACATATAAAAATTAAAAAATATATAAAAATATATTTTTTTCAACATCAACCACAACAACAGCTATGTCAAACATGATCTCTTAAACCTGGTTCCAGCCGGGACCTAGACTTGGTGGCCATGGAGCCGACTTGGGACTAGGGGTTTTATTTTTAAGTTGTTTAGGCAAAAGAACATGATTGGTGCTAGCTTCAGCACGTAGCTTTCCAAGCTATTTTTAGTAGCATCTTTCTGGCGTGTTTCGAAGACAACATTTTCGAAGTACATTATTGAATAACCATCATGATTTTCTAATGTCTTTTATACTGTATTTTAAAAGTATTTTTGAAAAAAAAATATTTTATTATTTTAAATTAATAAATTTTGGTATTTTTATATGCTGACATCAAAAGTAATTTTTTAAAAATAATTATTTTGATGTATTTATAAATGAAAAAATATTTTAAAAAATAAATTCAACCATACTGTAACAAAGATTTCTTGAATACCTCGTAAATCAAAAGTCGTATTTTCCTTTCAGAAGACATTCAATATGGAAGCAGTTTTGCCCTTTGCTGACATTTGGTCTTTGGCGATTGATAACCTCCTAGAATAAAGTTAGCAATGTAAACATGAAGGACCAAGTTGTATTTTTTTATAATTTCAAGTTCAAGTTTTATGATTATTAATATAATAATAACTAAAAATTTATATGATTGTTAATTTTAGAGCCTATAAAATTAATTAATGTATATACAAACCGGTTAAACACCAACATTAATAAAAGGAAAAAAAAGTTAGCAATGTGTGCAGCGAAGCTGCATGAAATAGATCTATTGTTTTTATTTAAAACTTGTGTTTTTAGTTTCTTTTTTTATTTAAAAATAATGTATAGTTGATACATGTCTTGTTTTGAAACCAAAGTAGTTATCACTTTATAAATATACTATAATCATTTAATATTAATATCTTTTTATTATATTTTTATTATTATTTTATTTATTGAAAACTTAAAACAATAATTGTTGACTAAGTATATGTTTGTTACTGTGGTTGATTTGATTTTGAAAGTAGTTTTTGTTTAAATATATTGAAATAATATTTTTTATTTTTTAAAATTTATTTTGATATAGCATATGAAAATAATATAAAAATATCAAAAAAATTAAAATAAAAAATAAATATTTTTCAAAAATATTTTTAAAATAGAGTGATAACTCATTTTGCATGGATTTGTTTTCAACGTTACCCTTATTACGTTTGCTTCAAGTGATGTATTGTCAAATCACCCTCTCTTTAAAACGGATGTGGATATTTAAGTAGTTGTCTTTCAATTTACATTTTAGTCACTCCAAGAAGTATAAATATTTGGTATTGTTTTGCTTTTAAATTTTAATTATTAAAGCATATCACTATTTTTTTTTAAAATGATTTTACCTGGAAAAAATGAAAGTTTCTAGATATGTTTCAATGATTTTTAAAATGTTAATATTAAAATTATTTTAAAACTTAAAATATTTTTGCAAAAAACATCCTCCGTATATGTGTATATTTGCTATTGTTTTTCTTTTAAACTGGTGTTTTTAGTTGCTTTTTTATTTATTTAAAAATAATGTTTCGTTGATACTTGTCTTGTTTTGAAACCAAAGAAGGAATTACTTTCAAAATATACTATAATTATTTAACATTAATATTTGTTTAATCATATTTGATTATTTGTATTTTATTTATTGAAAATTTAAAACAATAACTGTTGACTAAATAACCATTTAGTGGTGTAGTTGAGATTAATTTTGAAAATGTTTTTTTATTTAAAAATGCATCAAAATAATATTTTTTTTATTTTTAACATCAAGCTATAAAAATGATCTAAATATATTAAAAAAACTAGTTTAAAATAAAAAATAAATTTTTTAAAAAAAGGTATAACTAATGGAGTGATTGTCCCTCTTTACCTTCTCATTTATTGCATTATCATTTTGCATGGATTTTTTTTCAACATTACCTATATTTACGTTTGCTTGGAGTGATGTATTGTCAAATCACCCTCTTTGATACGGATGTGGATATTTAAGTAGTTGTTTTTCTATTTCACATTTTAGTCACTCCAGAAGAAGTATAAATATTTGGTATTGTTTTGCTTTTAAATTTAAATTATTAAAGCAAATCAATCTATTTTTTTTAAATTGATTTTATCTGGAAAAAATGAAAGTTTCTAGATATTTTTCAGTGATTTTAAAATGTTAATATTAAAAATTATTTTAATGTATTTAAAATAATTTTTGCAAAAAACATCCTACGCTATGTTTACCAAATACACTATTAATATTTTTTTTAATTTAAAAATAGGGTTTGGTTAAAACATGAAAGAAAAAAACGTGAAATTGTGTGCAAACTTAGAGTATCTTTTTTTTCTTTTAGATTTCAAATAATTTAAAAATCTTGTTTTTGGTTTTCAAGAAAAGAAGATTTACAACAAAGTTTTTTAAAACCAAACTTGTTCTCAAAAGTTTCCAATTTTTTTCTTCCTTCTAGCTAGGGATGAGTAAAAAAACCAATTAAACTGAGAAAATAAAAAATATTAACAAATAAAAAAACCCAATTAAACTGATACTAAAATGCTATAATTTTTTTTATTTTTCCAATTCAGTTCATTTTTTTTGGTTTGCTTCTATTTTAGTTAAATAGGATAAACTTGGTTAAAGTAAAAAATTAAATTTATTTTTCGGTGTTTTAGTTAAAAAAAATCAAACCGAACTAAAACCGGTGAGTTTTAAACCAAGTCATGAGATAGGTTCATGGGTTTTGTCCAGGGACTGATCAGGCTGCCCAAATCATACCAAGATCGGACCAAGGGGAGCTTGGGAGCTCAAGCCAGGACTAGGATTAGGACGCACATGGTTCACACAAGATTGGGCTTTGAGTTGGACATGGGCCAGCACACACGAGTCTTAGGCTAGGACCAGGTTCGAGGCATCAAGATTTGGGTTAGGGGGTTTCGAGTTCGAGACAATACCAGGTTTGAACCGCTTAGGGTTTTAGCGAGATCATGTTTGACATTATATTTTAAAAATATTTTTAATAAAAAATTAAAATATTTTTATTTTTTATTTTTACATTAAATAATTTTTTTTGGTATTTTTTGATTATTTACATGTGCTGATATCAAAAAATGAATTTTTAAATAATTAGGTGTTTTAGCTTGGAGAAACTTAATAATTAAATATGAAAGAAAGATCAATAATTAAATATGTCCTCAAGAAGCGTAAATATGATGACAGAGGACTTATGATCTACACAATATTTCGTTTTTGACCTCGAGTCAGGACATATATCTCCTATAAGAGTATGATATTTTACTCGCTCACCTGGATTCATAAAATACGCTTTTCAAGATATGAGTTCCTCATGTTCAAAAAAAAAAGTTTTTCTTTAAACGAATATTTTAATTATGATTATAAAACCCACTATGAATGTTTTTATTTACAGGAGAGGGTCGGATTGGTTCACCCTCGAGGCCGAAGCTTCCCTGCAAAGAGATTGCAAAAAAATGAATTTTTTTGCGGCCAAACGTATATTGAAGCCCACATATTTCAAGCATATATTAGCTACCACGAGAGTGGTTCGGCAGTATTATATCCTTTCGAGCTACCATTAAAGAATAAAATAGTATATAATAAAATAATCAGGAAAAATGTCTCCATAGAATACACTTATCGAAACATTTTTTTATGTTTCGAATATCTTTTTCGAGATACCATTGAAAGACAATTTCAATACAGAGTCGGTTGCTCAGGGTGCTTAGTTTATATCGGTCCTTTATCGTGTTTCTTCAATTTCGGCAGGCCGATTTCTCGGGTTGTAGAGCCATCGAAATTCGAAACATGCATGCATGAACCCCTGTTTCCTTGATTCTTTTTTTTTAAAAATAAAATAAAAAAAAAAAAAATAAACCTAGTCTCTTGATTTGGCACACGGGAAGGAAGACAATGAAATCCTAGCGATTTGGTATAGATGACTAGTCAACCTCACAACATTAGAAACACCATTTTAAATAATAAGATTATTAAATTCAGCTCGGCCCGGCAAGTTAGTTGAAATATCTAAAATATAAATTAGTTTGAACATCACAATAAACATGATAAAAAAAAAGGAATAAACCCAATTAAAAACTCATTAATTTAAAATAAAAATAAAATAGCATTATTTAATTTTAAAAAAAAATGAATTACCTCGAAGTAATTTAGACTTAAAATAAAAAAGGAATATAGGGTTACAACATATTAGACAAGATTAATAGTTGCCTAGGATTCGGTAAGAGATTCATGACACGGATGCAATTTAGAGAAATAAGTTACTATGCCTCGATCTCGATATGCTTTTTGCACGAATGTGTGTTTATGCAACGTTTAAATTTATTTTTTGCTGACAGAATCTACTTTATTATTATAATAATTATTATTATTATTGCTAGGCCAATGTTAATATTCTCGCAGCACAAAAGTCAAACCAGCAGGAAAGAGCCAAAAGAGCAGGTTAAAGTATTTGGAATTCCCTGCCTTTTTTTCTTTTTCTTTTTCTTTTCTTCCTTTGAAATCATTCAGGTTTTATCTATCATCAACTCCTACTTAATTAACAGACACTCTTTTTTATTTATTTATTTATTTATTTGGTTTTAGTACTAATTACTCCCTCCAATACTGAATTTAATATATATATATATATATAATATCTATCATTAGCCAATATTTGACAAGCGTGTTTACATTACAAAATTAATTAATAAATGAATAATTGTTTTTTTCCCACTACATGAATTGTTGCATTCATCACATGGATTCTCGATAGAGATGGGAATAATAATTAAGAAGTTATTTACATTTTTTGTTCAAAGAAAATATGCGAAACCCAAAACATTTTTAGAGAATAAAAAACAAAAATTACCCGTCGAATCGAATTATAAAAGCCTTAACATTTATTCACATTGTTTTCGTTTCAAAAGATTTATTATATATTTACATGTATAATATGATTTCGAATCTTTTTTGTTGTATTTTTATTTGTTAATAATGATATTGAGATTGATGTTGCACCATCAATTAGCACTCCATTATAAATTTTAATTTGTTTAATTGCCAAGGTTATTGATGAGTTGATATGATAATGACCTATATATATATATATATATATATATGTGTGTGTGTGTGTGTGTGTGTGTGTGCGTGTGTGTGCATTTTAAATTTTTGTTTTTATTTTATTTGTTGAGAGTGATGATTGATATCAATGTTACATCATCAATTAACAATCCATTATATAAATTTTAATTTGTTTAATTTTCAAGGTTAGTGATTACTATATGCATTCTAAAATTTTATTCAACTTTTATTTTATTTTATTTTATTTGTTAAAGAGTGATAATTGGTATCAATGTTACATCATCGATTAATACCCCATTATATATAAAGTTTAAGTTGTTTAATTGTCAAGTTTAGTGAGTTCATGTGACAATGACCACTAGATGCCTTCTAAAATGATCCGATTTCCATCTACAAAATGAAAAATCTGAGATTTATTTATTTATTTATTTATTGAAGGAGATCTCTCCATAATTATTTTTCCTTAAATCCCATTAAACACATTCCTATTAGTGTATAAACTATATTAATTAGATGGAATACCAACAAGAATGTTTGGTAGAAATTCTAATCGATAAAAACAAAGAGACATGGAAGTGTGATGCTAAAATTTGAAGAGGATCGATTTGACTACGATTATCTGCGTCATTATGGATGGAGAAATAGAAAAAATAAAAATAAAGAGGATGAGCTTTATTAAAGAGTAATGTAGTAAAAAAAATATTAGAAGAAATAATTTTAAAAACTTGACTTGAAAATCTATCCATGATATGATTTAGATTATGGTATGAAAAGATTAACCAGAGTTAATTATTTAAAAAAAAAATCAAAATAACATTGTTTTTTACTACTTTTTACATGGTTTTATCTAGCTGCGAGCGAATTCACTCTTGTCTATTTATTTCTCTTAACAAATAATATTAATAATATGTTGTGTTGATCTAAGTTGTGTAAAACTAGTGTTCTTATTTGATATACTTGTCAATACATCTCATACATTGAATTAATGAGTTTTATAAATTAATTGGTTGAAGTTTTTAAAAAAGTGAATATAATAAGTAAATTTGGGTGAGGTTAAACACTACTCATAATCATTAATCCTCTTATTTATTTATTTATTTTTAATATATCAAAACTAAAGTTTGCAAAACATGTATATAATTATTGATTAGTGGGTAAAATAATTATGTTCCACAAAAATGATGTAAATCTCAAGTACCTAATTATCACCCACTAATTTAATTAAGAGTGATCCAAAAGTACCATGTGCACCAATTATCATCAATATTGCTTGCAATCATTCACCATGCTATATAATTTAATTTATTTTTTTACTGGCTCTACCTTAAAATAAAAAAGAAAAAGTGACTTGCAATTTGACAATTACTAATCAACCAATAATTAATGACATATAACGTACCATCTTCATCACATTTCGTGTATTAGAGCCTACTCGGGAAAGAGAGAGATTGAAGGGGATGAAAGAATCTAATCAAAGGTTAAGCTCCGATTTTGTGGATGGCATAATGCTGCCTATTAATTATTTTATTTAATTTTGAGTTAATGGTTTCAATTAAGAGGATGTTTGGGATGTGTTTTTCAATTTTAAATAATTTTTTAATATTAACACATTAAAATCATATAAAAAATACTTTTTTCTAAGCTAAAAATACTTTAAAAAGATTTATAATCAAGTTATGATAAAGAAAAGAAGAGAGAAAGAAAGAAAGGATCTAATTAGAGGTTAAAGGTCCAATTTTATACCTGCTTGAGAGTGTGATTGTGGTTGTTTTTGAAAATATTTTTCGTTCAGAAATACATCAAAATAATATATTTTTAATTTTTTTTATTAAAAATAATCTTAAAATACCAAAAAAAAATTTAATTACAAATTTAATTTTTTTTTAAAAAAGTATTTATAAAACGCGATACCATATACAATCCATTTCATAATGTAAAAAATGTTGGCCTATTAATTGTCATATTTAATTTTGAGTGAATGATTGCCTTCTTGGATTCAAAGTATGGCAATGAAAAGAACTAGCAACCTAAATTTGACTTGGCGATTGTTTTTTATTATTATTATTTACACATCATTAGATTTAAAAAATCAATCTTTTTTTTGTTTTCTTTCTACTTTAATAATGAGTAATTGCGTGTTGCTGTTAGCACGCAGCCATCTTCCTTTCTCATTCATGAAAATGAGAGTAAATCTCTCATGCCATCTTTCATTGTTGTTTTGTTTTCTTGTGTTCAAATCCTCCCTCGAGTGTGCATGTATTATTTTGTTGCAGAAATATTAGTTATGTTTATAAATTAATTAATATTATTTTTTCTGCTTTTTTTTTCCCCTACATTTCTTATATATATATATATATATATATATATATATATATATATATATATTCATTTTAAATGCTATAATATCTATACATGAAATAGAGTTCATAAAAGAAATCATGAAGTTTGTAGTTATTGTTTCGTGATAGAATAAATAAAGATGATGAGAATATAAAAGATATATCTTTTTTATATTTTAAAAATAAAAGAATCACTCCAAAAGAAAACATATATTCTTCTCATACATATACATATAGATATAGATACATCCTTTTATATCTGTATTTTTAAACACTTAAACTCATCATCCTTCTCTCTTTATTCTCTCAAAAAGAAAGAGTTCTCTTTTGTGAGTCAATGGCCGTCCATGATTACGTTTCTCAAATTAATTTCGGGCCTCCAAACTATTATGGAAGGGTTGATTTGATCCTCAATGTATATAAAGTTTCAATTCACACCCCTGATTTTATATAATATAGTTGATGCAATGCCACCCTCCCCTTTTAATACTATTATTTATTTCTCTCTTTTATATATCGAAACTGGTAAACAAATATTACCCTAACATACCCAAAATAAAATCAAAATCATAGCAACAATAGAATATAAATTTATATAAATTAATGTGATATTTAAAAATCACAAATTTAATCCCCTATAACTTGTATATTGCAAGGATTACCTTTTGTTTTTCAAACAATCACTAGAATGTTTTTTGATTATTTTTTTATTAATATGAATATCCGGTTCAACTTATACGTACCTCAACTAATCCAATAAACACTGAAATATATGATCATGTAAGTTTTTAGTAATTATTATATTAATAATCAAAAAAAATTCGAATTTTATACCACATGAAAACAACCATAGCTCTTGTCAGCGGGTCCACCCACCCATTACATGGCTATCTTTTGACCAATACTTGCTAATAGAGATGAAGTCATTGTTTAACTTTTAAAAAACAGGACAAAAATTTGCTTGACAAGCAAACTACATCAAGCAAGATAATAATAATTAGTTAATGATCTTGAGCACTAATTTCCTTTCCAATTTTATATTTTTTTTTAAAAAAAAGAAGGCTGTCAGATTCTGACTCCTTATAACTCCTTGCTCACCATACACAAATCTAAGGCTGCTGTGTGAGAGATGTTTCTGCGGGTTCTGGCAGTATGAGACTTGTTCCAACCAGAGGTCCAATTGTCTGCAGGTTTTGGTGGTGCTGGCCCATCACTTCAAATAATTTCTTATTGTATCTTCTCTGCTACTTCTCTCAGCTCACCTTCCCAGGCGGCTGCCCTCCAGCAACCCGCCACTGCCGCCACCCCCCTGGTGCTGCTCTCCATCCACCGACAGCTGTTCCTTTAAAACACCACCACTCTCTCTTTGACCATAGATTTTGCCATACCCCTCACTGCTTCTCTGCTTCTTCTTCTCTTGCTTGCCGCCATCATGGGATGCTTTCTCGGACTCAAACTCAGACGCAGAAGACTTAACAAGAAGGCCGATGCTGTTGTTGCTGCTTCAAATGGGAGTAATGATCTTGGTCCCGAGAAGGAAAAGGATTTTGACCATGGTGCTCAAGCTTGTGTGAGGAAATACAACTGGAGCGAGATAGAGAAACTGTCAATGAATTTCTCTCAGATTGTTGGGTCAGGAGGGTTTAGCACAGTATACTTGGGCCACTTGCCTGGTTCCAGTCTCGGGGCCATCAAGATTCACTGCCCAAGTGACTATCTCAACAGAGTCTTCAAGCAAGAACTGGACATTCTTCTTCAACTTCAGCATGACAACATCGTCAAGCTTCTGGGATACTGTGATATTCAAGGTTTGTGTCTGGTTTTAATAAGATTTCTGGTTACCCAGTTGTTTTCCAACAATTAGTTCTTGTGCGCTAAAGTTTTTCGATCTGTTATATTTCCAGATGAAGGTGCTTTGGTATTCGAGTATGTTTCAAATGGAACCTTGCAAGATAAACTCCATGGCGCAGAAATAGAAGCTAACAACAACTCATCAAGCAGTCCAGTGATTTCATGGAGAAATAGAATGGCAATAGCCTGCCAACTTGTTCAAGCTCTCGAATATCTCCATGAAAAATGTCCTCTCCAAATCGTCCACGGTGACATCAAACCTTCAAACATCTTTACTCGACGAGCATCTGAACTGCAAGCTCTGTGATTTTGGGTTTGCAAAGATGGGATTTTCTTCTACAATAATGACTCCCAACAACAGGAGGAAGCAGGTGATGGTGGGATCTCTTGGCTACACAGATCCACACTACCTCAGAACAGGAATCGCATCGAAAAAGAATGACGTGTACAGCTATGGAGTCATCATCTTGGAACTGGTGACAGGAATGGAGGCATTTTGCGAGGAAAGAGAGCAAGGCCAGCTACTGACATCAATAATGGGACCCATTTTGAAGGACATGATTGCTAGCGATAATGAATGCAAAGCGATGAAGGTGGCAGAAATGGTGGATCCAAAACTCGGCGAAGACTTTGAAGTCAAGGAAGTGGAGGCCATGCTTTCCCTCGCCGCTCTTTGCCTCGGACAGTCCCCGAGCCTGAGACCATCTGCCACACAAATCCTGCAAACCATCAAGGGAGAGCGTCGGTTCCATCTCCTTCGTCTCCGCACAGAAAAAAGATTTGTCAAACTGATGACGTCAGGTGTAGAAATTGTTTGCTAGGGTTTTTTTCAGTCTGTATCAGGGTGTAAATGACATACACATACGACCTTTTTTAAATTATTTTTTTCAATATTTTTCACATCATTTATATCTGTAACATGCATGGAAGTCAGGCTCCGAGAAGGATTGGTGGTTAAGCAAGGACTGGTTCAAGCGACAACGAAAGGTTGGACGAAACAAAAAGAGAAAGGAAAGAGATAAATGCTATCTATTGTGAAAAGAATCATTTAAAAACTAGCTGTACACGCATCTGGATGATGGATTTTCCCTTCCCTTTATTATATTTTTGGTTTTGCCAGCCGGCTAACTCCATTATTGCTTCCTGTCTTTTCTTAAGTACTTCAAGTCTATACCAAATTCTCTGGTGTGGAAAGAAGACTCCATGGATGTTGATGCAAGCTGGTTTGAGCACTATTGTTACTTTTGTTTTGTTTGGTTTGAAAGTATCAAAACATTTTATACCAATTAAAAAAATAAAATAAATTGGTGTATTTATATCAATTAAAAAAATAAGATAAATTACTTGTTTAGAATTTCAGCTCGATTTTAGAAATTTTGCTCAAATTTTGGCCGGAATATTCCGATTTCGTTTCACCCATTCTGTTTCATCCAAATAGTATTTTTTTGTTAAATAATAAATATTTTTACAATATCAAATCATATCTCTTAATCCGACCGTTAGATTGAGATGAAATTTTACAAGGAATCTCTTTATATATTTATATATATTATATTAAACTTTTAGAGCAATAAGAGAATGTAATAACCTTATGAGATTGATTATGACATTCTCGTAATGTTATATATGTCCATAATTTTGTTTAGAAAAAATCATTTTATTGTGATTTCTTAGATTAAATTGCACAATTCTAAATAATGTTATTTTTGGATATGAGCTAAAAAAAAATTTGAAATTAATATATTTAATTATATATATACACACACATATAAATAGTACAACCTCAAAATGACACGTCAAAATACTTCAAAATCAAAATATTCCGTTTGAATTGAAAAAATAAAATACCAATCAGAATAGAATTGATTGGGTTCGAGGGATAGAGAAGATTCATTTCATGTTAAGGTCTATATTCTAGCATAACATTTACAGAGTGACGAAGTCTCTATATTCTATTAGAAGAAAGTCTTTTTAAATATACATGAAAGTAGGTAAACACATGATGTTTTTTTTTGTTTATCGTGTAATCTTATGAATATATTTATTAACTAGGTAAATATGTCAACGTTTGGAAAAACAATCAAAACCAAAAATAGAGTTTTATAAAAAAGATTTATAGTTTTTTTATTTGATTTTTGAATCCGTTCAGATTTAATTAAGAAATTCTAACATGATTTTAGAGGGGGATTGGATGAATATAATGAGCCGGGCCTAAAAAACTTTCAAATTAATTAAATCCTATAAAATATGTTTTTGTGTTTTAATTATTTTCCTAATTATTTTAATTATTATTTTTAGTTAGCATTGTGCTCCTTTATGATTATCTCAATTTTTACCTGTATATAAATAACTTGTGTAGTATTTTTTTATTACATTATTAAATTACAAATTTTTAATATGAATGAGTGTCGAATCGTAAAAAACCCAAGATGCTGCCCTGCTCTCATCCTAGATTGTGCTATGCCCATCACTCCTATCGTGAAAGTTCATTCTCTAGCTTTATTAAGGAGTTCTCATGATCACCCGGGTCTTACTCCAAAAAAAAATATTTTTTTTCTTACAAGTAAATAATGTAAATGCCCCTAAAAATATATATATTTTTAAACTATGGATGCAAGAGCATTTTAGGTATTTTGCTATAGTTTTGTTATAATTATCATGTGAGGTCGGAGATAATTGAATCTTTTAATAAATATAAATTATTATTTTAATTTAGATGTGGTTGACTTTGACTTCATCATTTAAAAGTTAACTCAAAGTAGTTGACTTCATCATTTAAAAGTGGTTGACTTTGGCATTATCATTTAAGTGTCACATGGGTGCCAAAACAAAACTCAACACCATCTTTTAGGGAAATGCTCTATGCACCTCACCGTCCTCCAAACTTAGATTGTGCTTTTCCCAAACACTGATATCATGAAGACTTTGTTCTCTAACTTTATTAAGGAGTTCTCATGATCACCCGGACTAAAAGGCTCATATATTTATTGTGCATTGTGAGGAGAAATATTGTGGATTCAGAGTGTATTGGTTGTTTTTTACTTTATTGCACTTAACAATTCCCATAGCAGTGAAGTAAAGTCATATGTTCGAAAGAATCCAAAAGTTAATTGTCAATTGATCATGAAGAATTTAGATATTCCTTTTTTTAAATGTGTAGCGATGATTTTTTGGCCTCAATGAGATGTTTATTATGCAAGAAGAAGACACATCATCTTAGGATACCGTACCTAATGTAAGTTGGATTACTGTTTAATTGTTTTTCTAGGTCGAGTTTCTACTCGTTGGTCTTTTTTAAAGTTCAAGGTAGACCTCTTTTCATGAATGAGTCTATATCTTATTGGGTAAAATAATAATCATTCTAAAATCTTAATTTTAGAACCATATTTTTTTGTATCTTTAATACCTAAGAAAGTACTCTACGACATAGCTTTACACCCCTAAATATTAATTTACATGTAAATCCTAATATTATATAATGAACAAAATGATTGGTAAAGAATTTTTGATATTTTGGTCAAACCTTAATGGATTTTCATAAACATTTATGATATCCATTTTTGTATTTGAAAACACGGGAAAATATATATATATATTTTTTTTTGCTATATAAAAATATGTGGTAACATTTTAAGATTCAGTTGTATACATAAAAACAAAATACTTTTTAATGTTTTTTGAAATAAAGGTTTTTCGTTTGTTTTTGGAAATTTCACGAAAAAAAATCAGGTATTTTGTATCGATCTTGTATCCTATAGTGTAAGTCAATGACCCGATATTGAACAAAATTAGTAGAAAAATAGGCCATAAAATCAAAAATATTTTGGACATTGGAGTTCTTTTTGAATTTTTAAAGTTTCGGAGAAAACCGAGTAATTTTAATATCGAGATTGTAACTTACAATGTAATTTGAAAGTATGATATTACATGAAAATATTGGAAAATATATGAGTAAATAAAAAAAAATGAAATACCCATTTGATTTTATTTAGAATATTTTTTTGTTATTTTTTTTTAAAAATATTATTTTATTATTATATAATATAATGTAATATAATATACGAGTCGGGCTCGACCCAGCAAGATTGGCCTAGATTAGCCCAACGGGCTTCTCCATTCTTTTTTAGGTGGAGCTACACTTAAACCACCTATTTGGGTTGGGTTGGAATGAGTCTAACCCATTAATAAAAGTAAATTATATAGCCAATGCATGCAGAATTTCTGCATTTAATGGCTGGACGAGGGGGCAACTTCAGAGAGGAAAGTTGAGCGTAACTTGGCTTGACAAAGAGGAGAGTGGTGGTCGAAACTGTTCCCCGTGTTGCAAGGAATTTATCGAAGTGGAGGAAAAAAAGGGGGGGAAATGGTGGTTGAGATGGGAGGGAAAGATTTTGGATTGAAATATTTTTTTTAACTTGATGATCCGAGCATGGAATTAGCCCCTATTTATAGATGATGGAAGATGATAATCATGTCTTTGTTGGGGTAAAATTTAAACCCTTTATTTAACCTAGAAACATCCTAACATTGGTTTAAAGTTGTTATCATAAGTTGTCAAAAGGTGTCTAAGGTGGTCATTTTAAGAATATATTGCGACAAATATGATGTTAATTGAGAGGAATATATTATATCATGGTGTAGGCAAATATCATGTCATCGTTTTGGTGCAAGTTTGGTGAAGAAATGAATTAGAAAATGTCTTTGAAAAGTGGGTCATCTCAGTTATCTTTCTTTCTGAGCAAAAAAAGAAGAAGACAATGAAATTATGATTTTGTCTAAAGTTAAGTTTAGTCCTGCAACTTCTAATTTTCTTTAATTTCCCCATCGAATTGACCCTGAATTTTCCATTTTGTGCAATTATGCTCCTCAAACTTCAATTTCAACATTAATTTATTTATTTGGCTCTTTCAACTCACATTTATACAGCTTGACCCTCAATTTATCATTAAATTTAATTTTTTTCTTTCAATTTCATCTCTGATTTCAATCAATTGAGTCCCTCATAATTTAGTGTCTTTTATGTAATGGTCCTTGGATGGGAATTCCTTCAACCTAGCCATAATAAAATTCAATCTTCTCAATTTAGTCCATAAATAAAATCAATTTAAATAATTTAAAGTATAATTAAGTCTTTGCACCTAGATAAATCCTTAATTGGACTCAAATTAATTCTTAAACATAATTAAATTTTAATTTTGTCAAATTTTAATTGGACTCCTATTTTAATCAATTTTTTGATTAATTTATTTTTCTTGCTTAAAACAATTAGTCAAACTTATTTTGATCTAGTGTTGACCGAGGTTACTAGATCGTCAAATTTGAAACATAACCTGGATTGAGGTCTATGTTAGATGGGTCACTGGTTTGACTTAACAGACTTTGTCGGGTTTAATAACATTACATTGGGCTATTATTGGGCTCAACTATTCGTTGGGCTATTTTAGTATTCTAAACATATTTGAAAATTGGGCTTTTTTCCGATCACAAAAGAGTGGGACCTATGGCCCGTTTTTAGAAATTATATCCAGAGAAACTAATCAAGCTGAGCTCGAAATCAGCGCTCAATTTTGAACTGACTGAACTAACCCAAACTCAAATTGGATAAAATAAAATCCCAGTTCTTCAGCCGGTTCCATTTACCAGGTTCTAGTAGATTAGTTATAGGAAGCATAAACACAGACAGTGAGAGAGTTACTACTTGACAACGAAGTGATAATGTCGTGCTCCTTTTTACTGATTCCGACGAAATTCCCCACATTGAATATTCACAACAAAGACATAAACTCAACTGCTTTGTTGGGGTTCTCTTCTTTTTCTTGTTTGAGGGTTAGAAGAAGATCCGGTTCCATTGCCACCTCTATTTCCAGAGGAAGAAGTCCTGGCTGCAAATGTCAGCTGGCAGATATTGCACCTGTAACCTCTGCTGCCTATGGTGTCATTCTTCTTGGCGGTGGCCTCTTTGCTTGTAAAGAAAAAATAAAAATCTCATCTTTTTTGGCCCTTTATTTCATGATATCATTGTTTTCTCTTATAAAGTTTGCATTTTTGTGAATGAAGTCAGCAAATCAGGAAGCAAGGGGTCGCTCTTTGGGGGGTTGACAGGGGCTGCTCTCATGGGAGCGGTAAGTTTTGCCGAAATTTTTTATCATCGTTGCTTTATTTAGTTAAAGTTTGGTGTGAGCTTTTGATGCATTGGGAGTCAGCCTTGAGTACTCCTCGGCTACTATACCAATGCCTTATTGGCAGGCTTGTCATCTACTTGACTGCTTGATAGCTCGTATTCTGAATTTCAAAAGAGTGTTTATAGGTTTTAAATTCCTTATGATAGTTTGTTCATTTGAAAGATCAGAGAAAAATCTAGGGTATTTCTCATGTTAACTTTGAACTCCATGGCACCCGCATAGGCTTCCCCTTCAAGTTTATAGCAGAAGGGTTTTTTAGCACTCATTTATATTAATGATTGGAATAATTAGTGAGGTCGCTAGCAACCTCCCCACAATTGACCACAGTTTATAATATAGGTGTTATACATGGTCAAAGAAGGTTTGGGACGCAGGAAAGAAGAATGGGTGCTTCTTTTATAGTTTTACTGGCCTTCCAAGGGGCATCTTATTTATTTCACAGATAACAAAAAATAAGCGACCCCAATGTAAACCAACTAAGCCTACCCTCCATGTTAAACCTACCATGCTAAGTGGTGTGTACTGTCCCCTGTAATTACTGCAACCCGCAATGTACCAAGTTCTATGTTACTATGAATTCAAACTCTCTCCCTGCCAAATCTGGGAACTTGGTTGAAACATAATGGGCAGTACATGGAATCATCAAATCTTAATCAACTTGAGATGGGAAGTTTTCTGCAATGACACTCTGGGGATGTTAATGAGGATGAATGGAAAAGTATTAGATTGGCTCACATGCTAATCAAAAGAAGTTGGAATCTTTCTCCAAATCAGTAGCGTGTCTAGAGTTGATGGGGTCAGAGATTGATCCGCTCGAATTTAACTGGCTAAGAAATACTTGCAGCATGGAGAACTTTTATTGTATTGTTGAGACACTCTTGATGGGATTATGCATACTAAACTTGGAGAGAAACAGGGCGGTTTGTTGCTCATTCGATGATTTTTTTTAATCTTCAGTATTAGAATGGATCATATGACTGCTAGAGCTGGGAGCACTTCAAGCACAGAAGCTATTCTCTACAAGTGCCATATCCAGATTTAATTCTGCAGAATATTTGATGCATTCTATGGTCACTGCTATCAAATGAGGTCGTAGTGCTAACATACCTGGTGTCTTTTTGAGTGCATATGCTGTTTCTGTTAGAGCTTTGCTGAGATGGATTTTATTTCTGCTTTTGGTTCTGCAGAAGATTAGGTGCAGAATGAGAATGGTCACCATTATCAAATTATATTGCAGAGCAAACTTACATGGGCTCTATTTGAGTGCTTATAATGTGCTGTTACAACTTCGTTCAAAGATGATGTTGCTGTTGCTTAAAGGGATTGTGAACTTGGCATGCTAGTTTCCTTTATCTTCTTAAATTTCTAGTTTACTATATTGAGGTTTTAGTATTATTTGTATCTAGCTATATTATTGCTGTTACCTTTTGTGCTTAATGCTTTATTCTGTGTGAGTGTCAGCCACTTGCTCCTTTTTTGTTAATGTATTTATTGGTCCATCCAAAAGAAAAGGAATAACAAAAATTCTTCAAATTTAGACCCCAAATGAACTTTATGGAATCAATATTTTCAGTATCTCGTAATTCTATTATGAATTATTAGTACCAGACTGTTCAAAATACATTAGGACTAGGCTGAAGGTGCTTCAAAAATGTTGCCCATTTATAGTAAAATTAGTGGTGCTAGATTGCTCTTCAGAAACCCCTGGGGCATGTGTATACAGTCACACTTGAACTTGAGTGAATGCCAGATGGAAGTGATCATCTTTGAATGCCAAATAGGTATAATCTGAAGAAAAAAAATTCCCGTGAGATATCTGGTTCTTGATAATAAAAATAAAAATAAAAATAAAAATAATAATAAAAAAATAGTAGAAGAAGAAGTTTGTGCAACTACATTGATAAACTAGGATTTCCTTTTCCATGTAGGCTTTCTTTCTGATGCAATCTCCAGAGACGAAAGCTATTGGTGATTCCCTCGGCTTTGGATCAGCCTTCCTATTCTCTTCTGTATTTGGTATGACGTTTATTTGTTCACCATGTCCTTGGTATCTTGTTGTTGGCTTTTATTTAGTGTGCACATCGTAATTTGAGAATTTGACTGTTTCTATTGCCTCTTTTTCCTCTCTTTTTTCTTCTACTATTCAGGGATAAGATTGGCAGCTACCCAAAAACTGATTCCTTCTGGTCTTCTGCTAGGTCTATCTATCTGTGCACTGGCTGTGTATATTGCAGCATATTTACAGGATAGTCTCTGATTACTGACCCAGTTTAGTCAATTTCCCTTTTTGTTATTCTAGTGCATGAGCTTGTGTACCTTCCCTAAATATGCCTCAATAAAGTTATAAGATCCACCCTCATCTCGACTTTCTTTCTTTGTGCTATGATAAGTTATACCGTATTGTACTGGAATAGATATTTGTGTACTTCTTGAATAAAGAAGAAGATGCAATTTGCCCCTGTTGGATCAAAATAATCTTTGTTTATTTTTAAATGAAGAGATTAAGAAGTCATTACAATTGCCAGAAATACTAAGTAAAGGCATAAAAATAGAGGGTAAGTTGTTGAATAACAAAAACTGGATTGGCACAGTAAAGGTTTGTAAGAAGTGTCTTTAATCTAAATTTGTGTTCTGAGTTGATCTAGAATCTGATCTTATCAGGTTATTTCTTAATTAAGCAAGTTACTTGAATATAATTTAGCAGATCATCCGCATGCATGTTGTGATGAGCAATTCTGACGTTTAAGATTTTTATGTTTGAGTGAGAATTGTTGTGATGGAGTTGACCACATCCTGCTACATAGAAACACAGCAAGCAATATTGTGATTCACCATGGAGAAATTGAACTTCTTATCAAAATAAAATGATTATATTGCAACATATAAAGTCTATAAACAGCAAGCGATACTGTGATTCACCGTGGAGAAATTTAACTTTTTATCAAAATAAAATGATTGTATTTTGACATGCTGACATTTCAAGCAACATATAAAGCCAGCTTAATTTGAGCCTCAAAATAATTTAACCTCTCCAAATCAGGGTTTGTGCAGTTTCACTGCATTTGCACTCCTGCACTCTCTTTCTAATGGTTGAGGGCTGAAATGAACATGTTGTTCCCAGTTAAATATCAAAATCCATATGAAAGAGAGTTGGCTTTTTGGTGATAACCATGAGCTAATGTGAAAGCTAGGGCTTCTCGTATTTTTTCCTGTCGGTTGTAATTTCTTCTCCTACCCTTTACTTGCAGTGCTTACCAGGATATACATGCTTGACAATGTAAGTGTGGATTTGACAGGATCTGACCAAAAGGGTTTGTGTTAATGATAATTGCCTAATTTTTTGTCCTTTTATTGTTCATAAATCAAATAAGATGCATCCCACGCTAGCAAAACAAGGACACAGAAAGTGGAAGGAAATCCATGTCCCTTTAAACACAGGTATCTTGTCTTTGTGAAACTCATCCATTCATTCGAGGTACTAGATCGAAGCTTCTGGTGAGGTGCTTTTGGTGTTGCTTGGTTCATGATTAGGGTTGGCACTGGTATAAAGTTTGATTGGGTGGCAGTTTCCATCGACACTTGAAAAGAAAAAGGAACACAAAAGAACAGAAAGAACGACGTGGTGTATCTTCTACTCAACAAACACATCTTGAGTTTCTGCCACACAAAAATCCCATCAAAGCTTGAAAGAATTTCGAGTATACTTGATGGTCAAACCACTTTGGGGTTTCCCACATGCAATCATTATGGTGCAATTCACAGCAACTTTTGCACCCAAGAGTTTATGATCTCAAATTCGATAGTGTGTGGGACTGCGACAGAATTATGCCAAAAAATAAGATTAAAGGTGTGTGCTTTTCTTCTTTTTTAACTTCAACCACTTCATAGTTAGCAGAGAATATGGGATCCATACATGGAGAAAACTATGCAAAAAGTGCTTTTCATAAAGAAGATAACTCAAGGATTCTTCCCTTTTGTTTAGGAGGTGAAGTTGGGGTTTGTTTTCTTCCTTCAACAATGGGGAACCGTTCAAACAAAACATCAGTATGGCCATGAAAAAGAGGTTCGTGTTGTTTCGAGCATCGAGGATGACTGAAAGAGCAAATCACAATGGAGAACAGGAAGCCAAGAACTGTAGATGAGAGATCCCGATGGCTTTATCGAGTTTCAACTTTCATCATGAAGGCCTCCCCCTCAAAAGGCCCTCTCCTCCACTACATCTTGTCCACAAGTGCTATGCATAGAAACATCCATTTCTTCTCTGCAACTTTTTTTTATTTTTTTTCAATGGAAGAATCTAGTTGCTTGTTGACGGGGTATCTTGTGTTAAGCTGTCCATACCCAACCAAGAAAACGAAAAATATCAAAGGAGCTCGAGGCAGAATTTCCTAATTCATACCAGTGATTTGCTAATATCACCAACTGTGTATGATTGGCCAACCAAACAAACAAACATGGTTGATGCAAAGCTAATTAATGAAGGTTGTGGTAGATTTCTCAACCAAGTATTCTCAATCATGCAATGCTAATCAAAGTAATTAGATTAAGAACCCTTTTGTGAGTGGTAGAGGAATCTTGGCACAATTGAGAGCTCGCTAATTAATATTTAGTGGCATCATTTCCACTGGAACCCTCACAAAAAAAGGGCCTCCCATCTAATCATTTTCAAAGAAATTTGTGCTTTTTTTTTTTAAATTGTTTTTTTTTTGCAACACATGCATCATGCACATTGCCAGAAGTTTGACGATGCAATGTAAAAGTTTTAAAATAAAGAATCAATGCAAAATGCCAGCTATATATTATTCTTTATTGGCATTGTGTTTTCAAAGTATTTTTAAAAATATTTGAGCTTTTTTATTTTAAAAATATTTTTTTAAAAATAAAAATATCATTTTAATGTATTTCTAAACAATTTTTTTGTGATTATGCTATGCCTGCTATAGATATTAATCCTAATTGATATTGCGTTTTAAAAATATTTGAATTTTTTTATTTTAAATTAAATTTATTTGATGTTTTTATATCAATTTTACGTGTTGATGTTAAAAATATTTTTTAAAAAATAAAAAATATAATTTTATGTATTTCAAAATAAAAATATTTTCAAAAATAACCGGAGGTTCTCAACCCTACTCTTAAACATTCACAGTATCTTCAACTTTGATTTCAGTGCCTTTTGTGTTTAAAAATGTTTATAAAATTACATTTTAGAATTTTCCCTTTTTTTCATTTATTGAACTTTTATAGTCGAGAGCAAATTATTACTTAATTGTACATTTGTTAATTCGATAAATTAAATTATCAACAAAATGGTGAGATATGAGTCACTCATCAAATAAATATATTTAACAACTTAAGTTGTTAAAGAGAATATATATTAAAATATAATTTATGTGAACCAATCGATGCAATCCTTAACCTTTATTCATGTCACGAGATGGTAGATGGCCGACCTCAGATATTATTTTTTTATTGTGTTTGCTGACATTATTTTTTAAATTATTTTTTATTTTTTAAAAATTATTTTTGATATTATAATATGAAAATAATCTAAAACATCAAAAAAATTAATTTAAAAATAAAAAATAAAAACTTAAATTTTCTCAAAAACGTTTTTAAAACGTAATGTCAAACATGATTTTAATTATTTTCAATCAACCACCAACCATTCATAAAAGAGTTTATATATACACACACATCCACCAACTAAATTCCAAGGAAAAAAAATATTAAAATAAATGAATATAATTGAAATTTGTTAATATGGTCAACTCGATGAAAGAGTGAAATTATTTCAACTTAGACCCCTTGGACTTTGAAAGAAACCTAAGAGATAATTTTTTATATAATAGAAGCTGGTGGAAATAAAATATATTAGAGTTAATTATTGGTTTCTTTTTCTATGTAATTAACCCAACTAATCACCACCTAATAATAATTAGTTACTACGGGTTTACAGTTTGCAACAGGTTATAATATTTTAATCAACTTTCATTTATTAAAAAATAAAAATTAAATCTTTTTTAAGCTGGAAAAATCATCCATTTTCATACATTTACAAAACTATTTTTATATGCAGTTTTAAAAACGCTTTAAAAAAATGAATTTTTTATTTTTATTTTTTATTTTAAATAATTTTTTTGTGTTATTAAAATATTTTTATGTGTTGATGTTAAAAATAATCTTTAAAAAATAAAAAAATATCATTTTGATGCATTTCCGAACAAAAAATACTTTAAAAAACAATCATAACCACACTCCAAAACAGGCATTTAAGTTATTTATCATCTATCATAAAATTAATATGCGTTTAACATTATGATAGTTTTTGTGTATATAATTTTTGGAAAATTATAAATTAAGGTGTTTTTTAACTAATTTTTTTTTTCAAAAAAAAAGTCATAATGAAATCTATAAAAATATTTATCAAATACTTTTAAATTTATAGTTTCTTAAAACACACACTGAAACACAGTTTTATTCATGGAGGACATGCCAAAGCTTTGTATACGTGTAATCAGCGCAGCTTGTGCTTTTTCATCGAAACTTCACAGCAATGGTTTGACAATATCTATACAATAATTCACAGAACATGGCTAAGATATATGTGGTTAAAATTCTCTTCGAATTAATATTTTTTAGTGTATTTAAATTATTTTAATATATTAATATCAAAAATTATTTTTTAAAATAAAAAAAATATCATTTTAATATATTTTTAAATAAAAAATACTTTTAAAAACCCGACCTATACCATTCTTCGAATCATGCTATTTTCTCATCGAAACTTTACAGTATTGGTTTGGTAATATTGATACATCTGATTAATATTTTCCTGCTTATAAACTGATCCGAACATTCAAATTAATAAAAAAAAACATTATACTGCTCGCAGGTTACTTTTGTCTGAAATACTGATCCCAAGTAGAGCCATTTTGGCTGGTTGCAGAAGTTTAATGGTCATGTCCAATCTAGACAAGAACATTTCAATCTACATGTCATGCCAATTTCAAGCTATTTTGTTTTTTAGTACAAAAAAAATATGGAAGTCTTGATTGCTGGGATACTTTCAATTTTTTTTTGCTCATTGGTTATTAAAAAAATATTTCGGGGATTTGACATTACATTTCAAAAATATTTTTGAAAATTTTGATTTATTTATTTATTTTAAATTAAATTTTTTTTTAATGATTTTTAGATCATTTTTATGTGTTGATATCAAAAATAATTTAAAAAAAAACATTTTACTAAATTTCTAAACAAAATATATTTTTAAAAACAATCTCAACTCCAATCATATTTAATATTGTTTGGTGGTCACATCAAATCCTCTGCCGTGTCATTAGAAATATCATCATGTTCTTCTTCTTCTTTTTTTTTTTTTTTCTAGTTGGTGCTAGATGGTAGATTATGAAGATTTGTTGCCGTTGATTTTTTTTTTTTTGCTCTTTCCTTTTTCTCTCTTAAAGAGAAAGTTCAAGTCTATCTTTTTTTTTCTTTTTCTTTTTCAATTTCAATTCTGATATTTTTTTATTATTTATTTTTGTATTTGACCTTTTCAGAAAAAAGTTTTTATGTTTTCTATTTATTTTTAAATTATAATTTACCATATGTTATTTTTTTTTCAATTTGCTTCTTATTATTTTGATTTTTAATTTTTTTTCCTTGAATATTTTGTTAAAGTCTTACTAGCTTTCAATTTCATCATTCACTTAAAGATTATGATTTTTTAATTTTTTCAATTTAGCCTTCGTTTTTTAAAACAAAAGTTTTTCTTTTCAATTTAACGCTCCAATTTAAATTTTCTGTATGCCCTCTAATTTATTTTTATTCACCCTCATTTTTTAATTACAATTTTATATGTGATTTACTTTTTTTTCGGTTTCATCTTTCGTAGTGTGATTTGTTTGGGTTGGGTTTCATGGTATTTTCATTTGTCATGCTTCCGATATGAGTTTAAAATTCTATCATTCTACATTATAACAATTATTTTGAAATAATATTTTTAAAATGTTCGGCTTTGCATAATATTTTCTTCTTCTTTTATTTTATTCACTTAGTTTCATATGTTTATTATCTTTTATTGATTTTAATAAACAAATTTAGTAGACACAAACGAGTAAATGTCTCATTTTGCAATATCAAATATCTTAATCTACATTCATGTTTTATTTTTTCTAGTTTCTCTTTAGTTATTGTCCATGACTTTGATTTTTGTTTATTTACATATATGATTATCAATTTATTTGATTAATTGTCTGAA
Organism: Salix viminalis; assembly: GCA_029228465.1. Taxonomy (NCBI): domain Eukaryota; kingdom Viridiplantae; phylum Streptophyta; class Magnoliopsida; order Malpighiales; family Salicaceae; genus Salix; species Salix viminalis. The sequence goes on from CM055441.1 coordinate 29,286,127, forward strand.
CAAGCCTTTCGATTTACACTTTGATTTTCTTTTATGCATGAAAACATATTGAAATAGCTTATAACTTTAATTTTTTTTTAAAGAAAATTAATTTAAACATATTGCAATATCTTTTATTCGATAAGCTAGATTTAGCGGTTGACTTAATAAAGAAAAAGGCTCGCATGCATGCTTACAAGGTCCCAGAAAAACCCTAGAAACCTTGTTTAAACCAATTTATGACCTATAAAAAAAATTAAAAACCCAACCCGAAATCAACATGAAACCAAAAAAAATTTTAGACCTAAAATGTGATATGCTTGATCAAGTATTAATGGGTAAAAATGAAAGGAAAAGACAAAACAAAGGTGGACCGACTAGCGGAATCTAATCAAACTTGTGGGGATGTCAAAAAGGAAGTGGGCGAAGGATTGTGTGTTTAGAGTGTTTTTTAAATATGTATTTTTAATAAAAACAGTTATAGAAAAGAAAATAAAGCCACAAAAACAAACACTAAATTATCAATACTGAGAAGAAAAAAAAACACAGCAGGACAGCAAGCAGATTCCAAAGTGTTTTTTTTTAATTATTTTTTTTATAAATAAAGTGTAAAGTGTAGGATTATAATAGATTAAGGCAAATAGTAGAGCAGAAGAGCATACCTTAATAAAGTTAAGGTATATTCCGGATTCAAATGACCAATTATGCATAACTATATATAAAATAGAATAAAGTGTAATAAACGACTACTATAGACTAAATTTGCATATAATATAAATTATATTTTAAAACTACATACAGCTTGTATAAAGTATATTAAAAAATATTAAAAAATATTTTTGAATAATTTAAATTTTTAAACCAAAATGATTAGCTGACAATATTTATATTTCTTGAGATTTTCTTTTTATCTTCAAAAAGCAAACTGTAAATTTTATTCATTTTCAATTTGTTTTTTTTTCAAAAAAAGAAAGAAAGAAAGAAAACTCTACTAGAATAACCCAATTAATAGCAAAAAAAAATGATTATCGATATACAAAATCTTTTCTTTTACATGGTTTCATATTTTATGTATCTATGATTGATCAAGAAATGATTATATTTATGACCAGATGCTTTCAAGCTCATTAAAATAATGGGATTTTTGTAATTTTGTGGGTTTATTATTGAGGAGCAGCAGGAAGGATAATTCGTTTTCTTTTTAATTATTTTAAGCAAAATGATGTCATGATCTGATAACTACTAGCTTCTGCATTGACACGTGTGGTTCCAACTTGATGCCATCATGTGATGCTCACTCAGATCACGCGGCAGGAAATGTGTTACATAAAAAAGTGTTTGACACTGTATTTTAAAAATATTTTTGAAAAAAAATAATTTTTTTTATTTTTTAATTAATTTTATTTTGTGTTTTTAGAATATTTTCATGTTAAAACTGATTTTTAAATAAATAATAAAATATTATTTTAATACATTTTGGAATAAAAAAACAACACTAAACACACTCAAAAACAGAAATGGTGACTCTTGCATTATGTGTTGCAGTGAGAAGGATGTTGGGCTGTGCGTTTGACTTTTTCTTGATAAAATATGTATTATTTAGTGGTAGGAGGCTTGAAATTGTGTATAAAAAGTTGACAGAGCATTAAGACTTGGCACACACATTCATTCACTCACTCACTCTCCTATCTTCTTCTTCTTCCTTCCCTGTCGAATTCCAATATCTTCTTCTACCTCTCCTTGTTCATCTGCTGTGCTATAGAGTTTTGCTTTTCTGCAGTTTTTGAAGCTGGGCATGTCTGTTTTCAGCATTCTTCCATAGCCAGACCTTTATAAAAACATTCAAAGCATGTAAGCTTTTGCATTTCTCAAAAATCCCAGAAAAACCCACCAAAAAGAAAAGGAGAAAAGCAAGTTTTGCTGTTCATAGTCTGGCCTGCTTCCATTATCCTATTCCTTAGAAGAAATTTTATAAAAACCAGTAAAGCATGTGACTGTATTCCTTCTTCATCTCCATCATTGCCAAAAAAAACCCAAAAAAAAACTAGGAGATCTATAGAGGACGTTGTTGATCGTCGATCCTGGCAAAGAGCGAGATCACCCTGTAGAAAAAAACATTATAAAAACCTTGCAACAATCTAGCAATCCACCCTTTAGCTATCTCCCAAAAAAATTGTCTTCAACCAAAAGGAAAAGAGCTTGAAGGAGGAGAATGCCGGAGTCAGAAGCCGGAACACCGGCGGTGTCGGCACCGAATACGCCGGGGACACCGGGAGGGCCGCTTTTTACAGGGCTGAGAGTGGACTCGCTGTCGTATTCAGATCGAAAAATAATGCCGAAATGCAAGTGCTTGCCGGTCAATGCTCCAACTTGGGGTCAACCCCACACCTGCTTCCTTGATTTTCCTGCTCCTGATGTTTCTCTTACTCGTAAGGTAAGAATCTCTTCTACCTGTTTTTTTTAATTTCAAGCACACAAATTGAAAACGTTAAAAACAGAAATAAATTAATAAAAAACATCATTATATATTTAAAATCGAAAATCAATTTTGTTTTTACCAAAGGGCTCGAAGTAATTAATAGGAGAGTGATGAAAAAGTAAAGCATGCAGCCAATTATCATCCTCCGACAGGCCAGTAGCCATCCAAATTCTAAAAGTCTAAGTTGGTGGGCCGAGGGTGATGAGCCTAGTTTGCTGCCGTGAATCTGAATGCATGTGATCGCCTTTCTAATATGGTTTTATTATTGTGTTTATTATTCAGAAATAAATTTTGCAATAAATTTTAAGTGTATATGTATTTTTATAAGGATATATTAATGTTTTTCAGATATTTTTCTGACATTTTTTACGAAGATATAAATTTTAAAGAATTTTTAAACGTAATATAAACATATTATCAATCATAGCTAAGTTCAAAAGTCAACTTTCCAAGAGGCCAAAATAATAATAATAATAATAATAAATTAATGGAATTAATATATTTAGTCTTGGAAGTTGAAAATAAAATAGAGAATATAAAAAAATAAATTATAATTATCATGAAATTATGATTAGCCTGCTGAATAGACTGTTTGGACGGTTTGTGGTAACAACACCATGTGCTGCAAGATAAGATGTCTATCTGTTCCCTGGGAACAAGTAAGCTAATGAAACATTAGAAAATGAGGACCTTTCGACTAGTATTTGCGAGTACAAATGTTTTTTTTTAAGATATGTTTTATTTTTTTCAAAAATATTAAAATGATTTTCTTATAACTTTGATGATGAAAATAAAAATTTATTTTAATATACTTTCAAATAAAAAATATTAAAAAAATTGTGTTTCAAACGTGTCTGTGAAAAATTTGAAAATATTTTATTTTTATTTTTTATATTAGTTTTTTTTTTTGTATTTTTAGATATTTTCAGGATGTTAAAAATAAATTTTAAAAAATAATAAAAAATTATTTTAATACATCTATCAACAAGTGATGATTGGTTCCAAGTGGAGGTCAAGCAGTTTATCAATATACCAGTAAATAGTTGGCATTATACAAGAATAATTCAGAATAAAATAGTTCATATGTGTTCGTAGAGTTTTAGAAAACTATAGATTTTAAGTTCATCACTGTATTGTAAACATCAATTGTCGATTTAATGCAGCTGGGAGCCGAGTTTGTGGGAACCTTCATCCTGATATTTGCAGCAACAGCAGGGCCAATAGTGAACCAGAAGTATAACAATGCAGAAACATTGATCGGAAATGCAGCATGCGCCGGACTCGCAGTGATGATCATAATTCTGTCGACCGGACACATTTCTGGAGCTCATCTGAACCCGTCGCTCACCATCGCCTTCGCCGCTCTCCGCCACTTCCCGTGGGTGCAGGTTCCTGCCTACATCGCAGCACAAGTTTCAGCCTCCATCTGTGCCTCTTTTGCTCTGAAAGGAGTCTTCCATCCCTTCATGTCCGGTGGCGTCACCGTCCCGTCTGTGAGCACCGGCCAAGCTTTTGCCCTCGAGTTCCTCATCACTTTCAATCTCTTGTTTGTTGTCACCGCCGTCGCCACCGACACTCGTGCTGTAATCATCTTTAACCCCTACCAAGTCATATTCCTTGCATCCATGATCCATGCATGCCCTCAACTTCTTACGCATTTTCTCTTTAATTACTGGACAGGTGGGAGAGTTGGCAGGAATTGCAGTAGGAGCTACGGTCATGTTGAACATCCTTGTTGCAGGGTGGGTAACTCTAATCCATCTCCTCTTTCAAAACAATTGCTAGGAAATTAAAAAAAAATGGAAAAAAGTTGAGATTAAAGCAAGTTGACACAAAATTCTATCAAGCTGATGCGAAAGACCTTGTCTTTCCAAAATTATTTGCAGTACTGATTCCCTGAAAAAGTATGAGGGAAAATGAGAACAAAACATGAGAAGCTAATCACCACAATAATAGATCAAAGAACAGTTCTGAACGTAGTATAGTTATTAGAAAATATTAAACAAAAATCTATGGAATTGACTCGGGGCCAGGTTGGTCGAGTTGATCATAGATGTATCTGCGAACTAATTTGAAATGAAATCTTGTCTGGACTCTGTTTAATAATTACAGTTTGTTGTAATCTGATCAAGATAATATAGGAAAGTGAAGATATAAATCATCAATAATTATATTCCTTTTGACGCGGGCAGGCCATCAAGTGGGGGTTCAATGAATCCAGTGAGGACACTGGGACCAGCGGTAGCTGCAGGAACTTACAAAGACATTTGGATTTATCTCGTCGCACCTACACTCGGAGCTCTAGTTGGTGCCGCCACCTACACCGCCGTGAAGCTCCGAGATGAAGAGGCTGATCCACCCCGTCAAGTCAGGAGCTTCCGTCGCTAGGAGAGATCACGCGGTGGTGTTTGTGCGGCTCTGCTACTGTTAATGATTGCATGGTGGTGTGGGGCAGCACGCATGGTTAATATCTTCGAAAGTTTGTGGAGAATAAAAAGGTGACGTGACTCTAAGTCCACGGCCTCCAGAATGGCGGAATTATGCGGTGCATACCTAGCTAGCGGCGAACATCATCTCTTCAGCCATCATATATTTTCATGCAATGTTATGATTGTTGTAGAACTTATTCTGAGTGATCTGGGTGAGAAAGAAATCTCTCAGGAATCGTTGTCTTTGTCATTTCTCTTGATAAATTGTTGCGTGTAATACCCAAAACGAATATAAAATGAACATGCAAAGATTGTATGTATTCATCTTTGCTTATTTTGTATGATTTTGCTGAGAATTGGGATTCAGTAATATTTTAGGTAATTGTTTTTCCTGATTTTCTTAAATTTTGTTTAGATTTATTGGTTAATATAAAATATTTTATGATTAATCTACATGCTTAAATCATTTAAAAATATTTTTAACTATAAAATATATTTATACACAATTTAAAGGTCATATTCTAAAAATCACACAACCTATAGGGTACAAATTCATTAATTGGTAGTAAATAAACAATAATTTTTTTGGTATTTGAAAAAAAAACAACGGTAGCCAAAATTACCTAGTTGCAGTATGATTTGCCCACACCCTCCTCACAACATCATCATTAGCATCCTCCTGGCCAAATTTTCCCTTGCAACAAAAAATTATGAAGGGAAAATTTCAGTAATCTCAATAAACTGAACATATTAACATTACAAAAAATTATTTAAGTTCATATTATCTTTAAACCTTGTAAACCCTGCATTGACCCATGGACCTGCAAAAACACATCATATATTATATGCTATAAACCAGTTGATTTTATTCATTTTCTTCTAATAATTTTCATAATTTAATTTCATAAAATATTTTTACTTTTATGTTATAATATTTTTAAACCTAATCATAAACTTAGAAAATTTTGTTCTAGATTTACAAAAAATCAAAAAAACAATTAGAAAATAATGACAATAATAATTTAACTGGACAAAAATTATTGGTTAATAATTCATTAACAACAAAAAATTATTAATTAATAATCCATTAACATAAGAAATATTAATTAAAAATAATGTGATAATCTCACAAAAAACCCATTAATATAAAAAATATTAATTAAAATAATGTGATAATCTCACACGAATATCACTAAGAACATAAAAAATAATTCAAAAAACACACAACAAAAGGGAAAAAAAGAGAAATCATATCTTAAATACATTGTAATTAAAGCTGGGAGGAGAAAAAAGACAAATATTAAGTAAACATTAAACGAGATATGTTAATTAACAAAAAACAAAATAGAAAAGAGAATAAAATGAGAAGATAATAACATATCTAGTTTAGGTGGAGGAGAAGAATAGATAAGAGAAAGATTGAACAATTAGAGAAGGAAAGAGAGAATCAACGATGTCTGCATGTAAGAGAGAAAAAGATAGAGAAACAAGGAAGAAGATGAAATGTTCAAATGTGCTGGTTGTGGTCTTTTAAACTATATTTATCGAAAGAATCATTGATTGATAATAAAATATTATTATTTTTAATTACTTCATCGGTGATTCCATCGATGAGGTCAAATAAAAATTTCAAACTTGTATGAAAATTTTAAGAAACCTTCCAAAATTTAAATTTCAACAGCAATACTATCAGTAAGAAAATAAATATTAAATGAACACAGTAATACCAATGAAATTAATACATCGATAATATCATGTGTGATTTTAATAATGAACAATCACATGAGAAGGAGAACAATTCTCATGGCTATTGGAAAATACCGACAAAATCAATTAGTCAGCGATACCATATGTAATGTTACTTTGCTAATATTTCTATTGGTGTTAAACAGCTTATGATGCAAGATTTTATTTAAATTCTCTATCTTTCTGTCCTGTAAATACTTAACACAACTGCATATACTGTGCAATAACATCAATTATAATGTCCGGTCAATATATTCCTATGTCATTGAATAATAATTTTATATCATTGTCATTAAATTGAAATTAAAAAGCAAATATATTATGAATTTAAATCAAAGAACAAAATTGATAAAATGGATTTTCTTGTCAGATTATCTCTGTTTTATTTAAACCCTCCCCTTCACCCCCACCGGATTGCCAAGCTTTTGGTACTAGGGTTCCTCTTTTTTTCCGAGCAGAACTACTCTCCTACACTAGGCTAGGCCCATTCCATTGTGATTCAGATTGGGCCACCTTTCCTATGACGCGTCGCTAGATTATTGGGATACAGATTGGGCTGCTTTCCTATGACATGTCGCTAATTGTTTTTATTATTTTAAATTATTTTTTTACGTTCTTAATATTATTTTTATGTATTATGTAAAAAATAATTTTTAAAAATAAAAATATATTATTTTAATATATTTATCAATAAAAAAAATATTTTAAAAAATAATCACAACTATATACCAAACCATCAGAAAGCAAGAAAGAAAGATTCTACTATCTATTAGCAATGCATTATACTATATACTAAAAGAGATCATGATTCAGTTACTGTGCATTGTGAGACAAATCACTGTGGATTACAATAGTGTTGCTCAGTTTCAGGTTGGGTTAGTTCGTTTAGTACGCCGATTTACTGATATATTATTTATTTGTGCACAGTAGGATATGAAGAAACACCTATAGCTTAGTGGATAAAACGTTTGTTTCTAAAGCAGGAGGTCACTGGTTTGACCCTTATCTAGCACGCTTGATTATTATTTTTTTGTTTTTTGTTTTTTTTTCCTCCTAATCATTTTTCTTACCACTTATATTTTTTTAAGACCTAACCATATAGTATTCATCCATTGTATAATTAAGACCTAACCATTAATCGAAAAGCGATGGGAACGATGGAACCTATGAATATATAAGATTTTATTGAAACCGAATCTTAATGATTTATTGGGTAGGATGGCGAAACAAACCAAGAGACACTCCACTCCACTCAACACATGGAAACATTAAAAAGGGTAATAAATTCTTGGAGTTCATGGGTTAATCCACATCACCATATCAGTTTAATATATAAAAAATATTAAAAAAATATCTATACTAACTCCAAAATTCAAATCTAGAAAATTAAAAGAGAGTGAGCATCGTCAAGCTTAATCGATACTTTCATTCATGGTTACTTACAAAAATCATTGAAGTTTAGCTAATTTTATATTGGTAACATGAAAAATCATCTTAGATTAAAAAGTTTAAATTGTTGGGTGATGTTTTATTAATAATTTTATATTATATTGAATAAATAAATAAATTTGAATTTGTACAAACTCACACTATTTTAAATTAAAATTAGATATTTAATTACAAAAAATGATAATATTGAGATTAAAACTCGTGAATAATTATTTACAAAAACTCTAATATTATATTAAAAATCTATCTCAATTTTGAATTTTATGTAGTTACTAAATAATTTTTGTAATTATTTTTTAAAGTATTTTTTATTTAAAAATATATTAATTAATTTTTTAAAAAATATTTTTTAACATCAATATATCAAAATGATAGGACATCAAAATAATATACAGACACTTAAATTTTATTCATTTAAAATACCGATCTCTACAATTCCGTCACAACTATTTTAAAAATAGAGCCCATTTAAGTTTGTTCTGCAATATAATTTGATAACGGTGACCATTCTAATTATGCACCTAATCTTCTGCAGAACCAAAAGCATAAACAAAATCCATCTCAGCAAAGCTATAACTACAACAAAAGATGCACTCAAAAAGACACCAGGTATGTTAGCAGTTAGCAGTACGACCTCATTTGATAACAGTGACCATGGAATGTGTATAAATATGAATATGCCCTCAGAAAAAGATAACATTTAAGAGTTTATTGTAAGGGATGTATAAGTAATTTAATATTTTTTAGCTATTATTTCTAAAAAATATTGTGGGCACGTCTCACTGACATGCTGATGGTTTTCTTTCTCATACTCCTTTCAGGTGGAGCGTGCAGAGGCTTGCGATGGTGAAAAATGTTTATCTGGCATCTCAGTTTTTTGCGATGGTGAAAAATATATATATATAATTTTTATTTTATTTTTTGTGTAGCAACTTAAATTTCCACTCTAAAATCTATATTTTCAGGCTCTCACCTTTTTGGGTCTATTTGCTTAGAGCATGGAGCTCTTTGTATTTGGGCTTCAGCCCCCCTTTTCAAGCCGCTGGCCTCTTGATGGATTCTACTGTTAAATAAGAATAATAAAAAATTAATCTCATCTTTGAAGCTTTAAAAAATACATTTAAAATAGTCATTATCATTATTTTAAACGTCTTTATTCATAATAAATTGCAGGGCAAATAGCTCATATATTTATTCATTGTAGATAATTTAACCCAATTTTTTCACCTGATTTTTTACGTGTGGCTTTGTATATTTTTTCTATTTATGTGATATTAGATTTAAAATATCATACATAAAAATCAATTTTTAACAAAAACAACATCAATTGATGAATTATTTTGATTATTACTCTTATTGTTATTATCATGATTATTGTCATTATAATCATTATTGTAAATAATTAATATTTTAATTATTATTGACAATAGTATCATTGTCACCATTATTACCGTCATAAAAAGAAATTTAATTTTTAATTTTTTTATTTTTTAATATTTATTATTCATATTATTATATTAAAAGTATTTCAGAACACTAAGATTAAATTAATTTGAGATTTTTTCAAAACAACTTAGTTCACTTTTTTTATATATATTTTAAGGCGTCAATATTAAACAAATATCAAAATATAAATGACAAAACAAAAATAAATATTATTAGCATAAAAAATTATTTGACTTAAAGAATAAATAAAAGAAGTAATATAAAAAAAGAACAACGAAAAAAAAAGAAATATCAATTTTCAAATAATCAAGAGCACAAATTAAAATTTAAGGACAAAATTCAAAAAAAATATACAACTTCAACAAAATAGAAAATAATTACAAACAAAAAACTAATAGCATATACATATAAATATGGACAAAAATATGGACTATTTCAAAAATATAAAAAAAAAACAATAAAGGAATTAAAATAAAATCAAAAATTAAAAAAATAAGGACTGAAATGAAATCGAAATATATAATCAATTTTAATTGCAGGACAAAATTGAAAAAACTCCAAGCTTTTATACCGATAATATTAAGGGATTTAAAACCAAACCCAAAATTAAAAGAATAAGGATGAAAATGAAATAGAAAATATATAATCAATTTCAATTGAAGGATAAAATTGAAACAAATAAAAAATTATATCACAAAAATAAGGATTATATCAAACAATAAAAAGATCAGAGACTGAAATGAAAATATCATAAACAAAGGAAACATCCGTGTAATTTAGCCTGCAGGGGAGAGAAAAAAAGAGATCAACCGACTACCATCACGTATTCAACCACCGTGGGACGCCATGCGCCCCACTATGAGGAAAAGGACATGGTGACACATCTGGTGAGACATTGGATGAATAATTTCACCACTGAATGACTTCGCACGCGCCGCCTGAAGGGAGCATGTATTTTTATATTTTTGAAAAAATATAAAATTCCAGTAACACCCCCGATAGCAACTCTTAGTTTTTGTTTTATTTATGTGTGGCTTGATATATTTTTAGTTTAATTTTTTTAAAAAAACAATTATATTTTTATTTTCTTAGATTCATTCTTCGAAAAAATATAAAATTCCAGTAACACCCCCGCCAGCAACTCTTAGTTTTTGTTTTATTTATGTGGGGCTTGATATATTTTTAGTTTAATTTTTTATAAAAAAATATTATTATTTATTATTAATTTAGATTCATTCTTCTTATTATTGTATTGAAATGAGAGTGAAACACTTAGCTGATTTTTTATATATATTTTCAGGCGTTAATATTAAACAAATATCACAGTATATAATTAGCCTCATGTATTTTTATGGAAAAAAACTTTAAAAATAACCGTTATTATTATTTTAAACGTTTTATCTATAATAAAATGAATATATATAAAAAAAATAAACTAAAGTTTTATAGGTTAATTATTTCGCTCAGATGTATAGTATCATAAAAAAAAACTAGGATTATTAAGATTTTCTTAACATATTTAAAATTTTGGTTCTAGCTGCAGCGAATAACAAGGCAAATGACTCGTATATATATTTTTTTTATTTTAGATAATTTGGCCTGATTTTTCCATTTGTTTTGTCTACATTTGGCTTTGTTTATTTTTTTGTTTATGTGATGTTAGATCTGAAATATCATTAATAAAAAGCCACAAAAGTTATTTTTTTCACAAAAACAACATCGACTGATCAATTAGTTCGATTATTATTGTCATTGTTATTATTGTGATTGTTAAATTGACACAATTATTATAGTTTTCATTATAACTATTATTGTAAATAATTAATATTCTAATTATTATTAGTAGTACTATCGCTGCCACCATTATTATTGTTATAATCTTTGTCATTATTACAACAATAATCATTATGATAATTAACACCGTTAGTTTTATTAATATAATTGAAATTATAATTAGTATTATTATCATTATCATATTTTTTTGTCATTTTTAATATTTTTATATTATTTTATAAGTTATTGTTATTATTACCATCAAATATATAATTATTTACACCATAAACACTATAACCATCACAATAAATTACAATTGCTATTATCATTATGATTAATAATATCATGATTATTATCATGATTATAACACCTAAAATTATCATTTCTATTACTGCAAAAACAATAAAAAATATTAAATTATCCCGAGGAATAAAAAAACTCAAAAACTTTAACAAAATAGGAAGCAAGAAAAAAAATCTAAAATGATTATTATTATTATTGCGTAAATAATGGAAAAAATAAAGTTACATCAAAGAATAAAAAAACCCTAAAAACTATAACAAAAGAGCAAAAAATAAAATAAAATAAAATAAATGATAAAAAATAAATATCATTAGCTAAAAATCATTTGACTTGAAGATTAAATAAAAATAATTAAAAAAGTAAAAGAAATAACAAAATAAATAAATATTATTAGCTAAAAAATAATCATTTGATATCGGATGGATGTTTTTAACCACCTAAATACGACGCCTGAAAGGAGCGTTCGACAAAACCCTTCAGCGCATTTGGAGACACGCGCGACAGTATCCGGATGATAAAATATTTAAAAAATAATAATTAGAATTACCTAAACACTCTTGAAAAAAATGTGAAATGTTCGAAACACCCCGCAACTCTAGCGTTTTGTCTTATTTGAGGGTAAAAGAATTATTTTATTGTGCACTGAAAATGTATAATTCCTGTAACACTCTACCAACAACTCTTTTTTGTTTTTTGTTTTATTTGATGGTATTATAGTTATTTTATTATGTATAAAAATGTAAAAAATAAAAAATACTCTTGAATCCATAGCTAAAATTACTGTAAAAGAATAATTTTACTATTACAATTCATAATAATTTGTATTTACTATTTCAGTAATATTTCTACGGTTAATTCACGGTAATTACTTATTATTTTTTTGAAAAAATCACCCTTAATTTTCAATCTTCCGAAGTGAATATTATTCTAATCGCTACCTTAGATGTTACATCAATTTTTCTAGACGACAAGGAAAGAGGAAACCAAGGTCGAACATAACACAACTACATCTCCGTAATTGTACGTAGTCTACCGACGGTATGGAAGCAATAGTTTCCTAGTAGGTGACCTCCGTGGTGGTGCTTTTGCCACGCCTGTCCATATGACTGGCAATTAATGGATCCTCGTTTGCTTGACGGGTAACACTAATACCGATCACAGGTAACACTGCGCTTCGACTTTAATAAATTGTGTGTACCATGTCATTGTTTTCTTACAAAAAATATCTTCTAATTAAAAACAATATTATTTTTTTTAATTTTTTTAACATTAAATAGATCAAAACTATAAAAAACAAACACCTTAAAAATGTTGAGTTTGACAAAACAATTTCCTTCTTGCTGTAAACCAAAACTCAATCCCCTTGATATTCATCAATTCAGCTCTCTTTTATAGAGGTGTTTACAGAAAAGACAACAGACGCAACAAACAACTTAACAGAAACAAATAACAAGAAAATGAAATAAAAAACTGAAACAACTAACTGAAATTTAACTGACTGAACCAATTCCTAACAGACCCAACATACCCTCCCTTAAACTGAATACTAAGAAGCAATCAGTTTAAAGGTATAATCCCTACTCCCATCAGGTCCCTCAATTTGACAAAGGCATCCAGTTTTAATGGCTTTGTCATGATATCTGCAATTTGATCCTGAGTTCTGCAATACTTGAGCTCCACTATTCCTTCATTTGACAGGTCTCGCAGGAAGTGATAATGTATGGCTATGTGCTTGCTTCTTCCGTGCATAACAGGGTTTTTTGGACAGTTTAATTGTTGAACAATTATCACAGTAAATAACACAGCTTCTTTGATCCCAGCTAAGATGATTAAGAATTCTCTGAATCCATATAACTTGATAGGCACACAAGGCAGCTGAGATGTATTCTGCCTCTGTGGTTGATAGTGTAACCACAACTTGCTTCTTTGAGCTCTAGGAAACAGTTCCAGATCCCATCATAAACACATAACCTGATGTGCTTCTTCTATCGTCCAAATCCCCAGCGTAGTCACTATCAGAATACGCCACAATACTGCTAGTTCCTCCTCCTTTCTTGTAACAAATACCCAGTTCATAAGTACCTTTAAGGTATTTTAAGATCCTTTTAATAGCCACCATATGTAGAGCCGTAGGGTTCTCCATATATCTACTCACCAAGCTCACCACATAAGTTAAATCAGGTCTGGAAACCGTGAGATACATCAAGCTCCCAATCATTTGTTTGTACTGAGTGGGATCAACTTTGGCTCCTCCTTCATCCTTGGTTAATTTGAATCCAGGTACCATAGGACTCTTTGTAGCATTGTTGTGTTCCATGCCAATTTTTTGCAATATCTCCAGTGTATATTTTCTTTGACTGATGTAGATACCTTCCTCATTCTGTGTAACTTCTACCCCTAGAAAGAACTTCATCTTCCCAAGATCAGTCATATCAAACTCCTCCTTCATTGAGCCCTTAAAATCATTCATTAGCTCTTTGTCATTGTCTGTGTAGATTACATCATCCACATAAATGCTCACTATTAATAGTTTTCCAACCTCCTTAGATTTAGTGAACAAGGTGTGTTCACTTGCACATTTCTCAAAACCTTCCTTGAGAAAGTATTTCTCAATTCTGCTATACCATGCCCTGGGGGCCTGTTTCAGCCCATACAATGCCCTGTTCAGCTTTAACACTTTCCCTTCTTCACCCTTCTTCACAAACCCTTTAGGTTGTTCTACATACATATCTTCCTCCAATTCACCATGTAAAAAAGCACTTTTTACATCTAATTGGTACACAACCCATTCTTTCATGGCTGCCAGTGCCAAAATCACCCTAATTGTGTCCCACCTTGCGACAGGAGCAAACACCTCAGTAAAATCAACTCCAGGTTTTTGTACATACCCCAAAGCCACTAGTCTGACCTTATATTTATCAACCTCTCCCTTTTCATTCAGTTTTGTTTTAAACAGCCATTTCACTCCTATGGCCTTGGCTCCCACTGGGAGATTAGTCAATTTCCATGTCTCATTTTTTTCTATGGCCTGCAGTTCACATTCCATGGCCTTTTTCCACTTAGGACTCCTTTCTGCCTCCTCATAAGAACTTGGATCACCTGACTCGGTATACATCACCAAAGCTTGTATTTCATCATCATCAGATAGTACCTCTCCACTCACATGATCAGCCATCCAAACTGGTTGCTTGGTTACTCTTCCCTGTGATCTGCAGGCATTCCCCAAGGTATTGTCATCTGCGATGCCACTGCTTGATACAGCTGCTACACCACTGCTTGATGCTGCTGTGTTACTTGGAACACTAATCCCATGTGCATCTTCGTTTCTCTTGAGACTGCGGCTCATTTGCTTCGGTCGCTTCGAGTAACACCACCATCGGCACCGACACCTTCCATAATTTCTTCATTGTTGAAGTCTTCACTCCCTTCGGGTTCGAGTCATATTGTCTCCCCCACTCAAAAATATCCTTCTCAGCTCTAGATTCTTCAGTGTTCCAATCCCAATTCTCCTCCTCATCAAACACAACATCTCTGCTTATGATAATTTTCTTGGTGGCTGGGTTATACATTTTATAGGCCTTAGATTCACTACTTACCCCCAAGTATATGCACTTTACACTTTTATCATCCAATTTCACTCTCCTTTGATCAGACACATGCACATAACCCACACTTCCAAATATCTTGAAGTGCTCAACAGATGGCTTTATGTTGCTCCAAGCTTCTTCAGGTACCATGTCACTTACCACAAGAGTAGGACTTCAGTTCAGTATATGCACAACCCAAGATGATGCTTCTGCCCAAAATTCCCTAGGAATTTTCTTCTCAATCAACATGCATCTTGTCATGTTCATAATGCTTCGATTGTTCCTCTCTGCAACTCCATTTTGCTGTGGGGAGTATGCAGAGGTCAGCTGTCTGGTTATTCCATGGATTCGGCAGAAATCATGGAAATCTCCTGAGGTGAATTCACCACATCTGTCAGTCCTCAAGCACAAAATCTTCCCATCAATTTCAGTTTCCACCAGTTTTTTGAAATTCTGGAATGTGTGCAAGGCCTCAGATTTCTCCAACAGGAAGTAAACCCATGTTTTCCTTGAGAAATCATCTATGAAGATAATTAAATACCTCTTCCCACTCATAGATGATGGAGTCACAGGGCCACATATATCACCATGGATCAGCTGTAATTTTCCAGTAGCTCTCCACTGACTCTTCTTGGGAAAGGATTCCCTGTGTTGCTTGCCTTTCAAGCAGCCTTCACACACCCTTTTTGGAGTTTTCAACAGGGGCAATCCCCTTACCATGTTCTTGTAGTACAAGGCTCTCAAGCCCTTGTAATTCAAATGTCCCATTCGACTGTACCACAGTCCAGCATCACTTCCAGTTGCAGTTCTAAAGCATGTAAGACTACTATGATTCACAGACTCATCATGCCTTACAGATTCACTATGATTTACAGAAGCTAGCATCACAAACATGCGATTAGCAGTCATCTCACTTTGCATTATGAGTCCCCTAGATAAGTGATACATTTTGCATACATTATTCTGAATAAGTATAGCTAGACCCTTTTCTTGCAACTGCCCAATGCTAAGCAAGTTATTTTTCAGTTCAGGTATGTAATATACGCAAGAAATTACTTGAATCACTCCCCTTACATTCATTCTAACATTTCCTCTACCCATCACAGTCATTCTAGAGTTGTTACCTAGCTTCACAGATTGTCTAAATTGTTCATCTAAGTTCTCAAACCACATTTTATTTCTAGTCATGTGGTTGCTACAACCCGAGTCTAAGAACCATACCTCACTTCTTTGAGCTTGATGTAGTTCCACATGATGCATAAGCAACATCTCCTCTTCATCATCCAATTCAGCATAGTTGACTCCTCTTTCCCAATTAGGGCATTCATATTGGAAATGCCCTAATTTATGGCATTTGTAACACTCAATCAGCTCCCTGTTGACTGATTGCCTTCCCCCTACTGATTGTCTTCCCCCTCTGCCTCGAAACCCTCAGAATGCACCTCTGCCCTTTCCTCTTGGTGCTCGATAGTCATGAACAATTTTCAGTGCTTGATCCTCCTCTTTGTAATCCAGCATTCTTTGCTCATGAACCAATAGACTGCCATAAAGCTCATCGATGCTCAAGGTATCTAGGTCATTAGATTCCTCTATAGAACAAGTGACATAGTTGTATTTTGAGGTCATAGTCCTCAAAATTTGCCCCACCATAGCATTTTGCTTCATCTCCTCACCATGAGCTCTCATTTTATTGAATACTGTCAATGTGCGAGAGACATAAGCATCCATTTTCTCTCCCTCTTTAATACACAGCAACTCAAATTCTCTTCTAAGGGCTTGCAGCTGTGATCTTCGTACCTTAGTTGAGCCTTGATATTTTTGCCTCATAGATTCCCAAATGGCTTTAGCAGTTCCTTTATCCAGAATCGTCTCCAAGATTTCTCTGTCAATTGCTTGGAAGAGAAAATTCTTAATTCTCAGATCCTTGAGTTTCACATCTTCTGCTGCTTTCTTTTGCACTTCGGTTGCAGTTGGACTCAAGACTACATTTGGAACTCCTTCTTCAACTAGTTTCCACATTTCTTTGCTTCGAAGAAAGTTCTCCATCATCATTGCCCAATGATCATAGTGGCCCAGAAATTTGGGTATGGAGGCTTGCACAAACTGTTCTGAGTTTGTAGACATTTTCTTCGCAGGGGACTTTTCACAAACACTTGGCAGGGGACTTTTTCACGAACACTTCAGGTTACTTTTCACACACACTGGTTTTCCTTCTTCTTCTTCACTCACAATCAAGAAATCCTGTTTCTCTTCTTCTTCTTCATTCACACTTACTCACTCAGTGTTTCTCAAATGTTTTCCCCAATTTCTTTCTCTCACTCTTCTCACAGTCACTTTGTGTTTCCCTTTTCTTTTCACCCCGATCAGGTCCCTTCTTGGGAGCTCTGATACCAATTGTTGAGTTTGACAAAACAATTTCCTTCTTGCTGTAAACCAAAACTCAATCCCCTTGATATTCATCAATTCAGCTCTCTTTTATAGAGATGTTTACAGAAAAGACAACAGACGCAACAAACAACTTAACAGAAACAAATAACAAGAAAATGAAATAACAAATTGAAACAATTAACTGAAATTTAACCGACTGAACCAATTCCTAACAGACCCAACAAAAAACTCCCTCTCTCTTACTCTCCTCCACTTCCTCCCTCTTGCTAGCAACATTACTTGGCCTTCACACTCTGCCAAACCCATCATTCTGTACACTCCACAAGATGGTGTTTCGTTGACTGTTGCGGAGTCCAATAATGCCGCTGACTTTGATGATCTATCAAGCAATGAAATGCATGATGCTATCGTGTCATACCCTTATGTGCCCAGATTATCAGCATCCGATGAAAAAGTACCTGTCCTCGCATTGCAGATCACTTTGTTCCCGAATAAAGGGTTTAGCATTGGTTGCGCCGCTCACCAAGTTGCTCTGGATGGGAAATCCTCAATCTTGTTCATGAAAGCATGGGCTCACCTATGCAAGAACAGTCCATACTTGTTGCCAGCTGAGCTAATCCCTTTTTTTGATAGAACAGTTGTTCAAGATCCAAAGGGGATTGACATTGAATACTTGAACAACTGGTCAAGCATGAATCAGGCAGATGGAGGTTCAGATTCCAAAGCTAGATGCATGGAACCATTTCCACCTAAAAAAGTTGAGCCAAACTCGGCACGAGCAACGTTCACTTTTTCCCGAGAAGACATGAAGAAATCGAGGGAAAGGATCCTCTCTCAACTTGACAAGGTCTCTGATAAAAACGACGCAGAACCAATCCATTTATCATCTTTTGCGATCACACTTTCTTATGCATTAGCTTGCCTTGTGAAGGCTAGAGGCCTAAAAGGTGATGAAAAGATGATGTTTGGAATTGCAGGAGACTGTAGGGCACGTTTGGACCCTCCCATACCTACAAATTATTTTGGCAATTGTGTTTCTCTTCATACTGGTGCTTTAATGGCAGGATCAGTGATGCAAGATGATGGGATTATTTATGTTGCACGAAAAGGTTAGTGAGGTGATCCAAAAAATAGAGAACGCAACTCTTGTAGGAGCAAAGGACAATGTTAAAAAGCTTCTGGCTACCGATCTAGATGCAATACCGGTTGGGGTTGCCGGGTCAGCCCGATTTGATGTTTATGGGGTAGATTTCGAGTGGGGGGAGGGGGCGAAGAACGTGGAGGTCACCAGCATAGATAGGACTGGAGCTATTTCTATGGCGGAGAGCAAAGCTGAAAGTGGCGGCGTTGAGATTGGATTGGTTTTGAAGAAAATGTGATGGGGATATTTAAAAATTTGTTTGTTAATGGCCTTAAACATGTTTAAGGTACACTAATTAGCCTTTTTACTATTTTCGACTCTATTTTAGATTTCCACTATGTCTTTGTTATCTCTGTTAGAAGACAAGAAAAAATCACTTAAGATTGAGAGTGTCTGCCACTTTTACTTACTATTTTCTTTTGTGCTTTTTGTTAAATTTTCTAATTTCTACGTATTCTGTTTGTTGTTTTGGAGTTTTCTTCTCTTTCATTTTGTTTAAATTCTAGGTGTTCATGATAAAATTAATTGCATGGAGGTAAAATCCAGATCAAATGAATTGATCAAGCCTGTTTGAGAGAGCGGTTGCTTTTGAAAGTGCTTTTCATTTATAAATACATCAAAATGATTTTTTTTTATTTTTTAAAAATTATTTTTGACATCAGCATATTAAAACGATTTAAAAACATCAAAAAATTCATTTAAAATAAAATAAAATAAATTCAAATTTTAGAGAAACAGCGATACAACTGTCGTCCCAAACAACCTAACAATATCACAACTCAGTTTTAGGTTCCCAAACGTAACCCAATTTAGATTTTCATTTTTTTATAATGGATAATAATATAAAATAAAGAAGGTTGGAAAATAAAATAAAAACATACAGAAGGATAAATGACTTGACATCCTAAAAATGGATATAAATGCATAAATAAAAGTTGAGAGGACCAAACTAGATCTTTGAAAACTCAATTGCATTATTGAAAGACCTTAAGTGAACATTGGATGAATTTGTATAAAAATTAAGCATGTGGACATGATTAAATTTTTATTAGGTTGATTTTGATTTAATTATAGGCCAAATTGAGAATTTAGTTTAGTTTAAAATTTAATTTAGGCTAAAATTAAAATAATTAATCAAGTGTAATGACTAAATTAGATTTTTAACGTGTAAAACTAATTTGATTAAGAACTTAATTGGTGAGAGTTTAAGTCTGAAATCCTAATTTGGGTTTAATTAAGAAAAATAAAATTTTGAAAGACCAAATTCAATTCTTATAATTCTAA
Source organism: Salix viminalis (assembly GCA_029228465.1). Lineage (NCBI taxonomy): Eukaryota > Viridiplantae > Streptophyta > Magnoliopsida > Malpighiales > Salicaceae > Salix > Salix viminalis. Next base: position 29,306,131 of record CM055441.1, read on the forward strand.
TTAGAGAAAATCAAAGATGGATTTGCAAGAAAAATCAAAGGTTAACGATTAAATGAAGGCCAAAATGAAGAATTTCAAAACCAAACACAAAGTGCATAAGATAAGACACATGAGTTAAGGGTTTAATCTAATCAAATCAAGGGTCTACTTGAAAAAAGTTAAAAATGAAGGATTAGAATGCAAGAGGTGCTCAACTTAAAGGAATTAGATCTAGGTTTCTAGAGGTGCAATTGCATCAATAGTATCAATCTAGGTTGATGCATCATTAAATTAAATTAAAACTAAATCATAGAAAATTCTTTTTTAATTTATGGCAGACGACCCTTCTCCTCTCATCTTGTTTCCTTTTAAATGAAAGAAAATGAAAGAAATTCTTGACGATGAAGCTAGGGCAAGTTTTTTGCTTTTGGTGAATTGTGGAGTTGAGCTCAAGGAGGGTGCAAACGTGGCAGCCTCTCCTACCAGCTCAACTCCTGTATTTGGATATTCTTAAATTGAGGTGTCCTAGTTCAGAACATGGTCCCATGCCAACTAGACTGTCCTATGGTGGTTACGATGAAGGATATTCTTAAATTTTATCATTTCTACTACTTTAAATTTGGATCATAAATGATGTTGGTTTCGTATTCTGTTGTTTTGAAATTGGAATTGAAAAGATTGGAAGAAAAAATATGAATTATGTAATTTTAATATTGTCTAATAATATTTGATTAATGGAAAGATTTGATGTAATAATTACATTAAGATACTAAAACACGAATTAATCCATAAAAGTAATTAGATTAGGTTTTTTAATGAATGAAATAATCAGCATGGCTTCAATTTTGAATTTGGAAGGTCGGCATGCTTTTTTATATAAAAAAAAACTACATTAAACTCTTTTTTAACAAAAAAAAAATCAAAAGAATTTACTCCTAACTATAACTAGACGTGATTCAATCTTAGATTTTAATCTGGTTGGATTTTAATTCTATTTTTTAATTAACCTTGATCAGTTCAAACCTTGAATTATATCTTCGAGTAGTTTAAGTTTTATAATTAAGAGGTGAATGATTTATTCAAAACTTCACCCCCACAAATATTTGATCGTAACACAAAAACAAGCTATAAAATTCTAATTTTGACTCGAAAAACTAGTATATTTCATTTTTAAGAATGGACGTTAAACAATATCCTAATAAAAAAGTTAAAGGATTGCGGGCTAAACCTAAAACAATAATCAAGTAATTGTTTGATAGTGTAGTTGAAGTTGCTTTTTAAAGTGTTTTTCGTTCATAAATATATCAAAATGATATATTTTTTTATTTTTTAAAAATTATTTTTGATATCAACATATGAAAATGATCTAAAAATACCAAAATATTTAATTTAAAATAATAAAAAAATATTTTTCTTAAAAGCGTTTTTAAAACACAGTTTTAGAAAATTAAATGCATTTGGTTTACTTTTAACACGGTTGGTATTTGCTTTTACAATGATAGCTTCCCATTCCCTAAAATTCCAATGTTTGTTTTAAATGCTACTATACAAGTAGCACTTTTTAGAGTTGCCTCCCATTTAGACTTTTCTTTTTCTTTTTCGTTTCCCATAGTTTTAAAACTTTATTTAAAGTAGATCGAGACAAGACTTGAATTGATTTTAGTTTTTAAAATTAAAACGATATTATTTTAATAGTTTTTAAATTAATAAATTGATGGCCGGGCTTTAACAAAATCAATAAAATTAATATAGAAGTTTTAAGAGATTATTTTATTTTTTTCAATTTATACCCATCCAAATCTTAGAGGCAGGCTTATGGGATATCATTGCAAGCCACACAAGTATGTGTAGCACGGTGAATACATAAGCTCCGGCACCGGCATGGCCGGCACTCCGGCGAATTTTGCTTTTAAACGTGCATGTGCCCATGAAGCAATAATTGTCAATAATTGTTAGACCATGATTCCCTCTTTGAAAGGATCAAAGGCCCTATCCAAGGGTCCAAGTAGTAAGGACACAAATTGGAGGGCCCACTTGAAATTTTCTCCATAAAGCTCAAGTGATGTGTGCAAGGATCATAGGAGAAAAAATTATAGTTATCTGGATTTATTTAGGGGTGTTCGAGTAATAAAAAAAGACATTCTAAATAAATGATTTTTTTTAAAAATTAATTTTTTTTTGGTATTCTAATTATTTTGGTGTGCTATGTCAAAAATAATTTTTTAAAAATAATTTTTTAAAAATAAATAAATAATATTGTTTTTAAAAATATTATAATTTAATAGTATAATAAAAGAAACTAACTGTTGTTTAATACATCTTATCATCCATAAAATCTTTAAAAAAAGATAGACGGCGACCATTTGTGATTTTCTTTTTCTTCAACCATTCAACCCAGCTAGGAAATATAATTAATTAACATGTAAATAGATCTTGGATTTTTATTAATTAAGAGGCACTGAAAAAAAAATCAATTGGGCTCACGTCTTAAAATGAAAAATAATAATAATAATAATAAAAAAAGGATGGCTTATGTCATACAAATGGGGTTCGTGGAAGATGTCAGGTCTAAATCTTGTGCAGGCACACTGAGTGGGAAAAAACTTGCAACTCACTTTTTCTAGCAAGCGTTAACGTCGACTGAGTGTTTGTTATTGTGATTATTTTGATGGTTTTAAAATATAATTTTAGTTAGAGGTTTCTAAAATTAGATTTTAAAAAAATATTTGATTTGTTTAATACATGCAAATTGTGTTCTTAAAGACATATTAAAGATTATTATGTTGTTTCAATAATAAGTGTTTTTTAATCAAATAAAAAATTTTTTTTTATCTTATCTAATTTGTTGCAAAAGATATACAAGAGAAAAAAATAATTTTTTAATATTAAAACTGATGGAGTTAACTCGATAAATTAACTTGTGAGTTATTTGGTTTGATATATTTATTTATTTAAAAAAAACTATATTCTGATTTTTTTAAAATTATAGAAATTCCAAATATTATTAGATGGGGTTGTAATAAATTTGAATTTTTGGAAGTGGCCAATTTATGCACTCCGCCATAGAACAGAAGAAAAAAAGGAAAAAGAAGTGTGGAGAAGTAGAAGCAGCAGCTCTGTATTGACATTGCCGCCCCTTCATCTCCTCCTCTCCATTTATATCATTCTCGTGACTGTTACCCTTCTCTCTCTCTCTCTCTCTCCACACTTTTATCCACCAGTGCCATCAATACACCATTTCAGATCTCTTAATCTCTCAAAGTTTCCTCCTTTCTTGATTGTCGGCTCCAAAAGGTAAGAACTTTTACTTGGCTCTCATTTTGCGTGTGCATTTCTTGATTGAAATTTTTTTTGTTCCCTTTCACTTCTTGTCTCTTCTTTGCCATTTATCCATCTGGGGTTTGTTTCTTTTGCTGTTTTAGATAGATTGTACTGTGGATCTGCATTGATAGGTGTGCGTGTTTCTTGATTGAATTTTGAATCTTGTTGACTTCTTGGATTGTGACTTTGGATACCCTTTTGGCTAAAGATAATGTTTTGATCTTTAAAGTTTTTTCTTGCAGTTATTAAGGAATTATAGCTGGGGAGCTACATGGAGAAACTGGTTTATCCGTGTAACGGATTGATAGTCACGTGAAGTGGGGTTATTTGTGTTTGAGAAATGAAACTTGATGTGCAGTCATTAATGGCTCAAAGTATAAGATCAAGAAGGACTTCTTCTAGCTCCACTAATGGAAATGAAGAGACTCCTACGCACCCTTCTGCTTCTTTCTCAAATGGGGATGGATATGATAGTGATGGCTCCAATTTCGACACGCCGTTAGTCTAAGATGCTATTCTTAGCTTCTTGTTTGTTACTTTCATTGTTGGTTTTTTTATTTGCTTTGTTTGTTCACTGTTGTGATGCTATGGAAACTCGGATTGAAAATAACATTGGACTTGACCATTTGATGTAATTTTTTGACTCTGTATCTCTAGATTTTATTCAAAAGTTTTTACCATGATAAAATGGAAAGGACTTGGTAAACATATCCTCCCAGGTGTTTTGTTTTTGACTTGTTTGCCTGCCCAATATTTTGTTGCCTTTGCTTTTAATTTTATTACATTTTTATCCTGCTGTACTCTCTCCTTTGCATGGTAATAGGAGTACATAATTCGCTTCTATATTGCTTGTAAAAACTGACTAGATAGCCTTAGAACTATCAGGAAGTAATTTTTATGTTTTCTTTTGCAAGACTCTATCTGACATCTAACTCCGAGTGATATTTATTGTTGTTTCTCACAGTACACCAGCAACCCTTTCCATGGCTATTCCGGCAGAACTTGCTGGTGCTATACCTCTGATTGATAAATTTCAGGTAATAAACTAACAAGTGCTTTTGCTGTCAATGTAACGCATTATGTTTACTTGCTCCAATATTATGACTTGAATCCAAATTAGACCTGCGATTGTTATTTTTGGACGAAATTCATTTTGCTTTTTTTTTGTGGATCTGTTTTATGGTAATTGAATGTTGCAAGAGGATACATACAGCTGACCCCATTTAGTTTGTAAACGAGTCTTAGTTGCTGTAGTCATTTCCATTTTTATGAAATTTCTACTTAAGTCTTGTTCCATGCAGGTTGAGGGGTTCTTAAAGTTGATGCAGAAACAGATTCAATCCACTGGGAAACGGGGTTTCTTTTCTAAAAAATCTGCAGGTCCTCAAGTTCGGGAAAAATTCACATTTGAGGATATGCTGTGTTTCCAAAAGGTAAAAGTATGCTGTGTGTCATTGCAGTATATTCTCATTTATGAACTCATAAAGAGCTAAGTTAGTGCTTTTTTGCAGGATCCTATACCAACTTCATTGCTTAAAATTAATAGTGACCTAGTAAGCCGTGCCACTAAACTGTTCCAGATAATTTTGAAGTACATGGGAGTTGATTCATCTGATCGAGGAGCTCCAGCAAGCTTAGATGAACGGATTGAGTTAGTTGGAAAATTGTTCAAGCATACACTGAAGCGTGCAGAACTTCGAGATGAAATTTTTGCTCAGATTTCAAAGCAAACAAGGAATAACCCTGACAGGCATGCATAGCTTTTTATTTTTTATTTTTATTTAACTTTCTACTCTTTAAATTGTGAAATTAACAACCCATCCCAACTGGCCTTTCATTAATTGAGCTGATTCCCAATGGACAAATCTTTCTCATACATATAAACAATGATGCTCAGCTTACATGTTTGATTTTATTTGAGCCTCTGATTGTTTCTCCTCAAAGTACATTTTATTTCCTTATTTGATGCCATCTAGGTTTTGTTGATTCTCAAATGCAGGCAATATTTGATTAAAGCATGGGAGCTAATGTACTTGTGTGCTTCTACTATGCCTCCTAGCAAGGAAATTGGTGGATATTTATCTGAGTATGTCCATAATGTAGCCTATGGTGCAAGTATTGATTCCGAGGTCCAAAGCCTTGCATTAAATACACTAAATGCTTTAAAGCGTTCTGTCAAAGCTGGTCCTAGGCATACAATACCAGGGCGTGAGGAAATTGAAGCTCATCTAACTGGTCGAAAGCTTACAACAATAGTGTTTTTTCTTGATGAGACTTTTGAAGAAATCACGTATGACATGGCAACGACAGTGTCTGATGCTGTTGAGGTATTTTAAAAAGTCATCAACTCTGTCTTCTATGGTTCCTTCTACGTAGGCACTAATATATAAAAACAAAAAGCTCAATCTCAACTGGGAAAAAATAGAAATCACAGCAGGAGGACCTGCTTTTTTTATTCTAAATTTCTCAGAGATGTATGCAGACAGAGGAAGATGTACTTATTATATATGGTGGAAGGAGAATTGATCTTATGATGGTAACTCGTGAAATTAATCTCTATGTGAATGAAGCAAAACAAATAGCGGGGAATGATTATCCAGAAAAAAAGACTCAGGAAAAATTGGGTCACATGGTGCATGCATTCGATTTGAGTTTGTTTGACAGCCAGGAATGTGGGGCTCCCTTCTAATAGCATTTTTGGAAGAGCACACTGTACTTTGTCCTTTGAAATGCGTGTTGAATATAATTTCCTGATCAGAGTGCTGAGAAAACATCCACAAGTATATTTTAAAACCATGATTGTTAATGGCCTAGTGGTCCTGAGCTTGATGTTTGATTCTAGTTGGATTGAATATGGTTAAACAAGGAATTGAAAACTGCAAAAGTCATTCAACAGTGGCTGGTCTAGGCTTCCCACAAACAGGGAGGGTTAGCCATTTAATCCAATGTTTTGTCCTTCTTTCACAAAACAAAAAGCATAACACAAGCTGTTAAGGGTTTATGGATGAGAAGTTCAAATTTATTTGCTAAAATCTTGCTATGATTATCGTTGCATTGATTGACATTGCGGGCTAAGGTGACAGCTAAGCTTATCCTGTTAAAAATGATTTATTGTGTTCAGTGATTTGAAACATTATTTACATTAATGGAATTCATCTTTGTTTCAGGAACTTTCTGGGATAATCAAGCTGTCAGCATTTTCTAGCTTCAGTCTTTTTGAATACTGTAAAGTTGTTTCTGGTTCTAAGTCATCTGATCCTGGGAATGGTAAGTATCCCTTGCCTTTCTTGATTGTTTTCCTAGACAAAGCTCATTTGAAATTGCCATCTAATCTGCAACCTGCTGTCATGCAGAGGAGTACATTGGGTTAGATGATAACAAATATATTGGAGATTTGTTAGCGGAATTCAAGGCAGCCAAGGATCGAAGCAAGGGAGAAATTCTGCACTGCAAGCTGATTTTTAAGAAAAAGCTATTTCGGGAGTCAGATGAAGCTGTAACAGATCCAATGTTTGTGCAATTATCATATGTTCAAGTGCGTGAACTCTTCCTATACATTAGAATAGCTTCAACTTTGACCTAAAAGTTTGGCATGATCGTCATGTTATTTCTAAAGTTTAGCATAGCTTTTATTCTCTTGCTTTACTGATGCATGATTATCTTGTTACAGTTGCAACATGACTACATAATGGGCAATTATCCTGTTGGGAGGGAGGATGCTGCACAGTTGTCTGCATTGCAAATATTGGTTGACATTGGATTTTTTGGTAGTCAAGAATCATCCATGTTAGTTGTTTCTTGCCCCCCTTTTTTCTGTCCAATTTAAGTTGGATTCTAGTATTTTAACTTGCAAACACAAAATGTTTTGTTGGTCTTTCATTTTGGAGTCATAGTGACTTAGATTAAAGCCTTTACATTTTGATCTCAAGTTACTCTTTATTCCTATAAGTTTTGACACGCTGAAGCTGACATTTTGCAGTGATTGGACCTCTCTCCTTGAGAGATTTCTACCAAGACAAATTGCAATTACACGAGGAAAGAGGGAATGGGAGTTGGATATTCTTTCTCGTTACCATTCCATGGTAAGAACTTGCATCTGAAACTTCTGTCTTCATAACTTTCAAGAAATTATTTTGTTTCAAATGTTACTTTTCCTTAAATCCTGTTATTTCAAGTCAATGTTTACTTGCTTGTATGACTTGCGGTTACTGATTTATTATCAGGAACACATTGCTTCTTGGATCATTGTATATTTTTCCTTTTCTTTTTCTTGAATAGAACATTTTTTTCTTAGTTTGTCAGCCAGACAAATATTTTCATTTCTACATCATTTGCTGGTTTATTTTCTAATTTCAGCTTAATCTTCTTAAATCACGTGGTCAATGGTTTAATATCTTCTTCCACTTTTGTGTCCATTTTAGTAATATATTTGTCAAAGCGGTGGTAGGCAGATGTGGATACTGGTGCATTTTCAATTTTGTATAACAAAAACTTATGGGTTCAAGTTCGTAGTGACTTTGAATACTATGTTTACCACTTTTAGCCAGAATTGAATAGATCCAAGGTGCTAACTTCAACAAGGAATCAAAGTAGTGTCATATTCTACAGAACTTATGACTACTGCAATTGATATATGCTACTACTGGTTTTACTTATGCATTGTCACTCTTCTTTGTTAATTCTACTCTTTAAAAAGTTGACATTTTACCTGTCAGGGGCTATTCTTTATTCTATAGATAATCTCCTTTTAATACTGTCTTGTTTCCATGCACAGGAAAACCTAACAAAGGATGATGCAAGACAGCAATTTCTACGCATATTAAGGTCGCTTCCCTATGGCAATTCAGTCTTCTTTAGTGTTCGCAAGATTGATGATCCTATTGGACTTTTGCCTGGACGGATTATTTTGGGCATTAACAAGCGAGGGGTGAGCCTTAAAATTATGGATTAAACCATCACAACCTTGTACTGCAATAAATTCTTAATTATCTGCTCTCTAAATGGTGAAGCTTTTTTTGCATTCCATATCATGCAGCTGCCAGACCTTATTTTGTTTGCTCATTGGTCCACAGGTGCACTTCTTCCGTCCAGTTCCTAAGGAATATTTACATTCAGCAGAATTACGAGACATAATGCAGTTTGGTAGTAGCAATACTGCTGTTTTCTTCAAGATGAGAGTTGCAGGTGTTCTGCACATATTCCAGTTCGAGACCAAGCAGGTTAACATATCTGTCACTTCTCTGCTGTTTCTCTATGGTTCAGTTTTGACCTTCTCAACTGTATTTGTTTAAGTAACTAAACTTCATTTATCAGGGAGAAGAAATTTGTGTTGCTCTTCAAACACATATAAATGATGTTATGTTGCGTCGTTATTCTAAAGCTCGAACTGTTGCTAGCGGCTCAGTGAATGGAGATGTTCTTAACAATTCTAACCCTACCAGTGTAGAAGTGCACGAAAAACGTTTAAACGAATTGTCAAAAACCATTGAAGAATCTCAGAAGAAATCTGAACAAGTAAGCTTTAAATTAAAATTTTAAATTCTATGATCAGTTGTGGCATACAGTGGTGGTGAAACTAGCAAACATTTTGGATGTCTTGGACATGCAGGGAACAAGTTATAGATATTGTCAGAAAAAGTGAATCTGAAACTTGGATGCATTATGAAGTCATTTTGAACACAGCCCAAACATGAGAATCAAGTCTAATTTTGGTAATAATTATCAATGTTAAAGACATTATGAAGATAAATAAGTGTAGACAATTGATGTAGGCAGTACAAAATTGTTAATATCTGAAATATCTTTGTATTTACCGTTGTGCCCATGTCCTTTTGTTTGGATTTGATTTTACCGTGTCTATCTTGTCTCGTTCTTTTTCCTGCATCATAGCTAACTCGTGTCAACCTACATGTTTAAATTTTGGGCCTAAAATGTGAACCAAGTGCAGAGCAGCTCTGAATGAGTCAATTGACATCTATATTAGAAACAAAATACTTGGAGGCTAGCCAGGTCCCCATAAGTGATTTTCAAGTGGCGTGTCATCATCAACAAGTGCTTCTTTAACCCTTTTTCAGAGAAAAAAAAGTGTATTTTTATTTTATATTTCCTTCATGCATGGGATTGTCTTTGAAATTGCACTTAGGATTAATGGGTAAATATGCTTTTCTAGTTATTGGAAGAATTGCATGAGAAGCAAGATCAAGAAGTGAAATTGCAAGAGCAATTGGAGGGCTTGAAAGATTCCTTGAGATCAGAGAAGCAAAACTTGGCAGAAGTACAGTGTGATCGAGATAGACTTCAGTCACTATGTGCGGAAAAGGATGCAGCATTTCAAGTTAGTATTATTAACTCTGATGCACAAGCTCTTTCTTTAGTCACTAGGTCTATTTTCCTAATTTTGATGTTTTATGTATTAGGTTGCATTGTCAGAAAAGAGGAGCTTGGAAACCAGGTTGGCCAGCCTCAGTAATCTCGCACCAGAGAAAAATGCCAAAAAGGATTTAGTTGGAGCTAATAACCAGGTATAATTCTGAAAAAAATTAACTATTATGCTCCGGGTTTGTGTTTAATTTGTTACTGATTTTTCTGGTCTGGACTCTATATTCTCATTAATACAATAGAATCATATTGCTTGCTTTATGATGAAGTGATCATTTTGGACTGTGGATAACACAGGTGTTGCATAAGCTCCAGGATGAATTGAAACTGCGGAAGGAGGAACTGCATGCAGCAGAAGAAAGGATGCAAAGATTGGCTAATGAAAAAATATTACTTGAACAGAAGATCTCTAGATTTGAAAGGAAAGTTGAAGAGGTAGTGATGCATTCTTGAATTTTAACCATCTATTGATGATTTGTCACTGCCAAATGGTTAATGTCACTGCTCTAATGCAGATGGAAGTTGTTGAGAAAAACCTTGAGCAGGAACGCCAATCCTTGAAACTTCGAGTGATAGAACTCGAACGGAAGCTGGAAATGTTCGCAAGAGATTTGGCCACTTCCAAATCAACTCTTGCAAATGTGAATGCGAATTTGGCTTCATTGCAGAACAATTTGAAGGAATTGGAGGAATTGAGAGAAATGAAAGAGGTATATACGCTTCTGCGTTAGTTTCTTTATTTCTGGTGTATGCTTGTATCTTATGCAAATACTTCATGAATTGGTCAAATTTCCATGCATATTTGTTTAACTAAATCCATAACTTGGAATGTGCTTTCAGGACATTGACAGAAAGAATGAGCAGACTGCTTCCATTTTGAAGATGCAAGCATCTCAACTTGCTGAGCTGGAAGTGCTTTACAAGGAAGAACAAGTTTTGCGGAAACGTTATTTTAATACCATAGAAGGTTCGATAGCCTTGAATATAGTATCTTCATGCCTCCACATCACATTCAAAAATCACATCATGAACATGTTGCTCCCAGTTTAAATGCTCTTCATGATGCTTTCCTAGGATTTTTTGAAAATCTAGCAACAATTAGGAGAACATCAGGATGGTAAATAGCTAATAGCTGTGGCATTTTATGCTGTTGTGAACACTGTCAAATAGGATTAAAATTAAAATTATTTGACTCTTAGGAATACTGTGACATCAGATTAGTTCATGCAGCCTTTATTAACAAAGATTTTGATGGGTTAAGATGTCAAAACTTGCTTAGGGATCCAGGGTAAGATTTAACTTACTGATATGAGAGTTTTTGCAAGGGATAGTTGTGAAGAGAAAACAGGAAGACATTGATGGCCTACCAGTCAATACAACTTTGAGGAAAGAAGTGAAAGGCTAGAAAGAAAATTGAAAAAAATATAGTAAAGAGGAGGGAAGAACGAAGCAGAGGGGATTATTGAAAAAAAGGAGGTTCAGGGGAGGGGCAATAGCCACAAGTTTTTATCCAAAGCTGCATCACTTTCACTAACCAACTGCCTGAGCCTCTGCATTATTATTTTATCTCTAACATTATTACCAGTTCCTCTTCTTCCTGCATGAAAACTATATATCCTGATACCATGAAGCTAATGAAGCCATTTCCTTCGATTCATTTCAGATATGAAAGGCAAGATCAGGGTTTTCTGTCGGTTAAGACCTCTAAGTGAGAAAGAGATTTCTGAAAAGGATAGAGGCCTGCTTACAAGCATAGATGAATTTACAGCTGAACATCCATGGAAAGACGATAAAGCAAAACAACATATATATGATCGAGTGTTTGATGGAAATGCTACCCAGGAAGATGTGTTTGAGGATACACGGGTGAGTTTCAATGTTATTTTTCATTTATCAGTAAACTGCTTCAATTTTTTTTCTAGAGGGAACCTAATCCTTGTAACTACTTTGTAAATCTTCAACAGACTCTTAATCTATTCTTTCTTTCTGGCAATTGTGATGCAGTATTTAGTTCAGTCTGCTGTGGATGGTTACAATGTTTGCATATTTGCCTATGGCCAAACTGGTTCTGGGAAGACATTTACTGTCTATGGCTCTGAAGGCAATCCTGGACTGACACCACGTGCCACTTCAGAACTTTTTAAAATTTTAAGACGTGATAGCAACAAATTCTCATTTTCATTAAAGGTATTTTGGTTGTTACATTAATTGCTGGGTTCTGACGTTGATGACAGCGTATTCATATTCTACATGGTGGCGCTAAATTCTTTGCTTGATTCCTTCATGCATTCAAGGGATATGAGAAACTTTTATAATCAGCTTGAGTTGTTTGCTGGCTTGTCTATGTTGACTGTAGTGTCTCTGTCTATGCATGCACGTATGCCCCCGTGCTGCTTTCGCATCATTGCATACAATATGTTTTGTTATCTTTTTAGGCATTTAAAATCAATTTGAATTGCATTCAATTTTATAAAAAAAAATTATCCTATTTTTAATATGATGCAGGCATATATGGTGGAGTTGTATCAAGATACACTTGTGGACCTTCTATTACCAAAAAATATGAAGCGCCTAAAATTGGATATTAAGAAAGATTCAAAGGTGATTGCTATTTGTTATTTTAAATATTGTCTAGTTCAATTGACGTTGTTTTCATCTATTGGATCTCATTTATTACATATTATATGATATACAGGGTATGGTTTCTGTAGAAAATGTGACAGTTGTATCCATTGCTACATTTGAAGAATTACAAAACATTATTCAGAGAGGATCTGATCGGAGGCATACATCCGGGACTCAAATGAATGATGAAAGTTCAAGGTCTCATCTGATTCTTTCAATTGTTATTGAAAGTACTAACCTTCAAACTCAGTCTGTAGCAAGGGGAAAGGTATTGTCCATCTAGTCATCCTTGATCAAATTATACGATGCTTCTATGCACTGAATGATTGCTGTCAGAAACATGACGCGCTTGTGCATTTACTTGTCATATGCTATTTCTTATGAGATTTGAATATTTATGCTCAGTCATAGCTGCATCAAATGAGGTGTGAGCCTCTCTAGTTCATATTTTGGAGTTGAAGCTGTTACTTCATGTGTGTGACATCTTGATATCATGTGCAGTTAAGTTTTGTAGACCTTGCCGGTTCAGAAAGAATAAAGAAGTCAGGTTCTTCAGGCAGTCAACTTAAGGAAGCTCAAAGCATCAATAAGTCACTTTCGGCCCTCGGTGATGTCATTAGCGCTTTATCTTCCGGTGGTCAACATATACCTTATAGGAACCACAAATTAACGATGTTAATGAGCGATTCGCTGGGTGGTAATGCGAAGACGCTTATGTTCGTGAATGTATCTCCTGCTGAATCAAATTTAGACGAGTCGAACAATTCTCTAATGTATGTTTCTGTCTTCATAACATATCTATACTGTTTTTGATAGGTCATTTTGTGATTCATAATTTGAGGTGTCTTATCCAAGATTAGTTTTGGTTAGTCTTAAGATGATAGAATTAAGTTAAGCTCATCTCATTAAATCTTTTTCAGTTTCATATATTTGTTTTCACCTTTCTTGGTATCTAAACATTTTGCCATTTCAGGTACGCATCACGAGTTCGATCAATTGTTAATGATCCAAGCAAAAATGTATCGTCAAAAGAGGTTGCTCGGCTGAAAAAATTGGTTGCATATTGGAAAGAACAGACGGGTAAGAGAGGGGATGATGATGATCTTGAAGATATTCAAGAACAAAGACCGGTGAGAGAGAAGACAGATGGTCGTCATTCAATGTAGAGTATCTTGTTCATTGAGGTGAAATTCCACCTCTGAGTCCGTTGGTTTTCTGGTAACTTCAACCACACGGATGGCCGGAGATTAACTAACTAAATTACGGACGGGTTCTGATGATCTCTAACTAATACCATACTGAGGCTGAAGAGGTTGTAATTGGCTTAAAGGATTTGATTTGTATAGTCTCAATTGTTTGTATATAGTACTTGCTCCTTTTATGTTGATTATACTTATAGATATGAGTTGATAGTTTAGCTCATTAATCCAAATGTGCTCTTATGTTCAGACTTGGAATGCTTAAACCAGGGTTGTCAGTCTCGTTTCGTTTCGGCCGAAATATTTTATGTCAGTTAAAAAAACAAGACAAAATGACATTGTTTTTATCTCGGTTTCTATCTTTCTAGGAGTTTCACAACTCGTAACTTTTTATGGACATCACAAATTAAAAAATTGCATATAAATCTTCTATTTTAAAATTAACACCATCCTCATTGAATTTATAATGTTGATTTTGATCCATTGAGGAGCTAAAATCATCAAGACTTGTATTTCAAGACTTGTATTAAAAACAAATTGAAGGCCGTGGAAAGCTTCTCTATCTCTAGTAGGGGTGAGCATTTTCGGTTCGGTTCGGTTTTTTGTCAAAATAGTAACCGAACCGAAAATTTTGCTTTTTTTAAAAATCAAACCGAAACCGAACCGAATTTATTCAAAACCGGCCACTTTCGGTTCGGTTCGGGTCCGGGTTTTTTTGGTTAAAAAAAATCATAAAACCGAATTTGTTTTTGGGCCTTCCGATGGGCCTTCCGATGGGCTTTTGATGGGTTTTCTAATAAATTTTTTTGATAAGCTTGAAAAAACTATTTTTTGTACAAGAACCCAAAGTATTTTTAAATTTTTTTTTGCAACAAATACAAATATTAATGTATTAAATTGTTAATATAGTGTTTATTAAGTTTTTTTTAACCTTTCTAATACTTTTGTTTTGTGTAATTTAGCATGATGAGAGATAATTAAAACTACACAAGTGAACAAATTTAAATTTAAATTACAGAAAATGCCTTCAAAAAGGGCTTCAAAATAAACAAGAAACATTAACATAAAAAACTTCAAGAAATACGAAATCGGGTCTTGAACTAATTATCATCCGTCGCTAGATTTAACTTTCCACCAAAATCTACAAAAAAATAATAGAAATGTTAGATTGCAAATAAGTTGATTATTATTTAATAAAATAAAAATACAAATGTATAAGAAAAATCCACCTTTTCAAGAGTGTGCAGGACTTATACTAGGGGAAAAATTATTGCAAGTTGATGCAAAGCTAGCCGAAGACAGAAACATAGTCATAGACCAGAGGAACAAAAATTTATTTAATTACTACTTCACCTAGCCGAAGATAAAGTTCCAACAAAACAATATCTACATAAAAGGATTGTAATCATAAACAAGTCTGATTCCTAAGACCTGATTAAATTCACGCATCCACAAAGGCATGCAATCAAACTCAAATTAAGCTAACAATACACTTCTACTATAAACACAAAACCCTAATTTCACATCAAAAGGCATCGATTCGACTCTCGCTGAAGCACTAAGGCGATGCAAAGCAGGGCTATCGGTTTCGGTTATAGCAATATAACGGTGGGTTGTACCGGTTTCGGTTATAGCAATCCGGTTTCGGTTATAGCAATTTTACATCAACTACTGCTAAGGTATTTCACAACTAATTAAAATCACTAAAAACCCGAGTATTTCACATCAACTCTCTGCTAAGGTAGCGAGCGAGAGGACTTACCTCTAAGATGCTGAGACTTACCTGCAGTGAGCGAGAGCACGCTTGTTGCTTGCTAATTTTCGCAGTGCAGTGAGGCGAGAGGACGAGGGCAGAGGCGAGAGAGGCGAGAGGACGAGGTGACTCAGAGCGAGGCGAGAGAGGCGAGAGGACACGGAAAGTGGAAAGCTGGCGAGAGAAAATCACGCAAATACCTATCATCGCAACAAACAATGACGACCGAGTAAATATCGAGGGCAAACATAGCAAAGAGTTAGTTTAATGAGGGACTCTACAGATCTGAAAATTTCATGTGTCTTCGTTCAAGGCTCGATTTCCAAAGAGACCAAGTACCCATGAACATTAACTAAAACATAGAAATAAAATAGAGAAAATTATTTACTTACTCTTTGTAAACAAAGGTTCCAATAAAAACAGAGGTCGGAGGCGTAGAGGGAGGAGAGAGGCAAGAAGAGGTGGGCCGAGAGGCGAGAGAGGGAGAGAGAGAAAAGGCGAGAGGGGGGGCTGGCTAGGGGTTTTTATCAAAGCAAAGGGAGAGGGAGAGGAAGAGAGGCGAGAGGGGGGGGTGGAGGCTAGGGGTTTTTTATCGAGCAAGGAGAGGGAGAGGGAGAGGCGAGAGGGAGGGTCGGGCGGCTAGGGTTGAAGAAATGAGAGATTGTTATTGTAACTTTATATTTATATGGGATGTTTTAACTGAATCGGGACCGGTTCGGTTCGGTTTTATCGGTTTTTTTTAAAAAAAAACCGATACCCGACCGAACGGACATTTTTAAAAAAAAATATAATCGGTTTAATCGGTTTTTTTTTTCGGTTCGGTTTTTTCGGTTTTTTTTTCTCGGTTTTTTCGGTTAACTCGGTTATTCGGTTCAGTTTGCTCACCCCTAATCTCTAGACATACAATATCTCCACTCGCCATAAAGTGCAATTATTATTTCGCCATTCCAACAAAAAATCAATAAACTTGTTATTAGGGATAAAATGGTATTTTCAAACACATTGTAAAGACTAGATTACCTTTAAAGCAAACAACTTTAAAAGATTATATTACCCCTACAAGTAAATTTTGTTAAGAGGATTATAGGAAGCAATTTGAATCTTAGTTGTCAATTTCGTTCCGTTCCGTTCTGTTAAAAAACCCGAGATGAAACGACGTCATTTTTGTCTCAGTTTTAATTCCGGCCCGTTCCGGAGATTCCGGCCAAATTTTGACCGGAACGTCTCGGTACCGTTCCGGGTGTGCCTTTCCGGCCTTAAAATCCTCTTTATTTTGATTAACTTGTGATTTTTTTTTTCTAATTTTGAGATTATGTTTGTTTGACTTTGTGTTTATATTGTATAATTTAAAGTTAATTTATCTTGAATTTTAATTATACTTGTTAAATTAATATTTAATTTATATATATATATAATTAATTATATATGAATAGTACAACCCCGAAACGGTCCGAAACCAGAATGTTCCGTTCCAATAGAAAAACCGGAACGACAACCGGAACGGAATTGACAACTTTTTGAACTTTTTACATTTTAAAAGCACAATGCCAAAACTATAATACTTTTAAAAGCAAAATATGTCAAGCTTGCATGTATTTTTTTTCTTTGTATTTTCAAATAGTTTTTTTTAGTTATTATACATGTGCTAGTGAGGGGAAGCACACCTTCCTTACTGTGATTCGTGTGCTATGAATTCCAATGTGTTTCCATCTTGTCGCACCATCATTTTTTTTACAGAAAAACAAATAAGAACAAAAGTTAAAATTATTATTATTATTAATATTATTATTCAGCTAATAATGAAAAAAGCAAAATGAAATCAAAGATTAAAAAAAATCATAAATTTTTTTAATAAAAAAGAAAATAAAAAATATAATAGATGATAAAACAAAAATAAAAATTATTAGCTGAAAAAAATCATTTAACTTGAAAATTTAAAAAATTATCCGCTCTACGTTGCGGGCTGAGCAAACAATTTTTATAAGATTTGCTGGATCAAAATTAAAATATAATATTTATATATGCAAACTTTAATATAATGAAGTAGATCAACACACCCTATTATAACAATAGCAACATCAGAGTCGTAACATCTAAAATTATTATTGCTATTATTATCAAAACAATAAAAATTATCAAATTATTTCGAGAAAAAAAAACATTAACAAAATAGTAAGCAAGAGAAACAATTAAATTATTATTATTATTATTATTATTATTATTATTAAAGAAAAAATAAATGAATGAAAGACTAAAAAAATCCTAAAAAATTTAATAAAAGATCAAACAAAAAATAAAAAATAAAAAAAATTATCATTGTTATTACTGTCAAAACAATAAAAATTATCAAATTATCCCGAGAAAAAAAAAAACCTAAAAAATATTAACAAAAGAGTAAGCAAGAAAAACAATTAAATTATTATTATTATTATTATTATTATTATTATTATTATTATTATTATTATTATTATTATTATTATTATTATTATTGTGTTAAATAAAAAAAACTAAAAGAAAAAACAAAGGGAGAAAAAAAATCATAGTAGTCAAATCCGTTTCGGGTGCCATTCCGGTTTTGTAATTGGAACGGAACGTTCCGGTTTCGGTGCATTCCGGTGTGCCGTTCCGGTTTTGTACTGTTCATATTTAAATAATTATATATATGAAAAAAATAAAATATTAAGGTTCATGCATGATTCAAAATAATTGAAAAATACATTACAAAACAATTATGTCCATAGAATTTCATTAGGTAAAAATTAACAAACTAAAAATAAATATTTTGTTGATGTGAAATATAAATTAATTTATTATCTTAAATTAATAGGATTTTTTTAAAAAATATTTTTTATGCTAACTATTTTTATGCTAATTATTATTATTATTATTACCCCTCCCCCGTATAAAACCTACTTTCTTCTTCTTATTATTATTATTAATTTATATTATAACCCCCCACCCCCCGAAACCTATTATTATTATTATTATTATAAAAAAAAAACTCAACCCTAATTCCCTTACCTAGCCCCCACAGTGCCCACACACATCTCCCTCCCTCCCTCCCTCCTTGTGCCGCCGCTCATCTCCCTCCCTTTCTTGTGCAGGTGCGTGTGTTCATCTAGTCATCTCCCTCCTTTTATTTTATGTCCATTCAAACCTTCTGTTTCTTGTTGCTATATACAGGCTTGGAAAATTTACTTCACAAAGGAAGAGGATCTAAAGTGTAATGTCCAAGCCTCCTAGTACGATAAAGATTGAGCAACTTAGCTGAAATCTTGGTTTGAGAATCATTGCCGGGTTCCGACGAAATCAGGAAAGCTTCTCTCAATGTTTTGGCTTGAACCGGAACGGAACGCCCGGTATGGAATCAGGCGTTCCGACGGAATTCAGCCGAATTGTGGAACACCCCGGAATTAAAACTGGCACAAAAACGTCGCCATTTTGTGCCGGTTTTACGCGTGGAACGGCACGTTCCGGCCGGAACGGAACGGATTTGACTACTCTGAAAAAAATAGAAATATCAATTTTCAAATCATAAATACAAAATAAAATTTAAGAGCTAATTTTTTTGAAAAAAAATATCCACTCAACAAATAAGAAAATCACAAAAATTAAAAATCAAAGCTAAGAGCAAACTTATATATACAAGGACAAAAGTAAGGATTATTCTAGAAATATAAAGAAATAAAGAGATTGAAATAAAAAATTAAAAGTATAAGGGCTGAAATAAAAATAAAATATAAAGGGATGAAAATCAAAAAAATAAAAGTATAAGGGCTGAAATGAAAATTAAATATATTATCAATTTCAATCAAAAGACAAAATTGAAAAAATTGAAACTGCTGTACCGAATTTAATTAATCTTTTTAAACTCAATCCAGAAATTAAAAGAAGGAGGACCGAATTGAAATATTGACACTGAATTAATGTCAATCGAAGGACCTAATCGAACTAAATCAAAACTTATATAACAAAAATCAGGACCATAAACACAATTAAAAGTATAGGGACCGCAGTGAAACATTACCAAACCCGGGGGACTTGCCTGCACTTTGACGTGCAGGAGAGAGAAAACGGCTGCAGCCCGGCCACCTCCGCGTCCACCGATGTCGGAGGACAAAACGCGCCGCACCGGGAGGAAGAACACGCGGCGGCGCATCGAGAGAGACACCGGTATCCCATCTCCGGACACAGGACCAGCCCGTATGCGCTACCTAAACAGGGCGTGAGGCGGAATACTGTCGGTCACGTGTGACACGCGCGCAGACAGTATAAAGAAAAAATAATAAAAAATAATAGTCAATTACCGGCACACCCCTGTGCCTAAGTGAGAAATTTTGTCTTATTAGGGGCTATAAGAGTAATTAGCCATTTTCAAAAAAATATAAAATAATAAAAAGGTAAGCAGACCGGACCGTCCGGTTCGGTCCGAAATTGTGCAATTACCGTGGAGCTCCTCCACCTATAATCGGTTTCTTATCTTTTTCGAGGGCTAAAAACGCTATTTTACTGTGCAAATAATGATAAAAAAATCAGAAAACCGGCAAACCAACCGAACCGAACCGACCCAAAAATATACTATTATAATCCACAGTGCTTTCACTCACAATCTACAGTGAATATCTGATCTCTTTTAGTTATATTTATAATATAATACATGTGCTAGTGAGGGGAAGACACCTAAGCCTTTTAATTTTTTCTTTCAATATTTAATTTTTTAGGATGAACAGAGACAGAGGCTATGGTCTTGTTATGGGCCAAGACATTGCAATTCTATTTCTACCTGCTTCGATGCCCTTGCTTTCCCTCTAATCAGTTCATCTTTCTTGGAAAATCCGAATAGATTGCATGACTATGATGCCCATCAAAAACTTAAATGAGAAGCACACCTTCCTTACTGTGATTCGTGTGCTATGAATTCCAGTGTGTTTCCACGTTTTTGAAGGCAACACCTTCCTCTAGCCTGCAAGCTGTTCTTGTCGTCATCTTGCTGTGCTAAGGTAAGCATAAAGATGTCATTGTTTTGTTTTATACCGACATTTTACCTTGACTTCTCATACTTGTCGGGAACTAAACGTGAAGTCTGCCCACATGATGTCTCTCTAAGCAAACCAAATCCTTAATTTTATATGAGCGTCAATGCCGTGCTCTAGCACATCTTGCTAAAAGAGGGAGTTTTTTTTTTTTTTTTTAATTTCTATATATATAACGATTATATATATCAAGATTAGACTACAGAAATGAAACACGATTATCACAAGCAAAGATGGGTGAGAGTGGTGTCCCAACAATAGATCTGCAAGAGTTTCCAGGACAGAAACTGAGAAGAGCATGCGAAGAGTGGGGCTGTTTCAGGCTCGTGAATCACAATATCTCTTTGACGCTCATGGCAGATATGAAGAGGGTGGTGAGATCATTGTTAGACCTTCCCTTTGATGTGAAAAAGCGCAATTTAGATGTCATAGCTGGGAGTGGCTACATGGCGCCAAGCCAAGCCAACCCTCTCTATGAGGCTCTGGGACTTTATGATATGGGGTCTTCACAGGCTGTGGAAACTTTCTGCTCCCAATTGGATGCCTCTCCTTACCAAAGGTGATTTCTTCTTCCATTTCTCTTGAATTTGCACCACCCTCCACTTCATTTTCATTAAGTTTATTGAAGTTTCAACTTTGAAAAAACAATTGGCTGCTGGAAGGTGAAATGAGAACTGTCATCATTACTTTGCTGTTGGGAAAGGCATTCTGAAAAAAATCACTCTTATGATAGACAAATCCTTAGAATCAGTAGGTTAAACCCTTATGATTGAGTGAAATGTACCTCATCACTCTGGATGCTACCATTGACGAGCCAGCTCCACTTCCTTTTTGGTTTATCTCTAAATTGGGGCCAATTGATTTTGTTTTTGAACTAAAATGTTTTGCAGTCTTTTCAAATTTCTGGCTACAAGGAGTTTCAGCAGCTAGATTCTTACTGATATGAACTTGGTTTCTTAAATGTCATTTCCACACATTGATATTCTATTGTTTTGTTTGCAATTGTTGTTGCCAGAGAGGTTATAGAGATGTATGCTAAGGCAATTCATGGGGTGGCCAAGGATGTAGCTCGGAAGTTGGCTGAAAGTTTAGGGTTGAGTGGTGATTATTTTGAGTCTTGGGCTTTGCCAGTTCAGGATCAACAAGTACAACTTCACCCCTGAAACCATAGGCTACTCTGGAGTCCAAATACATACAGATTCTGGTTTCCTGACTATCCTTCAAGATGATGAAAATGTTGGAGGGCTAGAAGTGATGAACCCGTCTGGTGTGTATGTAGCCGTTGATCCGGTGCCAGGCACCCTCCTGATCAATCTCGGCGACATTGCCACGGTAATGATAAGAGTTCCTGTATTTGCTTACCTTTTTCAGTAGAAGTAAATCTGCTTTTCAGTTTTTAAGCTGCTGCTTGTTCATGTCGCAAAGGCATGGAGCAATGGAAGGTTTCGTAACGTGCAGCATCGAGTGCAGTGCAAGGAAGCTACAATTCGGATTTCAATTGCTTCATTCCTGCTGGCCGGCGGTGAGGAAGTGGAAGCGCCGCCGGAACTTGTGGACTCCGAACACCCTCGCCTGTACATCCCTTTCACTTATGAAGATTACAGAAAGCTGAGACTTGCCACAAAATTGCAGGCTGGTGAAGCCCTTGAACTTAAACGTATCGAATCCTGAAAAATGAAGGAGCAAGCGATTTGCAGCCTGAAGAACTGCTGCACTTGCCAATAACACAGAATGTTGGAATGACTATCATTCTAGCTTTACTTTTCTAGTTTGGTAAAGAAGGGATCTCTTAGATTTAGACATTAACTAGACAAATCGAAGATGGTTATGATTTCAAGCAAACTAAGTAATATAAAAGCATGCTTGATTCTCCATGGATTTGAGGTTTTCATGTTCCAGTTTTTCTATAAACAAGAAAGTATTGTTCAACACCATATAATCTTCTCGTTAGCTTTCAACATGGAAGTGCTCCGAAAATTGCAACCTAACCATCATGTGCTGGGTTTCTTTCTGTCTGAACAACCAAACTAGTGAAGAAGGATTGGTTTAAGAACTTATGATTCTAATCCAAAAGAGAAAGAGAGCTTGAATGAAAATGAAAATTTTGTAAGAAAAAAGAAGAGTGAAAGCATAGAAAGAGAAAAAAATGCTAAGTTTGCCCTAGTTTTTTTTTTTTTTTGGTAATGATCGGGGCATACGCCCTTCTAAATTAATCGAGGAACAGTAGACCCAATAAGGTCATAATACAATAAGGAATAAAGTCCTGACGGAGGATCTGTAATAATATCCGCCCCCCTATCTAATAACTCTCTAGTTAACCCAAAATTTGCCAACCAGTCGGCCACACAATTGGCCTCTCTGTAAACATGCAAAATTTTAACCTCCCACTCTCTGTTCAACATATTCTTAATTTGCATAATCAAATTATAATTTTTATCAACTCTCACACTATCCCCAATAATAAAACCTATAGCTACCTTGGAGTCCGACTCCATAACCACTTTTCTATAACCTCTATCCCATGTAAGAAGTAGCCCCTCATAGATAGCCCATAATTCCGCAGTCACAGATGAGCAACTACCAATATTTTTTGCAAATCCTCCTATCCAAGTTTGCCCTAGTTAATTTATCATACTTGGGAGCAGGATAATGAAATCTATTAAGTTAAATTAAATATATATATATATACATACATATACATACATATATGTATGTATGTATATATATATATATATATATGTATGTATATATATATATATATGTATGTATGTATGTAATAAAAAAAATATAAATATGGATTCATAATCAATATAAAATAATGCTGTAGAAAGTCAAGCAACATCGGATTTTACTTTTTCCTGTCTTTGTTTCAATTAAACAACAGATATCCAGAGTCAATGAATCACACAATTCAATGTTTGAACAGTCAAAGTTATAAATTCAAGTCTGACCCTTAAAGATCACATGATAGAGATGAAAATTCAGGCAACGCATCAGACCAGAAACAAAGTCAAAAAAGCAATCAAGTATTATTCTACTCGAAACTCAAACGTGCAGACAGTAAGTACACCTCGTTTCTTTCTATCGAGGCTACAAAAGTAATTTACAAGTTAATTATCAAAATTGAAGGATGTAAAATTGAACTTGGAGATCAGCCCGGATCATATGAATTGAGAGGTGATGATGGGTCAACTTCTTAATTTTGTTTTTTTGTTTGCTTTAATCTGATCCTCTCAATTCATTTCCACTTTCCAGCATGTTGATATGTTGTCGGATAAGAAACCTCTCCACCAGCCACTATCACTCAAAAATTCAAAATGGCACAATTGACCATTGATTGCTCTGACTTTTTTATTGTTTGGATGGGCTGGCTTGGTTTTCTTTTCCATCATGTGATCTTTCGAGGGTCAGAATTGAATTGGTTCAAAGTTCAAACATTGAACTGTGAGATTCAATGAATTTGGATCTCTTCTGGTTAATTGAAACAAAGGGAGGAAAAGGGAAAACCCACTGCTGCTCGATCATCCACAAGATATTGGTGGAAATAAGAAAGAAAACATTTACAATTCTGTGCATTAAATTGGTTTTTTTACACAATCATGCACCCAACTCAGTCTCCCCCTCCACCAATGACAAAAAAAAGAAGAGGGTAATATCAAATTTGAAAGAGGCAAAAAGAACAATTAATTTGCAGTATGGGGATCTTAGATGCTTCCCTTTTGCTGCCAAGAAATATATGAAAAGAAAAGAAAGGATGATTTAGAAATGGAACTTTGCAGCTACCAGACAGGACTCACAGGAGAGTTCGTGTATCTTTCAGCACCACTACTTTCCCTGCTGATGTATTGAGGGGTCCAACCAGATGTCATGGGAGTTGTGTCAGCTGAACTAGCGTCGAAGTCCACGCCGCCGGCAGCGGCCGGCCATACGAATGCTGGCCTGAAAGGAGGGACGCGCGGCGCCGGCACCGATCCGGATATTATTTGAAAGATGGCCTGTGTTTTAGGCCTTTCGTTTGCGATAGGATGCGAGCAAGCTAGTCCGAGCAGCAGCAGCCTCTGTGCTTCATCAGCAGCATATTCATGGTCCAGCCTTTCGTCCACAGCCTCTAGTAAACGCCCTTCGCGGTGGAGATACCAAACCCAGTCCACCAGGAACTGGAACCCTCCAATCTTGGTCCATGGCCGCTGGCCGCACACTACCTCTAGAACCACCGCACCGAAGCCATAGACATCGGACTCGCGGGTGGCCCTGCCAGTGTGAAAGCATTCTGGTGCGATGTAGCCCAAGGTTCCAGGCACCCCCTCTAGCTCAGCATAGGATGTTTTCTCGTTCTCCAACGCACGGGCCAGACCGAAATCACCTAATCGAGCATTGAACTCAGAATCCAGCATGATGTTACTAGCCTTGAGGTCGCGATGCACCACCGTCTGATCATATTCGTTATGGAGGTAGTGCAGAGCTGATGCTACACCTGATATGATCTTGTACCTTAAGTTCCACCCTAAGATGGTGTTCTCCTCATCTTCATGGAATAGATGATTGTCCAAACTCCCATTTGGCATGTAGTCATACACTAGAAGCAGCATCCCATTCTTGTGGCACCAGCCTTGTTAATGAAATTCAAGATTATTAACAGAAACCATTTTAATTAAGATCCACGTTATACTGAAATATGAACATGGATTGAGCCGTAAGACTGTTGCAATGAAGATTTAGAGCAAAATTGGCTATGCAACCCCTGAAAGTGACACTCTACCATTTACTCTACCATTTAGTGGGTTCATCTGACTCTTTGAAAGCAAAATCCTCCCCCCATTCTTACTCCAAAAAAAGGATGCCAAATCATGATCACATGAGCATTTCTTAAGATTTTAGCAACATAATTAAATTAGATATAGCTATTGACAGCCTTTTCTTTTCAAAAGTGTGATCTGCTTGAAAAAAAGAGTGTGAAAAGGATTTAAAAGGAAAGGAAAAAGAAAGAAACCAATAATTAAAAGTTACAAATGATCAAAACAGCAGAAAAGGTAAATGATAATGATTTGCCAACAATCATCACATGAATTTCTACTGAGTTTCATCAAAAGATTTACCAAACAGCCCTATTGCTACACTTCTGTGATTAAATCAACAATTGTAGGCATACATGACAAACAGAATGGTCAAAAGTTTGAACAGTTCCAAACCAGGCACATGCCAAGTTGTCAGACAACATTTTAGACCAGTCATGTGCTAAGATACCTTGTAATCCGCAAAACCCTTGTTCCTCAATATCAAGCTATATTTTCAAAGCAACTGAGTATTTCCACTTTCACGATGTAAAAACAAATGATCACCAGGACAAAGAAAATGATATGATCTAGACTTTGTATGGACACTAGGCAAGATGTAAATGGAGAAACAAAGAGAGGTAGATGTGAAATATAGCAAGAGAGAAGAAAACTTACCGAGTAACCGAACAAGATGTTTATGGCGGAGACGGTTAATGACAGTAAGTTCAGACAGGAAATCATCCTGACCCTTGATGTTGTCTCGAGAGAACTTTTTGACAGCAACTTGGATGTTTTCTTTTGGCAGCATACCTTTGTAGACCACACCAAATCCACCTTGACCAAGCTTATGCTTCTCGTCAAAATTATTGGTGGCCTTCTTCAGATCCCTGAACTGGAACTCCCTCGGCATTCCGGGCAAGCTCTGAAGGGCACGTAGCAGCTTCGGGTCCGACGCTGCCCTCTTCCTGTGGAGATAGTACACCAAACTTCCTACCCCTATCAGCAGGAATGAAAACAGAGCAACCCCAATTCCTACACAGATCTTTATCAGCTTCTTCTTATCTCTACCACTACCATTTGCTTCCGGATCAGATAGCATTTCTACTGTCAGGTTCCACTTGAGGACACAATTGAGTTGGAAATTGCTTCCTGTGGATGCAGCAAAACCGAAGTAAGATTTCTGTCTGACATGGTCCTTGAGGTTAAGTTCTGCGGTGAGAGCCGGCGTGGCGGGCTTGTCTTTTCCTTCCTCAGCCATATACGCTTCCATTACTTTTACTGTTCCCATCATAATGAACCCAAACCATATGATTCTTGCCACCCACAGGGGCAATTTCAATGCCTAGGTTGACAAGGGAAACGGTTTTTCGAGAAATGACACTGTGGATATTAAGGCCCATGTGGTTGTCATCAGGATCGAATTCCTGCTTGACAGTATCAAGCTCAATGGCGACCACGCCATTGGAGGGATCTCTGTCAGTAGTCGAGTTGGTCAGACCAAGATACTGCCCGTGGCTGTTCTCCGGGAGCTCAGTGTCCGGAGCTATGAGAAAGGCAAACCCTTCTCCAGGTTCGGAGTGGTTAACCCGAAAGATGTTAATAAGAAAAGAACTATTGAAAGAAGCCACCTTTTCGCCGCCAACCCCACCATCTTCCCAGAGGGACGAAGGACCTATTGAACAATACGCGGCCGGACCTGTTCGCAAGAGCGAAGTCGCCATTGATGGAATCAGGAGTAATCTGAAGGGCACTGTTGCTGATTGTGGCGGGTTGTTCTACTTCAAAGATGCCATAGTAAGTTTCGTTGAATGGACCAAATTCTCCGTGGAATATCTGCGGGTTTTGAGCTTGAGAGAAGGAAAAAATAAGGAAAGAAATGGTGATAGCAATACTCGATTGAAGATCCATGAAAATGGGTTGGCTACTGCTTCTTCTTTGCTAGCAATAGCTCAAGGAAACAAGATCATCTGTATTTTCTCTTAAAAAATTTCTCATAGATTGTATAGAGCATCTGGACAGGAACTTTCCTACGAGGTTCAATAATTCAATAATAATAATAAAATAAATAAAAAATTAAAGCAAGATTACTCCAACGCGTTAGAGCTTGGATTACTATATCTTTTGAAGCAGTTATGCATGGACTTGGTTACTGTATTTATCACCTTTTTTAAGCATGATGGTATCATGCTCATGTAATCTTTTTTTGTACATTAAGATAAAAAAAAATAAAAAATATATAAAATTAAATTATACAAGCTGTATTTTTTTTTATACATAAGTAGCGTTCAATTATTATTTCAAGACAGGAAAAACAAACAAAGATAATAAAAATAATAGAGTTGTTTTTAATCTCTCTCAGAAAAATCCCTTTATTTTAATTTATGTTTTCTATATATATAAAAACTTTATTTCCCTCTATTTTGCTTTATTTAATTATCGAACGGTGACAAAAAAAGAAAAGAAAAAGCCAGTTGATACTTGATACCTCACTCATTATTCAAGAGGATTGTATTTTTTCATGATAAGGATGTCTTGTGCATTGGATCTCTCAAACCCTCTACTTAATTAATGAAGAAAACTCTCAACATGTGAAAATATAAGATATATCATCGTGATTTCCGAAGAACGAAACCACAACTAACTCATATCATAATTATTAAAAGTGTTGGACACATCAAGACAAAAAAAAATTCAAAGAAAAAAACCGTGACTTACTTTCTCTTTGGAAATGCGTTTCAAAAGGGATTTTAAAAAAATAATAATATTTTTTTTTATATTTTTAGATCATTTTTATATGATGATGTCAAAAATAATTTTTATAAAATAAAAATTCATTATTTTAATGCATTTCTATATAAAAAATAATTTTAAAAACAACATTAACCGCAGCTCTCAAACAATTCAAATAAAACAAAATATATGCAATCACCCCTGACACAAAGACGGAATAATTGGGAAATAAAACCATCCCAGCTGTCTTTTTTCCATTTAAAATTAGCACGAACATAAAAACCATTTAACAATTTGGTTGCTTAGTCACACTTTATATATATAATTGTATAACCTACCTTTTGTATTATATAAAGTAGTGTTAATTATTGTCTTGAGAAAAGAAGAAATCGAAAAAGCAGGGATAGAAACGTATTTTAATTAAAGAAATAGAAACATAAAATAAATATTTGTATGATTGTTTTGAAGTGGATTTATGTGCTTTCAAATAAATACAAAAATACAAAATACATGTCCCTCTCAAAACTACTAAATATAAATATTTATTTTATATTTATGTCCAGTCAAATATTCTTATGTATCAATTGCTTCTGTTTCTTTTATTTTGAGAATATGGTTGATGTTATTTTTAAAAATATTTTTGACATTAGCATGAAAATAATCTAAAAACATTAAAAAAAAATAATTTAAAGTAAAAAAAACTAAAAAATAAAAATAATTTTTTTTTAAAAATGTTTTTGAAACGCAGTAACAAACATAAATTAAAACTAATCAAATAGGATCTAAATATTTTTTTTAATTGTTATAATCTTTTTTTATAGATGGAAAAATAGGGGGTCAATTAGTTTTAGGAGTGAAATAGCATTAAAAGTTGAGGGATCATTCTTAAATTGAGTATTTAAAACTTTTTTTATAATGGAGTTGGTTTTGACCAAGTTGTATAGAAACTCCCCATAATATAAAATTATGCAACTCTCCCCCCAACTTGAATCACAGCATAATTAAAGAAATTATATTGAAAACCAAGTTGCCATCCTGATTTCCCTAATCTCAGCCTTCCCTTTTCGTTCGGTGCCAAAGCAATCTTGGTTCCCTTTGGCATTTCTCTTTACAGATATTGAGCTGCTTTATTAAGTTAACCAAGCAAATTCATAGCACATGACTCGTGTGAAACACACTATAAACTATGCTCAATATACTAATTTATTTTATTTTATTTATTTTAATAATGGTTAAGGTATCATTAAAATAGATTTCATGACCTGTCAATCTACTTTTAGATTTCAAATTGGAAATATGATATGGAAAACAAACCAATTCATCATGAACCTTCTTGGGCTTATTAAAGCATTCATTTTAAATGGATGAAGATGAACATTCTATTGTCTAAAATGGAATATATATATATATATATAATTTTATTTTATTCTTGTGTGCATGTCACACTATTTGGTTAATATTGTCAAAACAATTTTTTTTCTCCATTGGACTTGGATTTTTATATTCCACAATTCTTGATATGTTTTGAAAATTGAAGTGATGTTAATCACCTCTTGCATTTAAGAGTCTAATAATTGGAGAGAGAAAAACAAACATTGCAATCAAAACGCATTGCGTGTAAATGTTTGACACAATCTCTAAGAAAGTAATTAAATTGTTGTTTTTAATGATTTCAATGGGTTGATATATAAAAAAAACTGAAAACAAAATCATTTTGATATAATTTTAAATTAAAAAAACCATTTTAAGAACACCATACACCATGATTCTAAACACACAAGGAAATTCGTAGTAATAAGATTTAATTCAGAAGTCAACCTGACCCTGGTTACCGGGTTGATCGATGAATCAACAAGTTACTGTTTTCAAAACAAAACTCAGCTCTAACTAAACTCTAGATTAATGGTTGACTCAACAGATCAGACACGTTTTATATATAAAAAATGTTTTCCACGAAAATATAGTAGCTGGCTGTACGGCCTCGTCATAAGAATCTACTGTTTCCATAAACAGTGTTTGGTGTATTTAAAATCAGATGTTAATTTCGTTTTGACCTAAATATATAGTTAAAATATCAATTGTTCCGAAAATTTCACTCAAATTAAACGTTTTTACCTCGCTTAAATTAAATCAGCTGAGCAGAAGAGGACAACGAGATTTTGTCTTAATGGGGGGGTATCAATGGCATCCATGAAGATGCAAATCAGACATCATCTATAGATGTCCTTTACAGAATACATGATGAAACTGGGGAGGGCACTAATCCAGGAAATATTATGTTTTCTTTTAATTAATGTCATTGAAGGCAATAGATATCAAACTTGGAAAGAAATTGAAGAATATATTCTATTTTACTCTACAAAATGTACACAAGGAATTTACAAGCGACCCAGAATTTACGAATAACTACAAGAAAAGAAAAGATAGAAAAGGGCCCTTTTCTTTTCTCCAATTTTTTTCTGCCATGGAGGAAGGAGGGGCAAAGCAAAGCTGTGGTTGATGAAAAGCTAGCTTGGGATATCGCATGCCATTATGCACATACAGGCTCTCTTGGTCATATAACTATCACCACGACCGCGCCGCCACCACTGCTATCGATAGTGTCATTCATGGCCACAGCTTGAATTAAAGCATTTTATGACAAAATTTCTATGCACAACAAACAGAAGCTTTTCCACTATACAATCGTACCGAATCTGATAGTAATTTAGATGAACTTCTTTCTTCCCAAAGAATCTTGTTCCGGCGAGGAGCGCAAGCTTGCTCAACTCCTTGAAGGAGAAAATTCCAGGTTTGACAAGCTAATCCGCGTGCATGATTTTGGGTCTTGATCTTGGAAGCTCCCCTATACTCTACTCTCACAAGCGCTCCTCTTTACATGATATTACTTCGATGTAGAACATATCCACTGCCTGGTCTACGTTCTTTACCTTGTGCAATCATAGACAACAAAATCTGTAGCAATTCCTTTGCATCGTTCATGGATGCCAATTCCAAGTTTGTGAGGGAAAGCGGAAGAGAAATTGGACTGTTCCAGCTCTTTGTTCGTGTCAGAACCCCTTTTTTTGACTGGTGCTGGTTCTGCTTCAATTCGGCATCTGAACGGGTTCCAACAATATGTACCACCTCTTCCTCGGCATCCGCATGGATGACACTGTCCAAACTAATTTCTGACTCTACTAACCACTCTGGGTCAATGGGAACACCTCGAAATTCAGGCTTTCCTAAATCTACCAAACCAGGAGAGCTAACAGTCAACACGAGTCTCTCGGTAACAACAACAAATTTACCAGCTTGTTTAAGGGATTTGCACATCACTAAAACTTCATTCTTGAGATTCAAACCAACATCAGCCTCCATAAGCACTGAAGTTCCAACTGCTTCTTCCAAAGAGTATGGCCTCAGAGGAAGTTCTCTACTTAGAGGCCTAGGCAGCCGGACCCTGTAGCATTGAGGTCCCATTTGGTATAGCCGACTTCGATTCCTGATACTCTGTGCAGTTTTTCCAGTAACCTCAAGAATACTAGCAGCTGGTCTTGCCACGAGCCCTGCAACACCAAAGGCAATTCCTGTGCAAAAGAAATTGCAGCAACCAAGCGCTGTAAATGCTTTGCAATAAAAACAAGGCAAACTACATTTCCTAGAAAACATATACATGATTCAGTGATTTGGTTTGATTTGCAGCATCATTGACGATGAAGTTGAACTGATCTCAGCAATTCTTAATTTTAATAACACTGAACCAAACAATTCAAAAAAATCATCACAGGGAGATTAGTTTGGTCAGCCTGCTTTTCAATATGAACAGCTTTATACCAGAGTCTGCACATCGTTGATGTCTGAGCTGCAGATAAGTATAACCATGATACTCGCCATGTTAAAAGCAATTGAAATTTAAAGCATAATTGCCATGCAATACCTGAGAGGACACCTGGAAGACCATGTTTCTCAGCTTCTTTTATTGGAGATTGAAGGAGACCAGTTAGCCCCTGGAATTCAACAAGCATATCACTAAATATTTTATTTATCATTTCACTTTTTTTTTAAAAAAAAATATATATCCTTGAAAAGCGAAGCATTAGCACTAAGTATTCATAAAATTTTGAAATAATGTGCGTGCAGTATATAATGAGTATCGAAGTTTCACCTAGGAAGGTTCACCCAATATTAATAACAAATGGCAAGTTCCGTGTAAATCCATTTAAAAAAAATGCAAGAGTTACTACTTTTGAATGGAGTTCAATGTGTTTGTTATCAATGCATAAATTTAAGCTTTTATTTTTTCTCAGTTCTGATGAACATGGAGAATTCCATGATAAAATTTGGTCTGATAATGTCAATTGATAAAATTTGTTTGAATAGCTACCATGAAGCATTACGAGTATCACACAATATACCTCAAGGACTTCATTTATCACACCATTACTGTGTGAAGCTGCACCTTTCTGTTGCTTTTCCATTCTTGCAACGGACTGGTCATCAAATGTGAATGCAACAATACCCTATGTACAATCAAGTGTTTTGTCAGTAAATTTAACCCATGCAATGATTTGCTTTGATACTAACAGTGGTAGAAATACCTTTTGAGCAGCTTTACTGAACTGGGTGGCAGCATCACTTAAAGCATAGACTGTGTTACTTACAAGACTAGTGGTACCTTGTGCCACGCCTGTAATCAGTCCACTGGGACTCTGTAAAAACAATAGCCAAATTTCAACACAAGGATGCACAGTGTAATCAAGCAATTTGTAAAGCTTTATACCTGCAAAAAGCTTCTGGCAGGAACAGATAAAAAGTCTCTTATGCCAAGGCCTAAACTCCTTGCAAATCCCATTGGGTTGCCAATAACACCAGCAGAACCAAACACCTGCATATTGCAGAATTACAAGTAATGCGGAAATATTGATATGAGGTTATGGCAACATGGTAGGCTGTAAAGCTACCAAAGGAAAAAAACGGATATAAAATTATAATTGATCTTAACAATAATAGAGTGAAATCATGTCTGACAGAGGCAGAAATTGTGTAGAAAAATTGTTCACTTTTGACAAACCAACAAAACCATTTTACACTGTTTTACCTTGTACATCTCATGAAGAAGTTGACGAGTGTAATGCCTGATGAGGATATCCTGCATGGACTCCCAACTAGCCATCTGATGTTCAATTCTCAATTGATTGAGATGAATTCGAGCTCCCTCAACATCAGCAAGAGCCATAAGTCCTCTCTGTTGTTAGTAGCAAAATAGCAAACCATATTTTTAATAGCAAATGTGCTTGAAAGAAAAATATATTGAAATTTATAAAAAAACTGGACGAAACCAATGCCTTATTCCACTTCATTCAAATATGCATTCATTTACAGTCAACATAAATAACATTAAGAATAATTCCCAATAATCTTATACGAAAGGAAAAAAAGGTCACTTACATGAATGAGAGATTCTCCTGATGTAAGAATTCCATTTCTCAGCATCCATGGAGCACTAGAAAAGCTGTGCACAGAATATATTGTGGTTTTAGTCAGTACACCAAAGATTGGGAGCTGAAGTAAAAGCAAGTATAGTTTTGACTAGCCTCAAAGTAAACTTGATGGGGGCCAAATCAAACAGCTCTACATAGATCTTCTTCTGTCTTCCATCCAAAAAGGAGATATGTTGCCAGGGGGCTCCAATTGGAACTACTGAAGGTAGTGCTGCACTGTTAATTTGACTCTTGGTCAATGAAGATAAGTTGATTCCAAGCAGCTGGCTATCTATTGTTTTTATGTATTCATGAGTTTGAGAATGAATGAAGTCCGCATCACATAGAAGAGGTGGGTGTTTGTGATCTGAAAATGGCAAGACATTGCTCTGGAACCTTGAAGAAACAGCTTTATAGAAGTCAAGCAATCTTAATATAACTTCTTGATCAAGCTCAAGGCGGAAATTTGCCACTCTGCAAATTCAACTGATTTTAATAAGAATCAGAATAACAAAAGCCTGACAATTCAAACAAATTTGATGGGATGACAAGCACCTTAAGCTTATATACTCGAATGAAAGCAAGGAGATGTCTTTCTTCCTCCAAGTTGCTACAGCTAGGGATAGTATAGGCTCACAAGATCTTTGCAATACTCTATCACCCTTTGATTTAGCAATGTCATCCTTGACTCTCTGGCCCACTGTGCTGCCTCTGTATTCTTGATTGAAGGACAGAATAACAGGATACGGTGTTGTTTGCAACTGGTTATCTATTTGCAATGACGAGATTTGAAATGAAATCTTTTGTTGATCCAAACTTTGAAGAAGATCAAGGCTAAGATTCTTTGCACAGGCAAAGAGAAGTTCCTAACAAAGAAAGAACAGGCCTTGTAAACTTTCTCAGCATGTGTGAGTTAGTTCTCAAAACATATGTACATTGTCCATTACCTGTGGATAGGAATTAATCAAGCAGACACCAATATATGGAATAGTAACCGAGAATTTCTCCTTGTAATAAAATACATCTTTCTGTTTCTGTTCATGTTTAGTTTTATCCCGGAACCACGGAGATGATGGGTCTTTAAAATCTTTCAAAACATGGAAACTTGAATCGACAATGCTAAGCACCTGAACCAAAAGAAAATGGTAACTGCACTATAAAATGCATATGCATTTTGCTAGTCAAACTTTGAATGACAAACCTTTATTGCTCCCTCAGCATGGACAGATAAGAGCAATGTTCTTTCTGGCTTCTGAAAACAAAAACTAAAAAATCAAGTTTATGTTTTTTGAAAGCAAATAACTTGTGACATAAGGAATAAGCAAACCTACAAGGCCAGATAACAAACATGAACATATA
Organism: Salix viminalis; assembly: GCA_029228465.1. Classification (NCBI taxonomy): domain Eukaryota; kingdom Viridiplantae; phylum Streptophyta; class Magnoliopsida; order Malpighiales; family Salicaceae; genus Salix; species Salix viminalis. The sequence goes on from CM055441.1 coordinate 29,340,745, forward strand.
TCTTGCCTGATTATATTTTCCTGTGCTGTAGTCCAACAACAAAGCTTTCATGGGTTATAAATCACTTCTTTCTCTAATCTAGATTGATTGTTCATCTCCGTCTATTTTCTTTTACAGAAGGTTATCAGATTCTTTGTAAAAAAAGAAAAGAAAAAGAAATATCTTGTAAACTTAGGAGAGGTCTGTACAAAACTGAGTTTTCCAGAGAATTCTGCTTTGGTTAACATGTGATATTTCCCAGAATCTTGCCAATGAATAACACTCAGAAGTTTGAATGTTGCTGTAATCTACATGAAAATGCTAGGTACCACAATAAATTGTGATACAAAATGCTAGGTTTATTCGAGTGATATCTCAATAAATGAGATAATCACTGGCAAATGGGGCCTTAGGGTTTGACCCCTAGGGCTACCCCCACCCCCATTTTCTTCATTGTTGCCTAAGAAAATCTTGCAAGCCGCCGTCTGCTAAAGAAGTAAAACGAACAAAGATACTATAACAGCCCAAATGTGGTCAATACACGATGATTTAATATCATGACACATGTAGGTAGAGGTGAATCTCGTCCCACCCTGGTAGGAGGAAGTTATTCTCCCTCAAGATAAGATCGGTTTTTTTGTAATTGGGGGCTGCCATGAGATGGTTGATGCAACCCCTGGTACAAAGTTCAGTAGGGTATATTTTGTCTTCTATGACTTTTTTGTAGAAGTGATTTTTTTTCTGCCAGTTGATTTCCTTATTCTTATTCTAAACAAAAGGTAAGTTTTGGACTCTACTGCTGTTTACTATTCTGTCCACAATGCAACTTGCATTGCAAAGTAATACAGGAAAAAAGAAAGATTGAATGATAACATCATTCCAAATCAATATTTGTGCGGTGTAAATAAGGTCTAAAAGAGCACACCTCAGCAGTTGTCTTCATTTGCACAGGTATGTACTCTTTCAGATCATCAAGAGCATAGGAGCCAATGACACGCTCTCCAGGAACCTTGCACATTTCAATCAAAAAAACCAATACTAAGCAACCCATAAGCATCTACCGTTATTTTTCTTCAGGGTAAGGAGAACATACCTCAACAGTGAGACGATGGGGAAAACAGGGTTCATCCCATGCATATGCGCAAGAAGTGTAAGGGTGAATGACAGTGTCAAAATTTTCACATTTCTGTTGGTAAACCCGTAACCTCTGCAAAGAAGAAGTGCATTAAAAAACTGGTGCCAGATTATATAACATATGGTTTCTATATATTTTCTTTTCCATAAAAGTTCTATTATGAAGAAAATGCGCAAGGTTGAATTGAAGAATAAAACATTCTCCAAACTTGAATGAAAAATCCAAAATCAACCATCAAAAAAATAAAGCATTTTAATGAAAAGTGGACTGGTAAAGTCAGATAGTAGGTGGAAGAGGTCTGCATATCTGCAGCTATAGAAAACCTAACACTAACTATTGAGTCCTACAATGCAAGCACCACCACAGAAGCCAAAAGAATCTATCAAAATAAACAAGGAAATAAGCAGCTAGACAAATAAAAGATCACATGATAGATAAAAATATATTAGCTCCAGAATTCCTTCCAAATTTTGGAATTGCTCCCACTAATAAAGCTAATGTAATTAATTTTTTGGCTTCTTTCAGTTGCATAAACTTGAAAATTGCACTCATATATTACTTTGCAAAGGCAAGTGCCTTTGGGCCAAACACATATTGCATTTGCTATGGTCAAGATATTAATGAGCCAGCTACCACCTACTAACCTCCTTGGAGAAATTATCAATTCTGTATGGCATAAAACCCGTATCATCATCAGACAAGAGAATCAAGCTTGTCCCAGAATTCCCATGGAGGCTTCCAATGATCTTTTCATCTTTAACAGAAACATTAGCATTCTGTACCTCCACCCTTATCATTCTTAGCACCCCAGCATTATTTCGCATTTTAACTTGTGTATCACCTAGATGATCTGGCAAGAAACTGCCTGACCACTCCCATCCCGGTTCATCAAAACACAAGGAAACTACTAGCTCCCTGCAGCAGGTTGCAAATGGAACAGGTAAAAGGTGAGAGATGGAGAACGAAAACCAATTATATAATATAAAGTAGACATATTTCATATGCAAACTAGCTAAAGAAAGAATCATATATCAAGATTTCAGACTCAAAAAAATCACGAAAGATAGAGACAAACTAAGAATGACTTTATGATACTGGAAAGCTGCTTTTAGAAAATTTCAGAACATAATGCAACCTAAGGCACTGTATTCAATCCATTCGAACATCATTTCTTTATCTCTCTAATTTGCTAAAGTTGCAAACAATATGTTTCCTTCTAGTTCTACTTGGCCTGAAACTCTAGGATATTAAAATGGAAGCTTCTCTCCTCTCCAGCACAGGTTTCTTTCTGTTATCCCATTATTTCCCACTAAACTCAGGAAGCATGCTTTCCATGGATGATCTAATTGACATGGACTAAAATTGGTTATCAGGTATTTTTGTACTACACCTCAAATTATGCTCAATCACTTCACTGAAGTTTACATAATATGAATTAAAGCTTGTTAAATCAGTAGTCTATGCAACCCAAGATTTACCCTTGTTTCATAAATAGATCCATAGCTGCTCATCAGTCATCAAGCATTTTCAATTTTTTTTACCATGTCTAGCAAAAGACCTGTAAATACTTCGAAAATATCTATTTAAAACGGATTTCCCTCTATATGCTAAAAAAGGTAAATTGCTTTTCCATAGTAAAGATGTACTTGATATGTGTCTAGGAATATGATATCGGAAATTTGATTCGTCTTGAAAATAAGAGTTCAATTTCACTAACACATTAGGTATTATTTGAGAAGTATATGCATTGTAAAGAAATTATTTGCATGTTATTCTTATACAAAGAAGAAAAATTAATTGAGTGGAAAATGAGTGAAATACTGCTATGATAAAGATAAACCATAAGTTACCCTTGAAGAGGGTATTTGTACCTTAAGAGATTAGGAGTACAAGAAGTTCATGAATAAGGTTCACATATTTTCCACTCAGTTGATTTTTCTTCTTTGCGTATTAAAATTAATTGAGTGATTAAAAAAGGTAAGACTACCTCGTTGTGTCTTTCCAGTGAAGATGGTGATGCTGTCCAATGCCTAAACGAATTGAATAATCAGTTCCTTTCTGCTTATAGCATATTTTTTTGCTGCTGACATTGCTAATGATATATCTGCAGGATGACGAAAATATGAACAGCAGGAATGAGCACCTTAAGGCATGAGTATCTGATTTATGAGCATGTTGTCTTCTTGCAGCAAATGAAAAATTATTACCTGGGCTGGAAAGCAATAGCTTGGGTTCGCCCAGCGAATGATCCAGCAACATCACTAGAAGTCACGGATATTATCAGTGCTGAATTTGATGATGATTGAGGAACAAAAACAGTGCTTGAACCACTTGGTGGAATGAGAAGAAATGGCCTTGACCATGTGGAATGGGAAGCATTTTCCATGACATATTCATGCCTACTTACTCTTACCATAATTTCATCAGCAGAAGAAACGCCATGGGGAGAATACATGCATGCTTTAACCTCTCCGTGTCCAGTATCAATTGAGTCAGTACTTGAACACTTGTCAAAAGAAGCCTTTTGACAAACTAAATCATGCTTGTATGATTGCTCTTGGAAAGGTCCAGAGGAACCAGATAAAATCAGAGGTTTGCTAATACTTCTCCCAAGATGCAAAGTAGTATTCCTTCTGGACAGAAAAATGTTATTTTTAGAGGAAGAACTCCCTGAACCAACAATATGAGGAGCTCTCGAATGTGAATCCTGGTCAAAAGACAAATGGCTAAGACCATCTTTCCTGCCTTTAAGACATTCATCTTCAACCAAAACATAACAAGATGGGATAGTACAATGACTTCCTTTCATTTCTGAATTGCATTCTGAAATATTGAGTGGAAAACCAGTGCAATTATATAACAAAAAGGGAACATAAATATATAGTTCTCGTGCACCAGAGAATGCATCCATAATCTTTTCCACTGTAACACATAGCAGACCTGAAACAGCATTGCACAAATGTGGTTAGAAAAATTGTTCAAACACACAATTCCTCAAGAGTAGACTAAACAGCAAGCATATCCCACCATCAGATGAATCAGAATCAAAGGAAACCATCTCAGTTAAAGAGAACTTGGTTCCACTTAATTTAGCCATTGTACTGAATGTTTCTGCACGTGGAAACTTCAAATTCGAAGGTCTGAATCCATGAATACAGAACTCCATTCCTAAGTCATATGAAGGATCTATATGGTGGAAAGAAGTTTCAACCTGAAAAAGAAGAAAGCATACATCGCATTTTAAGTGATGGCACCACCTTTAGACATCATTAAATCATGAAAATGAACAGAACTCCAAACAACAAGCTTAAGATTTATCCATGGTTTCAAACATCAGCAATTACTATTGCATGGGAGCATCACATAACAGATTCTTAGACCATACAGTTTCTAACCCGTTACGCAATGGTTGCTGTAAGTAACAAATTCACACATGCAGCAGCCGTGACTGTTACGGCCCTATTTGGCATTGCGTTTCAAAAGCGTTTTTGATAATTTTTATTTTTATTTTTTACTTTAAATTAATTTTTTTTAGTGTTTTTAGATCATTTTCATGTATTTATGTCAAAAATAATTTTAAAAAAATAAAAAAAAATATTAATTTGATGCATTTCTGAACGAAAAGCACTTTAAAACAGCAAAACTCAACCACACTCTCAAATAGGCATCAACAACCAAGATAGCCCATAAACTGAGGCTTCAAATTAGAACCATGGATTCATCTAACTAAAGTAGTCCACAAACCTCTGAAAGCAACACAGTACGAGTAACCCCACCACTCTCAATTGCCAAAGATACTTCATTTGTAAGATAATTGATCACTGCTAATGGAGCACTTAAGGTTACTTGATGAATAAAACGATAACTTGACTTTCTTCTGATCACCATCAACACTTTCAACTGATTGCTTGAAAGTGTTATATGATCCTTTCTTCAGCTTTTTCGATGAAGGCAAGCTAAGACTTTGAACAGATATGCAACAGCGAAAGGGATCACTGCTTGGATGAGATGGATAACAAACAAAAGATCTAAGAAATCCAATCTTGCTTTCGTGTGAAAGAATGTTAGAAATGTCATGTACTTCACTCCACAAGTAAGAATTCCCAAGCGGACGCCAGCGCATTCGACCAGCTTCAGCCAAATGCAAAGGCAATGGAAACTCTTGGTCTGGATAAATTGGATCTAAGATCTGTAAAAACAAACATAGCTATGATGTCAAAATTAAAGGAACATGTACATGCCCATGATGAGACTAGTATGCCAAAAAAAATTAAATTGTGTACCTTCGGGGATAGTCCAAAAGGGATGTCAAACCTTAACTCCAGTGGCACTGATGTTGCATTAGCAAGTATAACCTAAATCATCAAATGTAAAGGTTGATTGATGAGCACTATTGCTCTGACAAATACATAGATTAAAAAATATTGGGGTTATATCATTAACTAATTTTTGTACTTACTGTTGAATATAATCGTATTAACTTGGTGTAGCGTTGCACTGAAACATCAAAGACAACGGGAACAACAAAACCACCATCAGTATTGAATCTAGCATTCTCTTCGAGGTTCATATCATATTTTGAAACATTCCCTGGTTTATCGATTTCCGTTCGCTTCAAAACCTTAGTAAAATCAACCTCAAAGTAGGTAAGTCCTACAAGATCCATTGAAATAGGAGGAGAAGGTAGAAACATCCCCTCAAGCTGAATGCTCATGAAGTGATGAACAGCTCCATTTGATTGCTTCTCACTGAGTCTGTCAGAAGACTGAGCAGGGCCACATCGAGACAATTGCTCCTCCGGAGTTTCATTAAGATAAATAGGAACAGAAGAACCAGGTTGGATAGATTTTGCATCTTTCATTTCAGAGAAATCAAACTCATCAGTATTGACCAGCCCTTTGAAAACATGGTATCCAAGAGGCAAGGAAGTCAAATTTTGAAGCACATAAGGAGCATAACTCCCTTCATGTACATTTTCAGATGATAACTGGCTACTTGAGGATCTCTGGTTTTCAAATGGATCATTTGATCCCAAATGCCAGGCATCGTTAACCATCTCAAGTGTCCTGAAAAAACACTTTTAAGGGACAGAAACTCAGTAGGAAAATTTGTGTATTTTCAGAAGAAGAAAAAACTATATTTTGAGACATGTTCAAAGAGAAATTGGTCTAAGTTGCATATAGAAGGAAACATCAACATGATCAAGCAAAAAGATCCATCTAGACATGCTCAAGTATACATTAGGAAAATTAGGTGGTAGACATAAGACTGACTGTCAAGGAAAACTTTTATAAACAATAGCACAGTATTAAATAGAAATATTCATCAAAGCAATCATTATTTCTGAATAAAATAATGCCCCAAATTTCCAAAAACTTCCTAAGATGCTTATTGAGTGTGACCCAAATAGAATATCGAAAATACCACTATACCTCAATAAGAGATTCTGTACAGTTCAAATTAAGTTGCACAGTTGATGTGACATCGATATCTGTCAAAATGGAACTGTTCAAGTGAGCAGTCATCTCCTGTTTTCTAATCATGTTTATCTGAAACTTCCAAGGCTCAACAAATGGCTCCCACAAAACCTACAGCCAAAATAAGTACAATATTACAGAAAATATTAGTAAGACATCCACGCCAAAAAGAACAATGGTAGTAGTTATGTTTCCATAACTAATATACCTTGTGAATGTTATTGTAGTTCACTTCAAGGTCACTTGCAACTGAACTCTCCATGCTGTTTTCAGTCACAATAGCATGCAACAGAAAGTTCCTCATAGCAATTTCTAGCAGAGGACCACCAAAGCTCCACTACATAAGAAAAGAGAAGAAGACTGATTTGGGTTATTTTTCCCTTAATTTGTAATATTTATAATGGGGAAAATACCTACAACCTTCAAAATAAAACAATAATAAATCTTCATATGGTACCATATGGGAAAACGTTTTCATGCTTGTCAGATGAACAGCTTTTTTAGTTTTAAATAGAAAATGAACTTATAAACAGAAGCTGGTTTGGAAGAAAATTCAAATTTAATACAAAATGAAGACCACCATAAGAACACAACAGTGAATCTTGCAAGACTAAAAGAAACCAAACAAGGTACAAGAAGCAAAATCTTAACATATTTGAAAGTGAATATTGCATTTATAATTATATCAATGAGTAAAGTAATACTTAATAGAAACAACTTAAAATGAAAGGGCATTAAAAGGAGACAGTTGCAAGACTGAAATTATAGTGAAACGCATGCAATAACCATTCATTACTGGAAACAGTTGAATACAATCCGTGACTTTAGATTTCAGTGGAAAACATACCCTTTCATCAGATACAAGAAAGGAAATTTTCCGCAACTGGATTTTAAAATCCATATGACCAAACAAAGAACGAGAAGCTCCTGCTTCAGGAATGTCTAGCCGTACACCATGCCAGAAGCAGAGTACTTGATGGGAAAGCTGCACATCTAACCGGTCACACTGTACCCCTAAATTAAAAGTGACAGATTCCAACTGGCTATTACAAATCTCAGTTGATACAACAACTTGCGATGTCTCAAAGAGAGGCCATTTGGTAATGCTCTCATTGTCACATATTCCAACAGTGCCCAAGGCCTTCTGCAAACTACATTTCAAGGTCACAATTTTACCAACCATGGATAATTTGGTGCTTCTACTATGTGTAGTGACTGTAATAAATTTACTATTTTTCCCTTCTGCTGTATTAGATGCAACATCTTGGGACCTCCTTTCTTGAATTGTGGCTGCCTGTATTTCACCAGGTACAGTTTCTATGGCACAGACAGGAAAATGAACTGTCAGGCCAATATTTTCTGATCTCACAATAAGTGAAACAGAGTCCTGCTTCACATACTTCTGAACATCAGAACTGGGCATGCTGATATTTTGAGGAGAATTTTGAGAAACAGCATATATCACAGTTTCAGTCGGATCAACCAGATCTTTGGATGAACTCACTGATGATGATTGAAGCACTTCATTTTTAGCCCTTCTTTTAGCATAAGAGTTGCAAAGATCAATGATCCCAGTCCAGTCAAAAAGATGTAGCCAAATACTAACAGAAGGAAGAGAAAAATTAAGTTCATTTTCAACTTCAACAGATTTTAAGAAACAAAAATGGAGGGCTGATGAAGCACAGGAACTGCCAGTGCATTGTGCTAACATCGCAGAACTAGGCAGTGAATATAGTGCCAAAGAAGAAAAACCGAAGTCCAAGACCATACATGTCTCATTTACCAGAGATGCTGAACATTTAAACTTCACATCAATCTTAGCAATTGGTTCTGGCAGAGTTGAACCTTCTCTAGAATGATACAATTTAACCAACAAGGACTCAACAGAACATCGAACTTCCAAAGACATGGTGCCTGAGGCAGCTGGTGAAACTGCACAATTTTCTTTTTGGCTCCTCTTCCACCGAAGAAAGTGAAAAACATCAGATTCAAAATTTTTGGACTGGCCATCAACTGAAGAAAACTGATCTACGACATCTAGTAGCGCCTCAATTCCATCCAAACTGTAGCAGTCTATCATTAGAGACAAACAACAGATGTATTAATTGGTAAAATAAAATTAACAAACAAAAACACATGGGACGTCATAAATTCAACAGGGCATTTGAAAGCCAAAATATCATACCATCAGCAATAAGTTGACAATCAGTAATCCTTGACATGATGCAAGTGGAAACAGAAGAACTTTCAAAACAAGACTTGTCATCACAAGGTAGCCAAACCCAAAGATCTGCACTAAGTGTTGCAATTAAGTTGATATTACCACACCCAGCATCTTGATCAAGCTCTAAGCAGCCATGTTCATCCTCTCTGCTTAATAGGAGCGATAGGGATAAGTCCCTTCCAAACATATTCAAACAGTGATTTGCTTTGGCAACTTTGTGTGCTGGAACCATATAGTCAGGGGGGATATTCATCATTGCATCATTTGGAGCACAGTTATCGATAAAACTACAGTACAGTTGTTGAATGTCTATCTTCAGAAACTGATGGTTATCATGTTCCACAGGAAGAATCAAAGTGGAGTCCAGTATCTCAAATTTATATACTAAATGACTCTTGTTTTCCATTTTCATAGGCTGCTCGCTCATATTTGAACTCCAATCTGGCAATGAAAAGTAACCGATTATAATGGCTAAAAACTCAGGCGGCAACATGCAGTATACATGCTGAATACCGATGCTGACTTCAAGTTCAGAAGGCAATGATCCAAATTTCCCCTTTCTCAAACGTAAATTTAGAATGGGAGACAGATTTGGTAGCGAGGGACCCCAAAGAAACTCTTGAAAATTTTTAGTCCACCAAGATGATGTGAGAACCAATCCCTCAGCAGAACACAGCAAATCCATATAGTCTTCATAAATTGAAAGTGAAGATTTCAAGGTTGGTAGTGCAACAGTTCCAACAATGCAAGAGGAATCATGAAAATGCACTCTGACTCCACAAAGATTTATGTCAATATTAAGTAAATTTGCATCACTAATACTTATTGGTGCAGCAATTGTATTCACCACAGATGTGAACTTCAATCCATTCTTTAAACAGAATTTTGTACTTTTGATTTTTCTTTCCCTTAAATTAAACAATCTCCTCCAGTCAGCAAACGGGTAATGAAGTGAACTCTCTAGGCTGCCAAGAGATGCAGAATTGCAAAGAGTAACAAAGGGATAGTTATCCAAAGAAATGCTAGCATGATCAGAAGACCCAGTTTCAATGAAATTTGAGTACCCGAATCTTTCAAACTCTAAGCCAGCCATTCTTCCAGGACTTTTAGCATCTGTGTCAGGGCTAAATGAGTTATCAGAAGTGAAGGGCGAACCATAAGCAGATAATTTATCATAAAATCCAACTAATAACCCAACTATGTATGGATAGCAATGGAAATCAATATCATTCAAGCAAACAGTACACTTGTTAACAGCTGTATCTGCCCTTCTGTAAACTTCATTGTGCAAAAGTAAGCATACTTCAGTGAGTGAATGATCTAAATTTCCATCCTGATTGCCATGTCGGATGCCCAAGTCTTCATGATTTGCAGAACTGGAAGAAAGATGCTTCCCAGATAAACACAGAATACGGCCATCATTTTCACCTCTCAATGGGGAAGTGGTGATCTTTAATGCTTTTGCACAAACCCAGCACTCATCAAATTGGGTATGAGAAAACCTGCAATTAGAATAGAAGAACCGTAAGCACAATTCTGAGAGTATCAGCAAAAGGCTCAAATGCAGATAACATAAAGGTTAAAATCAAACATAAAACAAATACCACATATTTAATCCTTGAAGAGAGAACATGAGTTCAGAGCTGTTCTCTCCATCATTTGCGAGGTCAAAACAAAAATTGACCAAGTCCAATCTTACAGAAAAAGAGAAACCAAAACCAGAAGCTCCAGGTTGATTTGTGATGACATCAGGTGTGGGTTTTTTTTGCAACAGAGGTTCAGACCTTGAACAAAGATTTTCCATCTGAGTAATAAATGCCACGAATGCCTCATATATTGGTGGGGAAAAGCTTGCATTAAGTGCTGATAAATTGACATAAACCTGAAATCGAAAAATACATCACTAAGTAAAGACAGCTGAAACCCTGAACCCTAAAATAATCTGCCACTCGTATCTAAATTAAAATTTTATCCTTAAAAAATATGCAAAATGTTTGCATGATTAGTCTGATATACTTTCAACATATAGAAGTGTTCTGAGATTACAGTAATGCAAGGGCACTAGCAAGTTTACCATAACACCTATTCATCAATAAGCCATTAGCATTTATGCAATCATTTGTCATGATATGCCATTAGCATGCTTACTGTAAACTTATCATGATTCAATTAAACAAATATATCACTTACCAGGATCTGATATATTAAGTTACTACAATCATCAAGTAAAAAGTTCATATCTCAAGCATTACTCTCAAAATTATCACCAAAAGAGGAAATCAGGGAGAGGGAAAGAGCGGGAGAATGTCTCCTCCTCCCTCCCTACCTCTACCCCCGTGCATTACCAGTCCTCTTGATATGGTTCCACAGATAGCAAGTCCCGCAGATTCAGTTCAAATGATGTTGGCCAGTAAGACCCATTTTTCAAGACATTCTATGAAAGGACAGAAGACCGGAGGTAATACCAAACGACCACACAAACAGAACAGCTACCAACCCTACTCCAAACCTGATGGTTTTTCCTAATGTTTTTCCTAGTGGTTAATAAGATCTTAAAATGGATATAATATAGGTGATTGCTATGAGCTATATTAGATCCCCTTCTTTCTGTGGGACCACTAGGTCAATTAACAAGAGTTAGCATCTTTCATGCATATTTGAGATTTAGTTTTTGTAGGGACTGGGTTATGTTGACAAGAGCTTCGCCACTTGACTATTCCAGTTCCTTGAAGGCTTTCTTGGTGGAGGGATATAGCTTTTGTTGCTTTGCATTTTGTTATAGAATTAACTGAGAGAAATTAACATAAAAAATCTGTCTATTTAATAGTACTAATGAACAAATAAGATTTTAAATTAATTACCTCCAATTGTTTCAATACTGATTGATCAGAAATGATGCAGGATGCCAGGGTAACAGAAGCACAAAATTTCTCCAAGATAGATATTGCTTGAGCATGTTGAGGGGTAATGAGAATTAACTGCAGCATGTGAATTTCATGTTTAGGCATCCAATAATCAACATGGAATACAGAATGAAACTAAACTAAGATGCCTAACCTCAATGTCATTTAATTTGACCTCAGAGTAATTATAGAGATCTTGAACTTGGAACCCCGTCAAAATATTAGAAGCTGAAATTGAGCTTGAGAACCGTTTTGGGATAGAAGATTGTTCTTCTATAATAGAAGCAATAGAATCCACATCAAATTTAGATGTATAAAAAAGAGATTCCAATTTCAGGACCTGCCAAATTTAGTAGATCACGGTAAGATAGGCAGAGTAGAAATATTAACACAATCAATAACGCTCTGGTGCAGCAGAGCTGATATTGTAATAATCTGTTCAGATTTTAGGTGAATTCCATATGGACAAGGGGCATAGTTTATTCAAATTCCTATACTTTTAGATGGAAGTTTGAAATCATTAGTTTTCAGTTTTACCAATTAGTTATCGCCTTTTAGACCCTTTTTCCTTGGTGTTCTTTGCTGTCCAAAAAAATAGCTCCAAACAAAGTCCACACTAACACCCTGCACAAGCACTCCCATGATCACAATAGCTAGCAAATCTCCACAATATCATTCTTGTGGCAACCATAGTTGTGATGTTAATAATAATTATCCAACACACAGAAGAGGGCGCAACAATCTCCCCAGTAACTTTAAATAGCAGAAAACTACGCATAGCTACAAAACACAACAAACCACAGAACATGATGTGCAATAGAGCACGATAAAGAGGTATTACCAATTTATATTCTTCTGGCGTTGCTTTACTCCAAGGAACATTAATTATAATATTGATGACATTAACATCCCAACTTAGCTTTTTATGACTTGATAAGATGTATCTGCACATGAAGACATATAAAAATTATGAGCTTCCACAAGACAGTAATAGAAATGGGACACGAGCACAAGACATGAAAGTGCCATAGATATCAAAGTTCTTATTTAGTACAAGCAAGAACCAAAACTCTAATATTCAATTTATTTGATCAAACAATAATATCCTGTTTTCCACCACAACGAGAGGTTCTTTATATAGGCACCAGAGCCTAAAGTCCAAAACAATTAGGAATACGAATTTTAAACAGGAAAATCACCATAGTACAGAATGAAAAGGGATGCTAATAAAGCTAGTTCAGAACTTACTCCACTTTTGACAATAAGCGAGTCCTGACATCTTCAATCCCATTTAGTGACCACAGAACCTGCAATAGGATAAACAATAAACCTTTAGCATGGGAATGTCACGTCAAATATTTAAACAAACCAAAGAGTCACATCTAATCTCAGTATGGGTTCGCAGCCCATAGTATTGAATTTCAAAATGAAACATCTTACTTGTTTGTCGATAAAGAATGAATATTAATTAATAAAGGCATCAGAGAAGTTTCAGTGTTGCCCATTTACAAAAAAAAAAAAAAAGACAAAAAAACTTCATCTATACTTTCTTAGCTACATACAAAGTATATTTATCAAAGTTTACAAATCCTCCAATGATAAAAGACTAACATACCAATTTAAGAAAAAGACTGAGAACTTTCCAATAGCTAAACAAGTGTATTTACAGATAATGCATCTCCTATGTATGTTTGAATTTAATGATCTATTCAAGTTCTTGATCTTCCAAAAAACACTTTACATTATGTCAACCTGTTAAAACAACACTATTAGAGATTAAAAAAATGATAATAAATGCAAGAAATGAAGTAATATAAAATTGCTAGCAGGTGCACCACTTATTATAAGTGCAATACCCAGCTACACGTGTTGATAAAACTAAAGACAAATCATTAATAATTAAAAAAAGGATATTGTAAAGAGTAAAAACTTACCCTTTCCAGCTGAAATTCAAAGGAATTTAACACAGTAAAGAGTTCCCAAAGACTTTGAAAAAACTCTATATCACAAGAAACTTCCAGTGGTTGAAGCATGACCTGCATATGACATGACATGGTTCAGAAACTATACAAGGATATTGAAAAGTACAAAGATCCGGGACTATAATAATACCTTTACTGACAATTCAATATCCCGCTTTGGTGACATGTCCACTTGAAATCTACATGAAGGAGGTTCATCTTCCCGCACATTGCCATCCGTAAGGACTAAAAAAGAATCCAGGTTAGGCTAAATGTTGATGTAGTGTCCTTTAAATGTCTTGCAAAACAATGATAAGATGATTTCAAATTCAAACAAATGATTTTCTGAATATCTTACCTTATAGATGACACAAAAAAAAAAAGTTGAAGAGTCAAGGCTACTGCTAATATCAGAAATAAAATAACAGTCCTACTTATGCCCTAGTACTTTACACAAGGACCTCATGAACAAAGCAAATCCGTAAAAGAAACTAATTTTTGCACATTAAGAAACACATTGCAAGGGGTCAAGCTGAAGAATCTCAAACCACTTCTAGGCCCAGATAACAAAACTCCATCACTTCCAAGTCCATACAAAATAGACGATAATGACAACAATAAGAAATTAGGGTAAAAACTGTATGCCCCATGTGTGAGGTTCTCTCATTTATATAGTAAAAGCTTCCCTAATTACATTGCTAAATAATAGGTAATACATTCAAGATAGGACTCTATACATTAATGCTATTGTAGTCAAGATAGGAAACTAAACAGAATAGGAAACTAATCTGTACAGCAAGAATCGGCAGCAATTAATGGCTGCTGATATGTATTGACAGATAAGACTAATGACTTAGGAAATGCCTGCATTTGAACTATATCTCACAGGCCCATGCTAGTGTTAAAATGCTTCAACTTTAATTGTCAAGAACATAACTAGTTCGCTTATGGAAAATGCACCTTGAGTGAAGCTTTCTTGCCTAAGAACCATAGAAACTTACCATTTTCATCTCCACTATGGCCGAGCTCTAAATTAAATGTGGCAAACTATATTGGATCCCTTTCCTCAATTTCTCTTTTTAGACTGAACTTTCCACAGTTCTCAATCTAAATTATTCATTACACTTCATCCCACAATATAGACAGTTTACACTTCCTCTTTTTGGGTGCTGGAATTGCAAGCCAATCACTCTCTTGCAAGAGTCCATCCACAAGTCTACTAGCCAAGCCATCATAGACTACCTTCTCTTATGCACAATGGGAGTCCCATCCACCTTGAAACAGATGAGCCACTTTTTTCTGGCCCCTTCTATGTTTCCACATATCCATTTCAACAATGCCATCTCATCCACACTCCACTGATGTAGTGCTCTTAGTTTTCCCAGAACTAACACTAACAATCAAAGAGGCTACCCTAATACTTAAATTGACCCTTCAGCTGATTAGGATTTGACATCCCATAGCATGCTAGTCATGCTTTGATTTCCTCATCAACATCTCCCTCTTTTTCTATGATGAAACCTAGGTAAAGAGCTAGCTATTCAAAGGAAGTATTATGAGCACAAACTTGAAGTGTCTAGGAAAGACAATGAACCTGGAAACTCAAGTAAACAGGTTTTAAGAAGGCATCTTTACACTCCTATAATTATTTACTTGTCCATTATCCTTCCACCATTTTGCAACTAAACTCGCTCTTTCTCCAAGTGCACTACCAACTAAACTTGCTCTTCCACCAAGTGCACCAACAACAACCAACACTAACCATCCAAGTTTCCAAAAGTTGGTGAAACACAATGCTTGTAAAAGTCATCTGGGAATTATGGTATCCTCATCTGACAAACAATAGTTTTAATTGAAACTTAGTTCGACAAGATCCACAAGATCATCCTTGATGCATCACTGGAATTGAAACAGAGACCTAATATGTTCTCTCAAAACCACTGTTGTGAATAACAGTTTAGATGTAGAAAATATGATTGATTAACAAAGGGGGGGGAGAACCTTATTGAAACAGAAAGAAGAAATATTTTTAAAATAGACATAGCTTGCAGCATGTATAGTTGGGATATAAGAATACAAACCGTTCCTATCTGTAGAATGGCTCTCTTGTTACATGGATCGAACATCTCTCCTGATCTAAAGTGGCAAACAACCATTGCCAACTCTTCCCAAAGTTTGCATTCAATGACTAACTCATTAAAAATCAGGTCAGCAATTTTTTTAGAGTAACTCCTGTTAAAAAAAAGTAAAAAAAAAAAACAGTAAGTGTGACTGATTGTAAATGGATCACAATAAAAGCAAATAAAAAGCAGTGATATCACAAAGAATATACTATTCAGTCAAAAACCATTGATATATGGCAAGCATCGGTAATATTATAGAATTTGATAACACATGGCATCCACTGGCAATATAGATAAGTAACAATATGCAAACAATCATGGTCCAGCTTAGATACCTGACAATCATTTTGACCCTAAATATGATACAGATATAAACCATTCAAAAATACCACAATGGAAGTGTCTCCTTCCAGAATCTGTCTGCATGCAAGCGACATTTGGAAAGATTCTAGAAAGGGCTACAAAAAAAAATATTTTTTATTTTTTTAAAAATAAAATAAGTGACTACATTGTTAATCTTGAGAGATAACAAAGAACAGTAACCATACTTGCTCTGCAGTGTGGCAGTAATGCAACCTACAGTGAACTTCATTGCACATGTAAACATCTTATAATTTGCATCAACATCCCCACTAGATAAAACAGATGGCTGGAACTCCGTTGCTTCATATATATCCTGAAAACAAAGGAAAATAGATAAATTAAGATCTAGATCTAAATTTTGTTTTACTTTTTTGCTCCAGATTTGAACCATCAAGAACTTGACACACTTACCTTTACAACTTCATCGGAGACAACACCAGAGAACTGAATTGAATCATCAGTTCCACCAGCACCAAGCATGCCTCGGGAGATCCAATTCAACCATCCACGGGACCTGCTTGATGAGCGTTCATCATTTTGTGACTTCTCAATGAAACTATGGGTACCTTTAACTTCCATATTTGAAGATAAAGAGGTTGATAAAATTTCCTGTGGCCAAATAAATAAAACAATATTTATTTAACTATCTGACTAAAATGTTGCTCATGAAGAGCTCTATTTCCTTTGAGAGAGAAAATGCCATTATAAATAAAAAATGCTGCTTTATAGAGCATTTTAAAAAGTAAAAATTATACTCCCCCAGCTCCATAATATTTATGGTATGAAAATCAAGAAAAATCTTAATTCATTTTTAAAAAAATTAAGAGTTTATAACCGATTAAGATATTTTTTAAATAACAAATGAATAAAAATTGTATCATTTCATATACCAACTATTATGGAACAAAGGATATTAATAAAGTATAGATAGTAAATGTACCTACTGTCTACTACTTTAAGAAGAAGCTAAATGTCTCATATGAGAACAAACCAAATCCCCATGTGCACAAATGCTTAAGCTTGGAACCGATCCAAATAAATTAATTATAACACTTTGCAGAATAATTTCTGTGAGTTAAGATAACAAATACCTGGAGCTTAAGTTCAGCCACAGACCTATAACTTAGAATATCATCTATATCAGATTCTTTCTCCATTTGCTCCAAGTCCTGAATAATATATTCATCGATTGCCTGAATGACAAAGTTTGAAACATAAACAAAGCAATCAGAGTTGGATAGCAACCAGCCTTGATCTCGGTTGACAAAAAGGCAAACCTCGTAAACAGAGGATAAGAAGAGGAAATTATGTTAATGTGGATAAATCATAATACAGAAAAATTGATTCAACTTGATTTCACACACATCCTTTTTTTTGGAAAGTTTTGATTTATATATCATGCATTTCTAATTACTGGATCTATACCAAATTCTTTCTACAGTCATAGGATAAGAGTTGTTATTGGGTGTTTAGAGGATGTGTATCAAAAATTGGAAAGCAAAGGGTATAAATCAGATCACATTTAAATGGGATTTTCATGCATAGCTTAGTTATTTCAACAAATTATATACACATCATCAACAGACTTGATCATATGGTGAGAGACCTCAATCTAAAATGAAGTGAGTTTAGAGAGTGCAAATCAAACTTTGGCCGGATAAAACAAAGTAATGAGAGAGCAAACTAAGATGATCACTGGAGCATTCCTTGGACTTCCATGATTTTAAGATAACTAAGCATCTTAGCAAGCATGTTTCAGCATCTGTTCTCATAATTCAAACACAACTTTCCAATCCACTAACCCATTAAACAAAATTATAATATCTAGAGAGCTTCAAAGCCTGTTTTGGATAATTCAATTGTGTTCATGATAAAGAAACAAGAGAAATCACCTGTTCTTGATGAAGAAACTCTAGTTTAGTCTGGTATAAATTAATATACTTTCGGCGAAAACTCCTGAAATAAGAAATCAAGATAGAGAAAGAAATATTCTCAATAAATAAGTTTTACAGATGTTACATCGAGCATATTACTGAGTCAAAATGTTAGTGCTTGCCAAAATATTTAAGATAATTAACATTGAAAAACAAAGGTAGACTAGCAGAAAGGCATACACATATATGTATAAACTTCAGTAATATTTCAACAAAAATATTCTCAAGAATTATTCTCAAAAAATAAGTTTTACAGAAGTTACAATGAGAATATTGCTGAGCCAAAATGTTAGTGCTTGCCAAAATACTTAAGATAATTAACATTGAAAAACAAAGGTACACTAGCAGAAAGGCATGCATGTATATTTATAAACTTCAATTCATTCAGTAGATGAAAGTAGAACAGAGAACTAATCAAAGCAGTTTACAAATAAGGGACAAACTGCTCGTCTTCAGCCATTATGCACATACATGTTCATCGTTAGACAAAAAAAATTAAATTTTCTTTATCTTTTTTTTATGAAAGGGAAAATGAAGTTAAAAGAATTATAAAACAGAGAATAGATTCACATGGAACTTTTAATTACACCCAGGAAGATTGAACTATGAAGCTCGGAAAAAAGAGTCCCATGAAGCTCGGAACAAAAGAGTTCCAATCGCTTTGAATTCCTGACATAGACACAGGAAATCCCACAAAAGGCACATTACATTACAATGAAACCAAGAAAAGTAATCTACTCCACAACAGTTTGTCTGAAAAGAGAGTGATTCAGAAGATTCATAAGTTCCATTCCATCAATGAGGACAAAAAAAATAGAGAGCGATGGGGAGCATTGTATAGTCTCAAAAACAAATATAGACAGCAAGACAAAAGTAATCAGAGGGGGGTATATATTCCCCGTCCTTGTGTTCATGCCTGACATCTGGAATTACATAACAGGTTAAATCACAATGGAAAATAAACTTACAGTCTCTGTCCTAAATATCTCCATGAATTTTTCTTCAACTTCAAGCGAACATCAGCCAAAATGGATTCTTGAGCATACTTCCACCATAATCTTTGCCATCCATCCTGTTTTCTTGATAGAGGACAACCCCAAGGACGGTAGCGTCCATACCTTTACCACTCATAAATATATCAAATTTACAATCTTTCATTAGAAGTTCGCATTACAAGTTCTTGAAAGTGGTGTAGCAATCTTTCATCAAAACAAAGCCTTTTAGAAGAACAAACTGAATAGTGTCATGGCATTCTTAAGAACATCATGATCAAAAAACTAAATGGAAGGCCATCTATGTCTATATATATATTGACAGGAATATTGTCAGGGCAGCTGATAGTTAAACAATGGATGCAAGACATCACTTCAATTTATGTTATTGTAAGCCTTCCATTTCTTAAAGAAAGAAAGAAGCACACAACTCACTGCCCTCTTAAAAAGGTTACACCATAACTGTATTTGATTCGAATTCTCAGCAGCTAATAGAGAAATCGGAGAGATCCAATCTATTGTTCAGCAAGCTTTCACAACATTTGCAGTAATTAACAAACACATATGATCCATGTCACAAACAGTAGAGTTAAGACCTACGGATGCCTCCTTATCTTTAACAAATAGCTAGCATTAATTTTACAAAGAATTACAATCCAAATAAATTACTATGCATGCATCATTGAACAAAGGGAAGCTTAGAACTAAGCTAAGAAGTTCATAGAAATGTAAGAATACATTTACAAGAGAAATTGTAAGACCCCTCCAAGGTCCAAAAAACCCTTTATAAAGCCTCAACCAAACTCCTCATCTCTAATTAGAGGGCCATATTTTCCCTCTGGTTTAAATTTTCCAATCTAGTTGCATGTGAGATAAAAAAAAACTTGGAATTGTTGTGTTAAATAGTTGTGTATTAAATCTGTCTTACATCACTACAATAAAAGGGATTAGGTAAATATGTAAAAATATTATTAGATTAATTAACACCAGATGAAAAAAAAAATACTAAACTTACTTTTCCCGTAAACTGCTTGTGCTTATGTAATCTGATAAAACCAATATTCGGTGCAACTGAATCTCATTCAAAGACACGGCCTAATTAAGAAAAAGTTGAGAGAAACACGATACATAAATACAATGATACTCAGCACAGGTTACATAAGGACATGCAGAAAATGGAGATTTTATATCAATGATATACGCCTCAAAATACTAAACCAACCAAGTCATTTAGGTCAGCCCTGATTGAATACTGGGGCAAATCACTGTCAAGCTTTCCTGCTTTGTTAACCTGCATTTCAGAAACAAACTTCAGTAACCTGCAATTGTTATGACTAGCGGGGTGTTTGGCATTGCGTTTTAAAAACGCTTTTGAAAAATTTTATTTTTATTTTTTACTTTAAATTAAAAAAAAATGGTGTTTTTGGATTATTTTTATGCGCTGATGTCAAAAATAATTTTTTAAAAATAATAAAAAAACATTATTTTGATGCATTTCTGAACAAAAAGCACTTTCAAAAGCAACCTCAACCACACTCCCAAGCAGCCACTAAGAATTCTACAAAGTCCATGCATATTGTTTTCATTCAAGGGGAAAATTGATTTCAATGTACAAGTACACTTGCAACATATATGATTAAAGAACAGATTATTCTGGTGGCAAATGATATTCCCCATCCATGGCATAAATCATTTTCATGTGTTTAAGGGACACGATATGAATGCATCAACTCCTCATTTTCCTACAAGATTTCTGAGAGTTTAGGTTAAAAGGGGAAAATTCTTTAAATTTTACCTTTTTTAACATTGTGCTCTAAAAAGTGTGTTATAGAAAAGATAATTATTTAATAAAATGCATTATGTACAAAGCAAAAAAAATCACTTTTAATCAAGCCTTATACCCCAAGTGACACTGATACATCGAGTGGCTGTAATAAGTAGTCAAACTCATTGCCTCCATGTCTTGCACTGCACCAGGATTTGGAGTCCGCATCATCCAAACCCATTGAATCAATATCTCCTTTTGAAGTGGTACAATAAATTTCCAAACCTTCAATACTCGCAGTTTTGTTTACTTGGCCACCTACCATCTTTGCACCAAATGATCTGATGTGATAAAAATGATAAACATCAGTTGAGAATAAAACAAGAAAAAATGAAATAAAGAATGAAAATCTTATTTTAGATGAAAGAAAAAACCAGTATATATGATAAAATTTCAAAAACTTATTTTTTTAAAAGAGACACAGAAAGTTGGTGAACAAGAAAATCAAGTAAAATACAGATTTTAATAGACAATGACCTCTGAAATTTTCACAAATGGCATAAGAGCTATCATAAAATCCTCACAGTTTCACATAATAGTTTTCAAACATGTAGAATACAACCTCATTTCTCAACTTGTAGTTACTCACAGATTCACATGAAAGAAAAAAATGTGAGAACTATCATAAACTACAAGAATACCAGGAGTTAACCTAAAAAATTACCCAACCAAATTTTGCTTTACCGTCAAGTTGGAAAACTGTAACCCGAACAGAACCTGTGCCTGGAAAACATGATGGAAAACTGAAGAGTTACAATGTGCACTTCAAGTAGAGGCTTTACAATGAAAAAACAACTCGGCATTGTCTTGTTTCATTCATAATAACAACAACAACAAAGAGGACGAAGAAAAGGAATACTTGGCCCTTTTTGCATTAACAAAAATAGCATATGCATGAAACAAAGAATAAGGATATTTGTTCACAACATAAGTGGAAGCAATCCAGAAATCAATAAATGTATTCAAAAAAAAACTATTAATTACCAATATGACATAGTATGACAAAAGGTGAAGAGGAACAAGGAAAAGTACAAGTAGATTGTGAGGTAAGCTCACCGAGTCAAACTGTCTTTCACCATATTGGACATGAAAATTTCTAATTGAAAGTTGGATGCTATCAAGAACCTGGAAGAAAAACAAGGAACTCAGAGAATAGCAACAGGATTGCAATTGCATCTTCTATGAGGACATATATAAGACGAACAAGGTTTTCAATATTAACTGTTTCATTACATATATATATATATATGTGTGTGTGTGTGGTTTTTAGATGACTTGTTACAGCCTGAAACCTAATGGGCTACAATGAGCACAGTAACTAAATGATTTGTGAGCACAATGACTGCATAATCTAAAACTCACAAAAGCCAGTATTACAGCAATACAAATGTTTCATGACTGTATAAACCCATAAATAGCAGTGCAATTAAGATATTTATTATTGTTTATACAAATATAATATGTATTTAAATACAACCCAAAACAAAAGGTTTATTGAGTGAAAGCCATAATGGATAGCAAGAGGGTAAATGTTACCTTTGCAGTAATATATGAGATAAATGATTTCCCCGCCTGAATATCTACAGGAAAAAAAATGCCAGACATGAATAAGAATCTCCTGAACCAAGCATAAAAAGTCCTCTTACAGAAAGAAAATATATCACAAGTCAAAAAAAACACCAAATCAGATTACACTGCAATATGTGATCAGCCAGCCATGCGCTTCTCTCATAACCATTAAGCTTTGGAATCTTTAAGTTGTCTAACCAACACTTTTTCATGTCTCAAAGTTTCCAGAGATAGAACATCTTCATGCATTATCAAAAGAAAGGGCATACTCTTTGCTGAAACCAAATAAACTACTTATGCTTGAAAGCGGAGTGCAAACAGCTTACCACATATGCGCTTTGACAATTTTGAAAGCTCTGCAGCAGCAAGTTGAGCTTTTTTAGCAGCGAATTCCCGTCTTTCAACTGCGTCCAAATTCCACTACAATAGGCAGGCAGGAAAAAAAAAGCAGCAAACATTACATATTTGGAACATGTATGCACATAGCACCAAAGCGAAAGATTTATAATTTCTTTCATTCTACTTTTATTATAATCAAAACTGCAAACTCATATATATAAATAAACGCCATAATTAGTTACTACCTCCTGATCATCCCGTTGGGACAAGCAAATGAACACATCTTCTACAGCGATAATAATGGGGTGATCCCACCCAATCTTTTTCCACGAGAGCTTAATGCTTAACCTCCCAACCCGACCTAAACAAAACAAAAACGAAGATTACAGGCGAAAAAACAAGTTCCAACAAAATCATATAATAAATTCAGCATACCTTGCTTAATCGAAAAGGGTAACTGGAGATAATCGAAAGCTTCCGGAATCAAATCCACATTCTCCAATAGCACTTCCTCTGGAATTATTAATTATTCATCAGAATCACATAAAAAACTGCACCTAAACCCTAAGCCATAAACCCTAAACAAAACTTTTTATTACAATAATACCTATTAGACATCATAAATTTCTATAATAATAAATAAATAAATATACATAAAATTACCGTTCCAGAGGCTGAGCTTGAGCTGTTCTTTTTGGATATTTTTAAAGTATCGGCCGAGATAGCCGACCAGAACGCGATGGACCAGTCCTTCAAACATTCTCCTTTTTTAGTGAACTTTATTTATAATCAACTAATTAAAAAAAAACAATCGCTTCTTTGACTTCACTGCGATACAAAGACAGATGGAGAGAAATCAAAATTTGAAATGAGGATAAATTTATTAACAGACTACAAAAGAAACCCTGGCTAACAGGACCAAAAAAATATCAAAAGTTAAAAAAAATATAGACACAACGATCAGATTTTGAAATTGTAAAAGGGAAAGGAGAGGTTTTTGAAGCAAGTACTTGACCGGTGATCGAGAGAGAGACAGTAGAGAGAGAGAGACAGAAGGTGACGGTGTGTTGATGGTGTGAGCTCTGTGGATGCAGACGATGAAAGTGAACGGTTCTTTGTTCTCTCGTGGCTCGGGCGGGTGGGTCTTACGGTGCCCGCCCTAAATATAAAGTGGACTTGGGCTTGATCTTGATCTTAGGCTTGACAAATCGGTGCGGACCGTTGAGCTAGCAGCCTATTGGTCTTCTCCTAGAGTGTGTTTGGCATTACTTTTACTTTTACGATTAAGGTTGAAAAAAAGCAGTTTAAAAAAAAAGTGTTTTTACTGCGGTTCAAAATAAGTTATGAAGTGTTTGATTAAAAACTATGATTGAGTTTGAAGGTTGAAAAAAAACAGTTTTAATTGTTTGGTTAACAAGCTTTTCATATTGCTTTTAACTTGTGAAATTACTTTAAAGGGCATGGACATATACACACATATTTATGTATATATTTATATTGTATTAATAATCATAATTTCATAATATAAGGAATAATTCACGTAAAATGAACACTTCTTTTTATTCTCTCATCAAACTATTTGCAATGTCATCACGAACAATATCCATACGTGAAGGCCTCTGCAATCCCTGACTATTTTAGCGCGCTACAATATCTGATAAAAATATATTTTTTATATTAATACACATATATTATGTAAATATTATTTATATTTTAATTAATTTTTAGATTATTTTAATTTTTAATATATATATATATAGTAGTGTTGTGTTTGTTAGTGTTTATTTGTTTTGAAGAAAAACTGTGCAAAATAAAGTATTGAAAATCGAATGCATAAACTGTGAAGAAATCTTTCACTGGTATGTATCCCCAGCCAATCGCCGTTTCATATTCCCACGCCTAGGCATTGCGATGCAAGAAAAGCAGCAAATTGCTGCTTTTCTTGCACCGGTGTTTGAAGACAAAATTTACGTGGGACCCATACCATAAACCTCCGTTTGTTATGTAACCAAACACTTAATTGAAATCTGCTTATGCCAAACGCCGGTGGCATCACAATGCCAAACGGCCTCATACTCAATTTTGGAGGGTTCGGAGTGTATTTTAAAAGTGTTTTGAAAAAAAATTTAAAATTTATTATTATTATTTTAAATTAAAAAATTTAATATTTTTAAATTATTCTAATATACTAATATTAAAATAATAATAATTTGACCGTGTTCCTTTTAGCGGAAAGTAAAGTTACAAAGTAGGAAGAGGAGTAGGGTAGTATTTCTGTAATATCAATTGAGTCAGACATCTTGATTTTATCAGTTCTATCTATGCTGTTTTTTCTTTAATATCAATTAAGTCCTCAAACATTTTTTATTTTATTAATTTCACCCTGGATATTATTGTATTTAGACAATGTCATTGTTTTATTCGGCCAGTAGTGTTGGCAGCTGAAAAATGTTTTTCATTCTACATGGGTTCTTTGATTGTTTCTATTGAAAGTTTTGAAACTCGATATATCATAAGTTTTCTTCTCCTAAAAACATTTTATTTATTTATTCCATTTCAAAGTAATAATTTTAAAACATAAATCATTAGTATAATTATTATATCGGATAGTTTTAATTAAAAATATTTTTTTTTGCTCGTTTTATGAATAGTTACAGAACTCAATCTCAAAGTCTATCCTAGAGATCCAATCACAAAGGATTGACTCTAGAAAAAAAATTAAAAAAACAAATGTTATTTTAATCAATAAAATGTATAGTGAATATTTTGTTGTTAGTGATATGTTATCCCTATATTATTTTATATGTTTTCTCTACGTATAGCTTGGTATATTTTTTGTTGTATTTGTTAAAAATCTTATAACTCAATGTTTATTATGATAATCAACATCGTTATTTTTATTAATATCATTTAAATTGTAATTATAATTATTATCATTATTAATATCATTATTGTAATTTTTTGTTATTATTGATATTCTTTATATTATTTTATGAGTTATTATTATTATTATCATCAAAGTCAAAAATATAAACATCATAAGCATTATAACTATTACAATAAATTACGATTGTTATTATCACTATGATTAATAATATCACTATTATTACCATGATTATAGCACCTAAAATGATTTTTATTTTTACTACTAAAATAATAAAAATTATTAAATTATCCCTGAGAAATAAATAAAAAAAACATTAACAAAAGAGCAAGTAAAAAAAACAAACTAAAATTATTATTATTATTATTATTATTACGTAAATAATGGAAATAACTAAATTACCCCAAAGAATATAAAAAACCTAAAAACTTTAACGAAAGAGCAAACTAAAAATAAAATAAATGACAAAACAAAAACAAATATGATTAGCTTAGAAAAAATATTTTGACTTGAAGAACAAATAAAAATAACAAAAAAACAAAAAAAAAGACACAAAGAGAAAAAAGAAAAAATATCAATTTTCAAATGATGATCAATACAAATTAAATTTTAAGGACTAAATTGAATAAAAACACAACCTCAACAAAAGAGAAAATGATAAAAATTAAAAACCAAAACTAAAAGTATATACATATAAACATGGGGAAAAAAGTAAACAACTTTTGCAATTAAAAAAACAATTGCTAGACTTATCATTATTATTGCATAAAAATGAAAAAAAACATGAAATAATTATTGTATAAAAATGAAAACATGAAATAATATTGAAGAATAAAAAAATAAAAACATTAGCAAAAGAGCAAAAAACAAAATCAAAATAAATATTATGAGAATAAAAAAAAATTATATAATTTGAAGAACAAAAATAAAAGTAACAGAAAAAATAAGAACAAAAGGGGAGAAAAAAAGAAATATCATTTTTAAATTGGTCACCAACATAAATTCAAATTTAGAGACTAAACAGAACAACAAAGAAGAAGAAAATGACAGAAATCAAAAACCAAATTTTAAACTATAGACACATAAGTATGGACAAATTATGAAAACTATCTAAGAAGGATCGAAAAAATTAAGGAAATTAAAGTCAAACTAAAAATTATAAGAATAAGAGTCAAAATGAAAAATAATATAATCGTTTTCAATTGAATGACAAAACTGTAACAAATTCAAATCTTAAGACTGAAAAAATAAATGGAATTTAAAAGAAAAAACAACCAAAAAGATTAAGGGTTGAAATGAAAAATAATATATATGATCAATTTCAATTGGAGGACAAAATTGAAACAAATGAAAGCATGCAGACTGGAAAAATTAAAAGAAAAAAAAACATCAAAAGAATAAGGATTGAAATGAAAAATAGCATATACGATTAATTTCAATTAAAGGATAAAATTGAAAATAAAATCTAAACTCTATAAAAGCAATTAGCGCAAAATATGAAATAAAAAGATCAGGGACTCAAATGTATTTTGACGCTGCAAGAGAGAGAGAAGACACAAAAAAGTAAAACTGACCACTGACAACCGTCCATCCGCCATCTATTGACACGTGCACCATCACGTGGAAGAGGACATGACGACGCATTCAAAGACACAACAATCAGGCATTTTCCTCAGCCTCCGTAAACAATAGCGGCGCCTGAAAGACATGTAAAAAAGACAATGGCAGACATGTCTAACTCATCTGCGGGTAAATAATAAAAAAAATAATAAACAAACATGAATACCCCCAAAACGGAGACAATAACAAAAAAAAAAAACATGGTATCAAAATACCATTCAGCCTCAATGTTCTATTTTTATCTTTTTCAAAGGTGTTTTAGTAGTTCTACTGTTCACCTAAACATAAAAAAACCAAATATACTCTTATTGTCACAGTGCACTGTTTTTATCCCATCTGAGGGTAAGGAAGTGAATTTACGTCACGGTCAGCGCACAAAACAAAAAATACACTTGAACCTTCTTCATTTTGTTTTTTGCTTCCATGGGTAAATGAATAGTTTTATTATGTAAAAAAATGGAAAAGACAAAAACACTTTCCAACAATTAGATAATGCCAACCTATCTGTAGAAAAAATCTAAAATACCCCTTAAAATTAAAAGTTAAATTTCAATATACTAAAGGGCAAAACAATAATTACATTATTACAATTCATATTAATCTGAGTCTACTACTATAGTGTTTAAACTTTAAACGACTTAATAAATTTTACCACTGCCATAGTGTTTAAACTTTAAACGACTTAATAAATTTTACCATATCAATATTCTATTTCATCCAACTTAAAAATTCTAAATTTTAGATGTGCGAGATCAACTCGCCATCATCATCATGATAAGTTTAACATCTTTGCGGATGAATTCTTAAATGTAAGATTAGTATCTTGTCCGAGAAAATATTCATCAGGAAAAAATAAAAGGATAGTTAACTGTTAGGTGAGGACAAAATTATTCTACATGGGCTCTTTGTTTTTCTCCCCAAGCTTTTGTTTCTTGAAAATGTAAAGGAGAAGGAAGCATCCTCCAATAAGATCAACCACGTTTAGCCATGGACATCACAGAAGAATCGGGACCGGTCTCTCGCGCTTCATCTCCAATGCGGACAAATCATATAAATATCAAAAACCAGCTTTCCTAAGTCCTAACGGTAAGAGTAGTAGTAACCCATTGAAAGCTTCTTTTCTTTTACGTTGTCTGTCTTCTCTTGTCGTTAAATAAAAACCAATACACCAAACACAAACTCAGCCACCCTCTCTCTCTATCTCCCACTCTCCAGACTTGAAGGCTAATACTTTTTTCTTCTTCTCTCTCTTTATCTGCATCCCTTTCTATGTTTCTTTTGTATATTTGCTATTGAATGATGCAACTTTTTTTGTGAATTTCTTTTTTGAGTCTGATTTCAATTGAAAGGAGCGATTTTGACTTTCAAGGAGGGATCTTTTGTTGTGGGTTTATGTTTTTTGCGTTTTTATTGATGTTTGTTTTGATTTCAGGGTAGAATTAGATGGTTTAAATTATGGGTTTTGTGAATTTTGTGTTTTGATAATTGCTGTGAAGGGCAATGGTAATGGAAGTTAGTCAGGACTGGCCCTTTGGAAAGATTTAGGCAGGATGTGTGTGTTGAAATTAAAATACTACTACCAAATATTGCACACCTGGTTTTGAGATGGAATGAAAAGTTCAGGTTCTCTTGTGTGTGCTAATATGGGAGTCTAGTAGGTTAAACTTGTTGAACCTTAGTTTGAAACCGGTGATATTTAGTGTTAACTCTGGAAGGACATCAATTAGAAAGCTAAAATAGGTTACTGAGTGAGTGAGTTCTTGTTTGGTTAAAAATTGAGCTAGTTTTCATGAATTGAGCAAGGAACTAATTCGTGATGAGATAAAGGTAAATCTGGTTCCATGACATTGTGCCTTTGACACTGCCATTCAAAAATGTTTTTGAAAAAAAAATATATTTTTTTTAATTATTTTTTTTGTTTTTAGATCATGTCAAAAATGATTTTTAAAAAATAATAATAAAATATTATTTTGATGCATTTTTAAACGAAAATCACTTTAAAAAGCAACCTTAACTACACTCCTAAACAAGCTCAGCTATTAAGCATGTTTTCCCTGTATAATGAACCCTGTTGTAGATTCATAAGTAATGAATTCGATACGGTTGATTATATGAGACCCCCTTCAAATGTGTATGGATGATTCTTTTATTTGTACAATCTATGAAGCCGATGCTTATCTGATATGTTCTCATATGTATCATATGCTGTCATGGTGGCTCAAGCCCTGCCATTTTGAAGTTTACTTAAGCAGCATGCAACATGCCTTTTTTCTTTTCACAGCTGCTATGTTTTATCTCTTAACTTTTGTTCTGTTTTCGCTGTTCTGCCTTTTGATCTCACAGAATTTGCTGATAAAAAATGCAGAATCCAAGGATGGCACCATCAGAAGAAATTCCAAATTCCAAGCCTCTTACAAAGAAAGCTGCTGCCTTAAGAGCTTCCTTGATTCAATTGCAAGGAAACAATGTCAGAGATGTTCATAAAGTGCGGGTGCCTGCATCCTTAAGACCAGGACAGAAACCCTTCAAAAAGAGCTCGAAGAAAGAAGTGTAAGGAAATTACTTTTAGGTCCTTTACTTGGATCACAAGTCCTTCCCTTTCCCGAAATTGTGGTCATTATAGGAATTCCGTTTTCATAGGATACATGCTATTTTCTACAAAATCGGTTTTAATTAAGGAGTTATATTCCATATCAATCACTACCTTGATGGACGGTTGAGATTGAATTAAAGAAAACCCTAATTGGAATTTCGGTCCTCTCTCCACCTATAAATATAGGCTTTTGTCCATCACAAAAGCAAGTCATGATTTTCAACACATTAGGGTTTATAGGCGAGGAGAAAACGAAACTCTTCACTAAAGCTTTTCTTCAACCAAAGTTCAACACCGATCGGGGATTCACAATCGGCATCGAATTTACCAATCGATGCGGGATCAAGAACCTCCTCGTACCATGATGAGCGGAGGTAATTCTTAATCCTTCTTAAATCGAAATCTTATTGTGATCATCATGCGGTTCAAGATCTTAGGGTTTATGTTAAAAAATGATTTAACATGTGGTATCGAGCATGGTTTAGGAGCATGATTGTCCATGAAGTAGGATAACCTTATATCAGCCATAATCGGTAGATACCTATATCCTAACTCTGTTTTGCAGATACTTAACGATCCAACTATTATGGCCTGAATGAATGTTATTTATTTTCCGCATTATTTTAATTTTGGGCACGACTGTTTGATCGTGATTTATTTAAAGTTCCAATTTTGATTATGTACAAAGCTCCTGCGTGAGTACTATTCGAAAATATTCGATGTAATAGATGTCAATAAGTTCGTCGTAACGAAAGTGGTGGCGGACGAATTGGTGGCTGGTTCGACCTAAAAGGGAGTCGTTTTTAAAGCTTGAAGATGAAGACAGATGAACGAAAGGGGGTTTATGGTTTGGGTCGTAAGGAATCCCTGCATTGTGTTAGAAACATGAACGTTAGCACCGGTGTCAATCCACCAAGTATTGGAAGAAGCATAAGTAAGATTTGATTCGAAATAACTTACGAAACCCATAGGGTTACCTTTCTTTTCGAACCATTCTCGTCGTTTAGTGCAGTCTTTTGCAAAATGTCCAGGTTTCTTCATCTTCAAGCTTTAAAACGACTCCCTTTTAGGTCGAACCAGCCACCAATTCGTCCGCCACCACTTTCGTTACGACGAACTTATTGACATCTATTACATCGAATATTTTCGAATAGTACTCACGCAGGAGCTTTGTACATAATCAAAATTGGAACTTTAAATAAATCACGATCAAACAGTCGTGCCCAAAATTAAAATAATGCGGAAAATAAATAACATTCATTCAGGCCATAATAGTTGGATCGTTAAGTATCTGCAAAACAGAGTTAGGATATAGGTATCTACCGATTATGGCGATATAAGGTTATCCTACTTCATGGACAATCATGCGTTCCTAAACCATGCTCTGATACCACATGTTAAATTGTTTTTAACATAAACCCTAAGATCTTGAACTGCATGATGATCACAATAAGATTTCGATTTAAGAAGGATTAAGAATTACCTCCGTTCATCATGGTACGAGGAGGTTCTTGATCCTGCTACTGATTGGTAAATTCCGATGCTGATTGGTGAATCCTGATCGGTGTTGAACTTTGGTTGAAGAAAAGCTTTAGTGAAGAGTTTCGGTTTCTCTCTCCTCGCCTATAAACCCTAATGTGTTGAAAATCATGACTTGCTTTTGTGATGGACAAAAGCCTATATTTATAGGTGGAGAGAGGACCGAAATTCCAATTAGGGTTTTCTTTAATTCAATCTCAACCGTCCATCAAGGTAGTGATTGATATGGAATATAACTCCTTAATTAAAACCGATTTTGTAGAAAATAGCATGTATCCTATGAAAACGGAATTCCTATAATGACCACAATTTCGGGAAAGGGAAGGACTTGTGATCCAAGTAAAGGACCTAAAAGTAATTTCC
Organism: Salix viminalis; assembly: GCA_029228465.1. Classification (NCBI taxonomy): domain Eukaryota; kingdom Viridiplantae; phylum Streptophyta; class Magnoliopsida; order Malpighiales; family Salicaceae; genus Salix; species Salix viminalis. The sequence goes on from CM055441.1 coordinate 29,372,568, forward strand.
TTACAAGAAGGCCCTCCTTTGTTCCACCAACCAGAGAGGTTGAACTCTGATTCATTGCCAGACTCGTTTGCCCCAGTCGACGGATACCGGCATCTAAGACGAATGTATTTGTTGTTGGAGGAAGATAGCTTAGCTGTGGAGGGAGCTTTGAGCAAGTTTGCGGATGAGGTCAAGACTCTTGAAGATGAGAAATTTGCATTATTAGACCAACTTGTTGTTTTAGAAGGCCTGATTGATCCTTCAGAAGCGCAGTCCAATGGGTTCTAGCTCCGTGTGGTGCTGATATTATCATTGATTGATGCCCTTGTACATTATCATCGGTGTCAGTCTGTTCTTCTACTTGTCACAAGGGTGATTAATTTCCCAATGGCTGGTGTTGAAAGACTATCATATAATTAGAACTGAAAGTAGAAACAAGAATGGATTAGATGATAATCCTATACCAGTGTAATTAGCTTATCTAGTGATAATGGCTGACTTCTGATTTCTTTTATGATTATAACAAAGTCAATGTATGGATTTGATAAGGCAATTTGAATGGCTAGCAAAATTTCTCTGGACTCCATGTTTATGGTTTGGCAATTATGTGTTTGTGGTGTGGAGGTTCCTATTATCTTGATTTAATTTATGAGGCGGTGCAGTGGGAGTGGGAGCACATCTCGCAATTTAGGAGAAGACAACTTGTCTCCCTGGATTATTTATGGTGATTTGTCTCGTGAACACCCACCAAATTTGGGAAACCAGATAATATTGTGTTTTTTTATTACATGCCAGCTGAAATGATATAAGCCATGTTTGTTTATTGTCGGCCACATTGGCTTTGCCACATGATAATCAGGATTCAGGTCCATGCCTGATTTGTTTTTTTAAAAAAGAAAGAGAAGGAAGCGCTGAATCCATGGACTAAGAAAACATATTACTAAATGGGCATAGCAATAGAGGTTCATCTGTATTCTGTGGAGAATCCTTGGGATGCTCATATTAACTTCCTAAAGTTGTCAAGTGATTCCCAAATTGGCACGGTGAAAAGAAGGATATGAAAGAGCAATAAATAGCCCTTATCTTTCTGAAAAATCAGCCATAAACCCCTAACTGGCTAATGTGATCACACAAGAAAGTTCAATTCAAATGCCCCCTTGAACCCCAGCCAAAACACAGTTTGAACTTCAAATTTTCACAACTATAACTTGTTTCAATAATATTTATGTATGAATGCATGTGTGTGTGTATATATATATATATATATATATACATACTGAAAGACTGAAGAAGAGCAAGTGAATGAATAGATAAAGAGAGCCAAATTTAGCATTGTACTTCTATATTGCCATTTTTTGAGGCCTGTTCAACAATCTTCACGTCGCCTGCATGATCCAGGCATGTAACAGTAAACTACTGTGGATATATGAACTCAAGTATGTCTCTGCATCTGTATTTGTGTAGAGTTGTCAGGATCTCAAAGTTTCTAAGCTAATATATACAAACTAAGCCAGGCTATCTCATCAACCCCATGGGAGAGGGTGCAGCCCGGACAACTAGGGGGCTGGTGACCCGTGCATCTGCACTCCTCCATGTCAAGAAACCAAATGCATAGCCCTTTGACGGAGCAGCCACCTTGAAATTCACTGTGAATTTGATCTTCTGGCCATACCTGTTGAAGATTAGTTGCTTTGGCACAACGGTAACATTGATTCCCGCCGGATTAGACACTACAGCTTTGTAAACACTTCTCGCTCTCCCAACATTAGTCACAGTTCGAGTCACTGAGAAGCTGTCTTTAAGATTTGGAATGGTGATTGAAGGATAATTCAGGCTGGAAGCTGCTTTAAATGTCTGATCACATGTGCTGTTGTCTCTTGTGACCAGACGCAGTGATTTCTCATCATAACCAATTGAGCAGAGAAAAGCTTTATAATCTACTGAATGTGCATCATAGACGAGGCCAGGATCAAGAACTCTTTTAGGATCAACAAACCCTGATCCATAATCAAATGCATTGGCCATTCTTCCTTCAGGATCCACTCTGATGGGTTTGTCTCTCTTATCCAGGATGGTAGCTGCATTTTCCATTTGAAATCGATATTCTTGGTCAGATAATTCTCAACAAAAGGTAGCATATTTTAGAGACTTCATCAATCCCATGGACGGAACCTGTCGCGGAGCACCAAGTCGGTTATCAGAATGTTGGTAAGAACTTACCTGTGGTCATGATTGCAGACTTGATGGCAGATGGAGACCAGGACGGGTGAACTGCTTTGATCAAGGTTGCAACTCCTGTTATGTGTGGGCATGACATAGAAGTTCCAGAAAGAATGTTGAATTGCATTTTCCCATCTGCCGGAGACCAGGCTGCGAGGATGTTCAGTCCAGGAGCTGCAACATCAGGCTACAGAGCAGTAACGCCACAAGGAAAGTGGTAGAAACTTAGAATATCATAAACGAATCATGACATATGTTGAAAAAAATAATTAAAATAGGCTAGTAGGTCTTCTGAAAAGCTACTTGATCTCAGGTTGAAAAGTTACCTTCAGAATTTCAGGTGTCAGGGAATTGGGTCCTTTGGAAGAAAATGAAGCAATACGAGGTGCTGGTTGAGATCCCAAAACTGTCTTTGCACGGGAAATTTTCGACATTGGTTTTCTGTTCACAATCAGAGTACCCTGAATCAGGAAATTTGAGAAACATGAGTGCTAAACACCCAGTCTCCATGCTGACAATAAAAAGACAAACCGTGTGTTATTTATGTAAGATAGAATCTTTCTTCCCATCTCCCTCCCCACAACAGCTGAAGGGATGGCAAAAGGGATGGCAACATCTTTATCTGCCTCGTCAATAAGAACCATTCCAACCCCACCAGCCTCTTTCACTATCTTGCTCTTCGCCAGCTTAGACTCACTTGAACTCTCAGCATGTCGACAGACGAGAACTTTCCCTCTGGCTTTGGTAACATTTAAGGAACTATCCAAACAGTAACTACATGAACAAGCAGAAGAACGGAAACTAACTCAGATTTCTCCCATGCAATGGAATATAAATTTCACTCACTTTTAAGTACCTGTTGCTTCACCTGGATTGATAAGGTGTGAAATATCCTGCATGGGCTTCAGATGCATAGATGATCCTTGCAGAGGCATTCATTTCAGAGAGACTCAGACTTTCCCCCTGTTTTTTAGAAATGAGAACTAATAAGGCGCTGCCAATTACTGCAAGCAACACTTAATATAAAGACGGAGTTGTATTACCATGAATTTTGTGGCATTTCCTAAAGACAATGTCAGATGCAAAATCTCTATCCATCGAACTAGCACCAACCGTCATCATCCAGGGGGCAAGGTTGGTTGCAGAACCACGGGTTCCTGCATTTCCGACCGAAGCAACTACTAACACTCCAAGGCTAGCAGCATGGAATGACCCAATGGAGATGGCATCATTAAAATAATCCCCCTGGGGAGCATCAGGACCCAAAGACACCGACAAAATATGAACCCCATCTCTGATTGCATCATCAAAGGCAGCTAACAGGTCAACATCATAGCAACCTGACTCCCAACATGTCTTGTATACTGCAATTCTTGCCATTGGTGCACCTCCTCTAGCACCTCCAGCTGCCAACCCCTTATAATTCATATTTGTAACATAACGACCAGCAGCTATTGAGGCTGTGTGACTGCCATGACCAGAGCTGTCCCTTGGAGATCTAAATGACATTATCCTTGATGAATCTTCTTCAGCTTCATAGCCACTCATGTAGTATCGTGCTCCAATCACTTTCCTATCAATAGATTTAGATCTCCACCAATAAATTAATGTCCACTGAACCAATCATTGAATAAATTATTGAGCAAGAATGAACCTGTTGCAAGATGAGGCATTGAATGCTTCTCCTAGCTGGCACTTCCCCCTCCATCTGGGTGGCACCGGAGGCATATCGGCATCACTAAAACTTGGAGATTCAGGCCAAATTCCTGACCATAAGAATCAAATCCACTATTTGTTTTTAAAATTTACATGCCAGCCAAATTTAAGCCCCACAGTTGACTAAACAATGAACAGTAACAAACTGCGTAGTAATTTATATATGTTTCCCAAATCTAGAATCAGACACGACACTGAAATGGAGGAACTCAAGAATTTCTTAAGCAATAAGCAAGCAAAGATGGAATTTCAGAACGAATCTCTAATATTAAGGACATCATTCAGTAAAAAGAAAAATATATCAGGAAGATTTGTCTGTATATGCAGCAGCACTTAATCAAAACTCCGGGGAGTATTCAATCAAGAATTAGTACACAGGGAACTAGTATTAAAGGCAAAAAAAAAAGACCCTCACCAGTATCAATGAAACCAATTATAACATTGACTTGGTTCTTGGTTGAATGCCCCGGTATCTCCATGGTCTCTTCACCCACCAGACCCATGAAATCCCATGAGTGAGTGGTATGTAGCTTTCTTTTCAAATTGGGAAACACAGAGACCACTCCAGGCATCTCTGTCCAGAAAAGAAAAAAAAAACTATCATAAATATCATTCTGATTCCAAAACAAAGCAATAAATTGCTTCTAAAGTTATAAACATACTAGCAATCTGAGAAGCTTGTTCATCAGTCAACTTAGCAGCAAAACCTTCAAAGCCATGTCTATAGCTATAAAGGTGAGAGGCCTGTGCTTGCTCAACACTGTCAACAGCACAACACATTAAACCAGCAAAAAGCGAAGCAAAAAATGACATGAAAGTATTGAAAAGGGCACAAATTTTTTACCTTCCTCCATGTACAGAAGCAAGCATGTGATGATTTTGGCTCAAAACATCATCTGGGTCATCCCCACTTTTGCCTCCCATATAAACCACATAAACCTACAGATTCAAGAATCAAAACAAAACATCAAATAAAACCCACCAAGAAAGTAGCGAGAAAAAACATATATGATATCAAGAATTAACACAAACCTTAGAAGAGGAGCAAAAACCAACTTGTGCTACAAAAACAGCAAGAAAGAGACAGAAAAGGCAACACCAACTTATAGAAGCCATCAACACAACAAGTATAAGTTACTACTGCTAGTTCTTGAAACAAGGAACAGTTGGAGGAATATATAGGCTGCAGCAGAAAACAAGGAGGGGGGAGAGAGATTATTAATTACTAAAAGGAAAAAAACAGAAAGTGGGCAAAGGGAGAGAATGTTCACACTTCACAAGAATGCAACCCCGTCCACCATCTTTATATACGCGAGTGCGATGAGAAATAAAGTTTTCAAGACACAATCACCGGTATACCGTGAAAATATACAGCACAGTGGAAACAAAACATGAGTGACCCACAGTGTCCATACATAATAATATACTTTGCTTGTATAAACCTAGCATCAATCCTCTAATCCTGCCATGAATGTCCTTAATTTAACCAAATCGAAAACATTTTTCATTTTAAACCGGTTTGATCATGTTGATCTACCGAACTTGTTTTTTAAATTTTTGTCTAAAATAATGTCGTTTTTGATTTAAATATAAAAAAATATGCTGTCTAATTTTGTTTTGAATTCACTTAACGCTAAAATTGAATCTATTCCACCAACAAATTTAATTTCCTAAGTTGAATACATGCGAAAAATCTTCTATCATGTGGTTGGATATGTTGATTGTTTCATACACTCACATAAATAAGAGCATAGTTATATATCCTCATTTGAAGATCGATGTAATTTAAGACTCAGGTTACATATATAGTGATTGTTTAAGAATGCGATTGAGTTTTTTTTTAAAATGTTTTTTTGTTCAGAAATATATTAAAATAATATTTTTTATATATAAAAAATCATCTTGACATCCGTATATAAAAAATGATTTAAAAATATCAAAAACATTTAATTTAAAAAAAATAAAAAAAATTTAAAAAATGTTTTTGGGTAATAATGAGCTGTGACTCATTTAGGAGTCGTGAGTGTATTTAATAACAAATTACCCTATACTATGATAGATAAATAAATAAAAACAACTTAACGAGTTAAGTAAATTAACTTTCGATATAAGAATTAGTTCATATTATGATTTTTAAAAAAAAAGTGGAATAACATTTATTTTTTGTTTTTTTACTAATATGGGTGTCCGAACCAGATTATACGTATCTCTATTAATATCATGAGCTCTAAAAGTTAATGACTATATAACTTTCAAATGATCATTATATTAGCAATCATAAAGGTTAAAACTGAAACCACCGAGAAAGCAAACTTTTTAATATCAAGCTTTTATTATCGGGGTATTTACTTGATGGTTATTATAAAATTATTTTCTTATTTTATTGGATGGAAAATGTGGTATGAATTATGGTACGAGCAATCAAATCACCGGGTTGGCCGACAAGCTATGTCGGGTCATGAAACAATGCACAAACAAAAGAGAGAAAGCTTTGCTTTAGGGGCAAAACAACCTGACCAGCCGCGCCGTCTACCTCTCTCTCCCCACCCACCAAAAAGCCAGCTTGGCGTTTCATCCTGGAGACCGTTAAATTTAAGGTAAAAAAAAAAAAAGCTGTTGGTTTTCACTTTTGCTAATTTTGAGAAGAAAAGGGAACTTGCCCTTTAGGCTCCAGATAACATATTTTGATTAACAGTTTAACACTGTAGTTGAAATTATTATTTTAAAAAATATATTAAAATATATTTTTTAAAAATTATTTTTAATATCAGAAAATAATTTAAAAACATCAAAAGAAAATTCCTTTTGGCTTGCTAAAGGGTAGACTGTGGCTGATATATTTCTTGCTAACCCCCCACTTGCATTCCTTTCTGTTTCCCGGCCGCCATGCTTTGGGTTTTTATCAGCAACCACCATTTCACAAGGGTGGCATAGTGTCAGTACCCCGCCCGGCCACGACCCAGTTTAAAGTTTGAGCGGCAGATTGGGATCTTCTCCGTGTTGATCCGATTTTTTTTTTAATATATATATAATTTTAAAAATAAAAAGTCAAATGAGTCTTGACTCTTGAGTATATTTTTATTAGATCGGTCAGATCACGGGTTTGATCTGGGTTTAAGTATGTTCAAAGTGTTTTCTTTTATTATGATTTTGATATGTTTATATTAAAAAGTAAAAAAAAAAATACTATTCAATAAATTTTTTTAACTCAAAAATAGTTTTTTGTTTTAATGATTTTGGTGTAGTGATGAAAAACGGTATGAAACTGATTTGGTGGTTAAAAACATGGAGAAGGATGAGCGTAATATGATGGTAAATGATCTGTGATCTAATAACATGTTTTGAGTTCGAGTTAGAATATATATTTCTTATAAAGACATGTAACAACCATAATTTTTTCTTTTTAAAGATCATTAAACTTGTATGTTCAAAGTGTTTTCTTTTATGATTTTGATATGTTTATATTAAAAATTAAAAAAATACTATTCAATAATTTTTTTAACTAAAAATATTTTTTTGTTTTAATGATTTTGGTGTAGCGATGAAAAAGGGTATGAAACTGATTTTGTGGTTAAGAACATGGAGAAGGACGAGCATGATATGATGGTAAATGATTTGTGATCTGATAATATATTTCGAGTTCAAGTTCGAGTTAGAATATACACTTCTTATAAAGACATGTAACAGCCAGAATTTTACTGGTAATTCTGTCATGGATCATGTCAATCATTAAGCCAAAGTAATCGTGATGCTCTGTATAGCCATTATTGGTCCGCCATATGATTTCTTCGTCGTTTTTTTTTACCAGTTTGGTCCTGAAAAAGTTTTTATTACCATCATTAAGATCATCAAATTTTTCATTACCATGTGATAATACAATGATTACCATTATTATCACTACACTCCTTGCTTCTTGATAAGACCGTGAGTAGGAGATGCTCCACCCATGGAGCACTCGTGATTCATTCTGTGTTTGTTCTGTGTCATAATTTGTTTTTAAAAATATTTTTAAATTTTTATTTAAGTTTTTAAAGATATTTCTATATGATTTTAATACAATAATATAAAAAGCTTATATTATATTAGCTCCAATTACAAAGACATTGTTAAATTAAAATCCCAATATAATATATATAATATCTTCCCCGTTGAAAAAGGTTCATCAATATTTATCATGGGACGTGGAGTCGACTTGGGTTTTGATTACTGTTTATAAACTATAGGCAGTGTTATAAAATCTTTGTTAAATTCTCTAACTCAAGATCTAACACGAGCCATGTTTCATTTTGAATCGGATTTTTTCATTAACTAAATATTGTTTCAGTAATAAATAATATTCAATCAGAAAAATTAGATCGACCCATCAACTCATGAATTGATTTAGTTAGTGCATGTTTGGAAGTATAATTGAGATTTCTTTTCAAAATATTTTTTTGTTTAGAATTGCATTAAACTGATTTTTTTGTTTTTTTATATCAGTATATAAAAATAATCTAAAAATACTATTTTTTTCAAAAGTGCTTTTGAAATGCAATGACAAACCGGGAGTGTATTTGGTATTGTAGTTTTAATATTTTTTATTTGAAAATATATTAAAATATTTTTATATAAGAATATCAAAACATGAAAAAAAAATCAATTTATTATTGTTGAAATGAGAGTAGAAGCGGCATGTTTAGGAGTGTGGTTGAAATTACTTTTCAAAATGTTTTTCGTTTAAAAATGCATTAAAATAATATATTTTTTTATTTTTTAAAAAATATTTCTGACATCAATACATTTAAATGATCTAAAAATATAAAAAAAAAGTTATTTTAAAATAAAATAAAAATTTATTTTTTAATTTTTTTCAAAAATATCTTTCAAACACACAGGCCTAACACAACTTCCAATGGTGAATGCTTTTATTTTTTATATTTTTTCTCCACTTTGTTTAGAATTATAGATAGATGCTTCCTCTATCCTGGTATCCCGGCGCATTTTATTCCAAGCGTTTATGTTTTAATATACTGATTTATCTGTGCTATAACATGTGCGAATGCAATTAAGCAAGCAACTAGTATTAATTGTTTTCCCATTGGATAAGAGACTAGCTTGGTACCTTGCACGTGTGTGAAAATAATGGCGTGGGGAGGCAACAGTTTCTGATGGGTACACGTGGCTGTAGAGCACAAAATGGATGTCAAAAGTTCTTAGAAGAGACCATCTTCTTCGGTTGTGATTTGTGTAGATTGAATTTATTGTATTGAATCGGTAAATTGAGCAACAATGGCATGTCAATAGTTAAATGATTTATTGCATTTTTTTTTATTGATGCCAAAGCAAAACCCACCCAAACAAAGTTTACAAACTTATTAGAAAAAACCGTAATTATGAAACCTGATCTGTCTCATGAATCGAGTCATAGGCTAGTCGGGTTAATCCAGGTTTATTTGAGTCAATTAAAATCAATTTTGCAATACCAGGTTAACTATTTTTGAAACCAAGCCCGGGTCAAATCTTAAATTAACCCGTCAACTCAGGTTGAATCGTGTCTATTTAGTATTGCATTTCAAGAGTGTTTTACTTTTAATAAAATCAATTAACATGCATTTTTAGTACTGCATTAGTTTTTAGTTTCATGTGTTGATATTAAAAAAATAACAATACGACAAACTCTAAGTGAGAAATATTTTTAAAAAGCATATCTTACTAAAATATTACACACAGCAACATTGAAAAGGCTTCTGTACAAATTTCCATGCAAGTCTATTTGTAACATCTAATGGTGATATCCAATAGATGGAGGACCTGATTAGAAACTTATTTTTGTTTGGGTTCCAATTGAGAATTAGGTAATTGTTCAGTATAAATACAACTTTCCCCACCGAAAAAAAAATACAAATATGAGATATGTTGGATGACACACCTCGTAAAAATCATGTATTATATGTTTTTTGTAAAATATGTCACGCGACACACTTCATAAATAAATACACTCTAAGTATATTTGTTCTTATTTTTATGTTTATTGTGAGGTATAACTGTCCACACCAAAAAAAACACGAGCAAAAGTAACAAATATGTATTTTTATATACTTGTGTGTTTTTTGCTTATATTTTTATTTATACTTTTTTTGTGTTTTGCTTTGAGGTAGTGTGTTTGATTTCATGGTGCATGATGCTTTTTAAAATTATTTTTTTTCTTGATATAAATATATATATATATATATATATTAAAATTATAAAAAATATATAAATTTAATAATTTTTCAAAGTAAATAACTTAACAAAGGTATGTACGCTCCCAAACGAGTGAGTGCAAATCTCTCAGTGATAATTAATTGTTTCATAAAAAGCAAAAAACATATAATAATTATGTAAGCTGGAGTATCTATGGTGAAATGATGATCAAAGTTTGACTTAATTGCTTCTTTCCTCTCTCACTACCATTACCAGCAGAAAAGTTGGGAGAAGAAGTAGTTCGGTGGTTTATAGATATTCGTTTCAAGTTTTTTTTTTAAATAATTTTATTTTATTTTTTTTTATTTTAAATCAAAATGTTTTAATATTTTTAAATTATTTTTATATGCTAATGTTAAAAATAATTTATAATAAAAACATATTATTTTAATATATTTCTTAATAAAAAATATTTTCAAAAACATCTTCACCTACACTTGAGAATGTGGTTGAGTTTGCCTTTAAAAATGATTTTCATTCAGAAATACATTAAAATAATTTTTTTTTTATATTTTAAAAATTATTTTTAATATTAACATATCAAAATAATATAAATATTATTTTTAATATAAAAAAATTACAATTTTTTTATTAAAATATTTTGAATCGCATTTACAAACACCCCTAAAACTGCTAAACCTGGAAGATGAGAGGAAGTGTTGGTGTGCTGCAGGGCATCAAGTGTGTTAGTTGGCTACAGGAGAATCCTCCATCATTCTTTTCGGTGCAAGGCTGCAAAAGTGTTTTCAACCCCATTTGCAGATTCTCTATAAAAGTGTAGGATCATGATTTACTGTCCTTTGATGATGTGATAAGGATTATCATCATCATTGTTTTTTTTTTTTTTAAAAAATGATAATTAATTATTTTTATAATCCAAGACTTGCACATGATAAGATTTCTAAATGGGATCTTGTACCTATTTTTTATTTTATAATCAGTTTCGTATAGTTTACATGCATTATAATTAATTTTCTATATTCATTAAATATTTTGTAAGTCTAGTGAGCAGGTAAAACATCATGAGGATGAGAAACTTGTACAGAGAAGCTCGAACTGGGCCCGCTAGGCCAAGACTATTTTTTCTTCCTGGCTCTGAAACTGAAACTAAAAATGTGAAAGAGAAAGGGTGAAATTGTTTGGCAAGAAGACGAGGCCGTGAGGTATGAACTGGTTATGATGATGATGATAAGTGCTAAATGATGTCCAGAATTTACTCAATCCAAACTTTAAATCATTGCTTCCCTTATTTCCCAAGTTAATGATTCTTCGGAAGGCAACCAACCTCGCCATTATCAGTGTGGATAACAATAACAAAAATAATAATAATAATAATAATAAAGAAAATGTGCGTTTAGATTGATGATGAAGGCAAGGAATGGCCACGGGAGGCTTCTTCTTTTCTTCCATGACCTCGCTGGTTTTACAGGGTGTTTGATACCGCGTTTCAAAAATATATTTAGAATAAATTTTGAAAGTTTTTTTATTTTTATTTTTTATTTTAAATTAATTTTTTTTGATATTTTTTAGATTATTTTCATGTGGTGATATCAAAAATATTTTTTTAAAAAATTAGATAAAAAATATTTTAATAAATTTTTAAACGAAAAACACTTTTAAAAATAACATTAATGACAACTCACATAAAAAACAAGTGATGAATCGGACAAAAAAGCCGATCGAAAATGGTGGTGTTGAGCAAAAAAGAAGGGTTTTTTTGTCGACTTACAATTTCTTTACGGTAGATGACAAATCTTAAGATAAAAAGTTGTGGTGTTGGATTGCTTTTAAAAGACGAAACAGAGTGACATTACAAGCAGTACTTTCGTATTGGGTTCTGATTAACTTGGCAATTAAAGAATTATTGTGTGTGTTGACAATGTTTTTAGGTTTATAAGTTTAATATCTATTTAGTATTGTGTTTCAAAAATTAATTTTTTTGTTTTTAGTTTGAATTGATTTTTTTAATGATTTTTATATTATTTTGATGTGGTTATATTAAAAATAATTTTTTTCAAAAAAATAAAAAAAAATCATTTTGAGATATTTCTGAACAGAAAAACACTATGAAAAACAATTTCAATCATGCTACCCGAGCAAGGCCTAAGTCAATAAGCTGGTGAGTCAATTAGAATCTATCCCCCCAAAAAACATTTTTTCATTCTTGATTTTCTTGAAAAAATAAAACTTGAATGATATTATTTTAGATAAAAAAATTTTTTTTTAAAAAAAAACCCATAGGAACTGACCTAATTGGATTGTACTGAGTGTTTACTCGGGTCAATTAGATTATAGAGTTGACATATCAGCTCAACCGGATTGAGAATTAACCATGTGAACTCTCAACTTAATCCAAAAAATAAAATCTAGAAGAAACCAAGCGTTGTCTAAATAAATATGTTTTTAAATATTCAGATTTAATGTGTTTTTAGTAATTTAGTAAATTTTACAATTATAGTTTGAAAAAATTATATTTAAATGTATGTATTTTTTTTTAACTAAATAAGATCATAGCAGAATGTAATCAACAAATAACAAACATGGCCTCATTTTGATTCAAAATCTTGCAAACTTTGAAAATCGAAGTCCAGCCCATGAACATTTACAGGCCCAATTAAACTACCGACAAACCCAAGAAAAATGAGAGGGCAAAAGGAGTGAAGAAACCATTTGGGGTTATGTGTGCTGAGCTAACTGCAGAGACACCCCTTGCTTATCCTCTGCTTCACTTCATCAAACACTTCACTCTTCAACCTCGTGTTCTAACCAAAATTCCAACAGGTATTCCTTCATCACTTCTCATCTTTCGAGTCTCTTTACAGGTGTTCTATCATTAATTATCACCATCCTTAGCAATATATACTGTGGCCACTAATCAAGAAATACTCAAATATTCATCAAAAATGGCTTAAAAGCAGTTTACATGAAACCAATTGCATGTCAAAGATAAACAGAGTTTCTGCATGCTTGTTTCAAGGGTCTTGCTTTTGGTTCTTAACTTATCATCTGTGAAGTGATGTCACCAAGAAAACGAAAGAACTAAAGTATTTTTGCAGTGAAAACCAGGAATGTTCTTGTTGGACACTGTAGTTAGCAACTTGGCATGAAGGTGATTCTAACAAGGTTGTCAATGTTTTTAGGTCTACAGTATAAAGAGTTGAAAGAAGGGTGAAGAATTTGAAAGGGGGGAGAGAAGGAAACTATGGCTGCTGCAACATTGTTGTGTTGGTGCAATTCAGATTTGATAATTCATGCTTCGTGTTCTAGATTATTTGTTAGAAAGAAGGCACTGGATTCGAATCAATCAATAGTGAAAAGTAGAGGGAGTTATTATGCTTATCAGAAGCAAAAGAAGTTTTTTGTGTGTGCTGCAACTAAAGGGTCTTCAAAGTCTAGTAAATCTGAAGAAACTATCCCATCCTGGGCCAAACCGGGTTCTGATGAACCCCCACCATGGGCTAAGGGTGAAGGCAAAGAGAACTCATCAAAGCAGAACTTTGAAGTTCCCTTTTTCGTTTATTTACTTGCCTCTGCAATTACAGCAATTGCTGCAGTGAGTTTCCTGACTTCTTGTTCTTCCTCCCCCACCCCACCCCCTCTATAGCTTTATATACTAATAAAGTAGATGGTTTGATTGGTTAAAATTCAATGTGTCCAGATTGGTTCCATTTTTGAGTACGTGAATCAGAGGCCGGTCTTCGGAGTTTTGAACTCAGACAGCATTTTTTATGCTCCAGTGCTTGGATTCTTTGCGTTTACCGGCATTCCCTTATCCGTAAGTGTCATTCATATCTCTTTCTGGGTGTTCAAGAATTTGATCCTTGAAATTCAATGGATCTTGACATGATATGATGATGATATAATTGTGATGTTTTTTAAGTTGGCATAATCTTATAGCTCTGGGCATGGATGAAGAAAACGTTTTTGACTCAGTTAACTTGTGACATCCAATTAGTGACAAACTGTCTCGGATGATGAAGTTTTCTAGTCCCATTGTTTAGCTAACCTGACCCTGTCTGCAGGCGTTTTTGTGGTTCAAGTCTGTTCAATCTGCTAACAAGGAAGCTGAGGAACAGGACAGGAGGGATGGCTATTTCTAAAGTCATAATAGCAGCATGAGTTAAATATACTGTTGTTCTTCTATGAAACATGAGTATCTCTCTCTCATTTATCTGAACTCGTGGTCTTTCAATTCAGTTTTGCTTCTATAAGTTATCCTTATTGTACATGCGATGATCCATCGGTGAAACTTTTAGCATCATAATCATGTACAGACCTGTGAATATCCAAACTAGCTGAGGGAACAAGAAGACCATAGACCTTGTATTCGAAACATTTTATAATTTTTGTTTGGTATAGGAATGTCCTGAAAGGATGTGCTGATGTGGAAGGTTTGAGGTCATTACCATCACACTGCCTTGATGTATTGAAAGATTAAATCTTACAATAACTCTTAATTAAAGTAAAAATCAGATGAAAGCTATGCAGTGTTGAATCCTCTACAGCATGACAAAGATGTTTCTTGTGCTGGTTCAACCATACAGGGAGGGCTCTTTTATGAAGAAATCCATTTTTACTGGACTGAAACTCTCAGTTCTTCAGCATCCATGCCATTTACTAATACATACCTCTTATAGAGTTATATACTCCACGTGCCATTTGTGCGTCTCAACCTAGGCAGCCACACTCCTCCCTAACTTCTGTCCCTAAGCTAAAACCCATCACTCTTTAACATGGTTTCGGATCAAATATCAGTAACTTATGCTGAACATAAGATTTCGGTAGCCGATGAAGATGCTCGGAAAGTCCAGAGATTGCGGCGAGCTCACTGGCTCCGAGCAGCTATTCTGGGAGCTAATGATGGTTTCTACATCACTAATGGCAGCAAGGGAAGATAGCCTGTCCATGGTTTTATCTGGACTGCCTGGAGCTCTTGCAGGTGCCTGTATCATGGCTGCTGGGGAGTTCGTGTCTGTCTCGACCCAGAGAGATATCGAAAGGGAAACTGTAAGCAATTTCAGTTCAAAAAATATTGGAAAATATTATCTGGAATCGGACTCGATGTCACAGCAATGCTAACAAGCATGAATGAAATATACAGTTTGCCAAGCTCATCTCTGAGCCATCACAGAGAAGGTCACCAACTATGATCCACGATCCAAAGTTAATTGCCTCCGTGTATGAAGGTCTCCTGCAATGAAAAGTAATTCAAGAAGACGAGAAGAAAAGTGTTGAGATAATGTTGCCGTAACGTCATCGTAGTGATTAATTTTCTTATATTTTCCATTATCACTTAAGCCTAGATGTGGATGTAGAAAACTCTTCCACCATTCAAGGACCTGAAAAAATCAACTATGATGAAGTTTCAACCATACTCACTAAATAATTCTCTTATAGTCTCTCTACTAGTTATTTGCCCGCAAACGTGCCGAATAAATATTTTGTATAATTATTGAGATTAAAATAAATTAATAAATTTTGCTAGTTCAAAAATAAAATAAAATATAACATCTATATATGCAAAGTTTGATATAATGAAACACATTAACACATCCTATTATAACAACAATATCGAAGGCTTAATATCTAAAAATATTATTATTATTATTGCTAAAATAATATAAAAAAAAATTAAATTATTCTAAAGAGAAAAAAACTCAAAAACATTAATAAAAGAGGAAGCAAGAAAAAAATATTATTATTATTATTGTGTGAATAATGGAAAAATAAATTCAATAAAAAAATAAAAAAGCCCAAAAACTTTAACAAAAGATCAGACAAAATAAAAATGAATAAAAATAAAAATTATTAGCTAAAAAAATCATTTGAAGTTAAAATAAAAAAATAAAAACTAATAAAAAAACCAAAAGAAAAAACAAATAAGAAATATCAATTTTCAAATGATCATAAACACACTAAAATTTAAGAACAAAAGTTTTGGAAAAAATGTTATCTCAACAAAAGAGAAAATAATAAAAATTAAAAACCAAAACTAAAGGCATATATATATATACATATATAAACATAAATAAAAATAGAAACTATTTAAGAACTATAACAAATTAAAGGAATTAAAATAAAAAAATCAAAAGTATGAAAACAAAACCAAATATATTATCAATTTCAAAAACAAAACCAAGCTCGATCCTTAGACCCTAGATGTGGCACAAAAAGAAATCCAGCTAAAGTAAACATTTTTCAAAACAGTTTTAGAATAAATTTTATTATCTTAAAATAAAAAGAACACGAGAAGAATTTCCACACTCCACAGTCCAACCTGGAACCTTTCTTCCACTGACATCAAAAGAATTTCACTGTAGAATAAATTTCCAAACTACAGTGTCATCAAAGTGATAGGAAAATTAAATGCACAAATGGCAATCTCAATGAGTACCATTTGGCCTGATAACATAAGATAGTGTTGCATCTACATCTAGACCATTCTCCAAAATAATTCTTAATCCAAAAGCCTTAATAAAATGAACGTTAGGGTTCAAAATTTGGAACTCACAATACACCTCACTGCAAAAATGAATTAAAAGAGTGTGCATTTGTTCTCAGCGTCTTATGTCCGACTTTATCGGTCTTACAACAAAAACTACTCTCCAAAATGGAAGAATTTTCCAACAAATTTTGAAGTCTATCTATGAAATAAGAATAATAATCAAGCCACGAGCCACATGAAAAGGGTTGACCACAGGGTTAGAAAAATTGATGCCGACGCATATGCCCATAGCATTATCACAGAGCATTCACTTTCTCCAGCTCCAAACAACTGAGTGATTGTGCCTGCAAAATTAGACAAACATGGAACAGTTTGAGATATACCCCATCTCCTTATGTTCCTTTCGCAGTTTAACTTAATCAGCATGATCGCTTTTATAAAGTGTAGACCGATCATACCTATGTTCAATGCTGGTGGAACTGCAAAGTGTAGCAGAAGGACAAACTGATATAAAGGATCAGAATGGACCAGACCAAAGTGGATTGCACCTTTAACAAAGGCAATGCCTATCAGGGGCAGAAAAACAAACCTAACTGCTAAAATTCCAACTATGAGTGACGACTGAATTCCTGATCCTCTTAAACCTGCATTGCAACAGTTAGAATCTGCTAAATACCATTCCATGCCATTATGTGAAGTAAAAAACAAGATCTGGACTAATTTGAGGGAGGCATGAACGAACTGAAGAAAAATTACCTCTGAGAAGGTTTCCTCCGACTATTAAAGTGACTGTTGGGATGGATGCATCCCTGCAAATTAAATTGAATGAAATGGTGAAAATGTGATTAAAGATGATTTTTATATGGTTGTGCTGTTCGCAATGCCAACAGTTTCTGAATATCAGGATTTATACCCTATCAGAGAAGCAGAATCTGCAACTACATGAAGAGGAGCACTAGCACCAATTAAGGAATTCCGAATTTGAGGAACCACTCCAATTATAAAGCCAACAATCTTTGCAAGAAATACAAATTTAAACTCAGTTCAGAGTGGGAAGAAATACACTACGGAAGTAGTGGCTAAGATGGAAATAGGGGATACCGCTGCGGTAGTTGAAGGTGCCAAGACTGCCTTCAGATTTAGCTTTCTTGATATCATCCCGAAGCATTGCTTAATCTTGTCAGATAAGTGTACCTGCCAGAAGAAACTAGCATATCATGAGCTGCTAATATTACATCTTATTAGTTTAAAAGCAGTAAGGATTTCGCCAGCAAAAGCAATATGATCAAATGAAGTGAAAGATTTACAGACAAAGAGCTTTAACTATAGATACCATACCATGAAGTAAAACTATAGGTGCTAGAGATACTTCTAACAGGGAGAAAAAGAAAGAACCTCAACAATTCCCTCAGAATTTGTGCAAGGAAGCAGTAACTCGTATTCATCAGAGACTGGGAATTCTTTGGAAGGACGAAAAGCTTCCGAGTAATTCCCTTGGATGAGTTCTGGTTTTTCACCGGCATCCTTCACAGCACTTGAGGAGCCACCATGGCCATCATTATCAGCTTCTTTGGTGACATCCCTAGAGGAAATCCTCACGATGTTGTAAACATAAGACCACATATAAATGGCGCTTACCTGAAGAGTACAAGTTTTTTTCATCAGAGTCAGCAGGTTAAGTGTTCGTTTAGCGTGAATTTTGAATGAATGAAGCTAGTTTAACATCATACTGCCATGGAAAGAGAAACATAAGCCATTCCGTATGTAGAGCAAACATCAGGCGATCCAAATGGGCTGCCTTTCTCTCTACAAACTGCTGGGATGATGATAAAAGGTAAACTTCCATTGTTTCCTGTTACACCACTTCAAAATATGAACTTGAAAACAGTAGTAAATACTTGAGGCCTGTTATACGATGATAAAAGAAAAGAAATTCGAAATTGACGCATGGATTCTTCTGAAAAAAGTCTGATGGCGAGTGATGACAAATATCTTGATCTTACCTGCAGCACAGCAACCCAGTATGAGGCCTTTAAGTTGTTTGGCAGGTCTTGTGATTTTTATGAGTATCCATCCTAGTGCTGAGCCAACAATGAACACACAGAGAATATTGACTGGCATGAACCACCTGTATAACAATTAACAGCAAAATAGTTCGAGCAAAGATCAATTAAGAAAACATAATTCATCTTGAATCAGAACCAGCGAATGCCACGGGACGGCCGATTGATCAAATTGAAACTCACAACGTAACAATGCTTTCATGGGTGATTGTTTTAGCCAGGCTGCTAACCACCAGTGCTGGATTAAACACCAAAAACACTACCTGTTCAACATATGATATCGAAAGAACATCTCCAGTTGTTTAGTATCTCTACGAGGAAAAAATCTTATGATGCTCAAACTGTAACTATCAATACATAGCATGGGAGAGAGACAGATAAAAATTCATAACTAATAATTAATGACCAGTTTACTTACTCGATTTAGTTCTTTCCTCGTACTCTCTCCCAGGACATGTATATTGTCCAGTGCAAGAAATGATCCAAGTGCTGTTAGAATCAGGACTTTCAAAATTGGCACAGAAGCAACATAAAGTAGATCAAGCAGTGGCATGGTGACACTTCTTCTAGAACTTCAGGAATCTACCCTGATCCTGAATCAAAGGAGGGAAAAAATAAATAAATAGCCAGAGGTCCTTGAGAAATTCTAAGATACAAAACCATTTCTGGGACAAACATCACAGTGACACTCCTCCCTTTTTCGGAAGAGGGTCACCGCTACAAGATTGAAATGAAATGGCAGGGTAGCAACCATTCCATTCCTTTGAGATTCACCTTTTCGATAGTTTATGGATACAGTTTGCTACAAATCTCATTAGCTAAAATGAAATGTGATTTGAAAAGGAGTTCTCAAATAATATATTTGAATTCATGCTTTGATATTAAATAAAAGTATTATTGATGAAAAAGTATTAATTACATTAAAAAATTGGTCACTCAAAGGTTAGTTGATATTACTAATGATTTTTATTAATATTTAGAAGATCATGGCAAGCATGTTAAAAAAATATATATAATTTATATATATATATAACACTACTATCATCATCATCATCATCATCTATTTTTTAGAGTATAATTTCGTTTTCTGGTTAGAAATTAGAACCCTTGCGAGGCCCTCTACTAGTTTAATACAGAGCCCTCAGGGACGGCAAAGACCTGCATTTATTATTTAATTCTTTAAAGCCAGTGGGCCAATGCTTTAATTAATGATTTGCGACCAAATTAAGGGATATCTCTTTGACATTCTATTCTTGACAGAGGGGGGTAATCATCTGTAACCAGTAAAAACACATTGCTGTAGAATCTAGCAAAGATATTTTAGTACAAATTAGAGGCAAAGTGCAGATTGCTGTAGTCACCTGTTGATTACGAGTTCAGCGTAAGCCCTGGTGTGAATCTGACCACCACAAGTATGCTACGAGCGTGGAGATCTGGGAAGCGAGAAACCACCTCCCTCCAAATGCTACATAGATAAGGTGGTTAGGGCCTCTTAGATTCCTGTTCCAGGTTTCCTCGTCGTCTTGTCTTCCGAGAGTACACCAGATAGATAGAGTTCAGCCATTTCCTTTTCAACCACCGGACCGGACAGATTGTGGGGTTCTCTCCACTTGTCGTTGCCTCCGATGTTCATGTCAGAATATATTGTAATTGAATTGATTTTTCTATCCTGCCCGCACAAGTTGGACCCTCCTTGAAACTGCATTTGTTTTGTTAGGAAAGATTGCCTGAAATCTTGGACACCGCAAACGCAAGTGTCACACTCTTCCACCATAGCTAAGATATCATAGGAAACTAAGATTAGATATCACAGCAACAATTTAAAGTAATTATTAAAAAAATCATTTTTTATTAAGATTAATTATAACTCAAATAATTATTAATTGAATTAAAAATAAAACAAAATGGTCTCTTTTTTCTACAATTTTATTATTATTATTATTATACATGTAACTAAAAGGAAATTTGATTTTTTTTAGATTTTTTTTTATGTTTTCTTATTTATACTTTGAGTATTTATCATTTTATACTTGCTCTTTCTATCACCATTTTTTGTAATAGTTTTTTAGTTTTTTCCCTTTTTTTTTCTTCACATTGTTTTTTGGATAAATATATATTATTTTTTATTCATTACGGTTGAAATATTTATTACTCTTTCATACTTTTTAAATTTGTTTATTATTATTTTTTTCTTTATATTCTTTTTTGAGAAGCCTTTTGCACATCCACAAATTTGCATTGCTCCAAACATTATTGGTTTTACGAGAAGCAATGATGATTCTTCATAACATGTTTTTATATAAATCTTGAAGAAATTATTTCGTAAATGACTTAATTAGATAAATTACCATGTCTTTATCTCTCAACTGAATAAATTAAGTGGAAGACGACTGTGTGATTGTGATGTCTTGGATAGGCTGAGTGACATACACCTCACGATTTAATATTAATTTATGAGAATAAAATAAATTTTAAATCCCTTCACTCTAATAAAATGACAAGTTTCAAAAACTATAAATACATATTGAAAATATTTTCAAAATATCTCTTTAAAATATCTCTTTAAAATATCATCATCTTCTTTTTATAAAGATATATTAAAAAGTCCTCTAACCTATATAAAAAAAAACTTTTTATAGGATCAACCTACATTTATTGACTATGAATTGTTTGAGAGTGTGATTAAAAATATTTTTAAAAGTATTCTTCGTTAAAAAATGTATAAAAATGATTTTTTTTTATTTTTATAAATTATATTTGACATCAAGACATGAAATGATTTAAAAATACTAAAAAAATCTAATTTAAAGTAAAAAATAAAAAAAATCAATTTTTATAAAAAATACTTTTTGAAACGCAATACCAAACATAAACACAGTGAAGAGTAGAGCGGATTACAAGCACCTTGAGATATTTTTGGACATTATCTGAATTGAATACTTTTGATTAAGCAAGCTAAGTTGCATGGTGCAGTGTTCCTAATCATTGGAGGGTCCATTTGCGCAAAATAAAAAAGACTTAATCTCCCTTAACTCCCACCTACCATTTTGTAATTACTTGAAGATTGAAGGATCAGATTTCCAAAAACAACATGTTTAATTATTTGTACTTTTTACTTCAAAGTCCAGTCTTATGATTGTCCCTACAGTGTGTGATTTGTCGAAAAATTATTAATTAATTATTATTATTTTTATTTTCTTCCTGTCTCCCAGATACTATTCTTTCCCTTTAAAAACTCTTAAATTTGAGCTTTTTTCTTTGTAAGAAAAAAGTGTTCTATGAATAAATTGAAAATTTATAACAAATATGAAGGATGATATTGCTAAAATTGAAGAGATCATTCAATGAACCTCTGCTAGCTATACTTGCAGTTAGAGGTGAATATGAAGGTAATGGGATTTAAACATATTAAGGGATGAAATTGAAAGAAAATGGAAACTTTGTGGAGGTAAGAGGGAAATTGACACAACTGACAAGAACACAGATCATCCCAGAAGCCACATGAAAAAGGTTGACCAAAGGGTGAGAGAAAATGCAGCCAGAACATAACACCACAGCATAATAACAGAGCATTCACTCTGACCAGCCTTGAAAAGTTGAGCCATGACCCCTGTCAAATCACGAAAACAGAAAACATTTTACTGCAAAATGATTTCTGATAAGAACCATTGAACAAATTTTCAGGAAATTAAAATGTAAGATTGGAAAACAACTGTGCAGGGTGAATGGGTTGAAAATGGCAGGTTTCCAAAATTGCAGAGACTAACATATCCAGAGATTAAAGAAGTTCTCATACCTATAGCCATTGCAGGTGGAAGTGCATATTGAAGCAAAAGAATGAACTGGTATAAAGAATCCGAGCCAACCAAGCCGAAATGGTGTGCTGCTTTAACAATACCAACGCCTATAAGTGGCAGGAAAAAATTCCTCACTGCTACTATCCCAGCAATGACTGATACACTTATTTCTGATCTTTTTAAACCTGAAAGGGAAGAAATGTGGAGCTTGATGAGTATCATGAGATGTCGATATTGTCAAGAAATCATCTCGTCTAAAAGTTAAGCTATTTGGTGAGGCGTCATAATATGATTTATATTATTTTCTAACACACCCTCTTGAATGAAAGTCATTTAGGCTTGAAACTTGCACAGACTCACACTACCTTGCTCTTGATTTTTATCAAATATAATGGGAGTGGTGAGATTCAAATATGATTTTCTGACGCATATATTGTTGGCCAATTGTAGCGGAAACCAGGATCAGGCTAGATATCTCAAGGAAAATAGGCATGAGACAATCGAGATATGTTTAGGAAACTACCTTTAAGAAGGTTTGATCCCATTATCAGGGCCATGCATGGAATTGATGCCTGTCTGCGGATCAGAACAATGATAAAAACAAGATGAATGAGAATATTTCAGTAAGTTCTGAAAAACGAAATCTTAGTCGAATAACACAAGTCAAAACACCAATCCTTGATAACAAGAATAAAGGATTTCGATCTTCTTAAGCTAAACAAATTCCATTTTAGAATTTATTACCCTAGCAAAGATGCAGAGCTTTCAAGCACTCGAAGAGGAGCACTATCACCAATCATCAGCTTTCGGATTGGAGAGACTATCCCAATGATAAACCCACAAATCTGAAGAAATAAAAGAAAAAGAAACACTGTCACTGACAAAATTAAGAGCTAATACAAGGACACAATGCAGATAGTATGATTTTCTAACGTACCGCAGCAATTGTAGCTGGTGCAAACACCTTCTTGAGGTTGGTGTTTGCTGCGAATTTCTTAAAACGCCCAAAAGTCCTCTCCATAAACGTCACCTTCTGTCAAAATAATAATTAAGGTGCTGAGAAAAGAGTTTCTGCCCAAGAAAATCACAAGTAGCTTCTGTAATAACATGCTAGGAAATCTCACTTTTCCATCAGACACGGTCTCAGGAAGTTCACCATGAGCAGAATGATCATGGCAGCTGGACTTTTCACTTGAAGGAAGCAAGGCTTCAGTGTAACTTTCAGAATCGGCTGTCGATACATTTTCAATGTTTCCTGCACTATTATCAGCATATATCCGCATGATAATAAACACATACGTCCATATATAGATAGCCCCAACCTGTTGAATCAGATTTCACAACAGCAAAAATGAAATCAACTTCTAGAGTCACATCTCGAATCCAGTGACTGAAAACATCTTCTGAAAGTGGGTTTGATCAGTCAGATAAGGGTTTTTCTCCGGTGACATAATGAAGATAAAGTCTTACAGCCATGGAAAGAGAAGCATAAGCCATTCCATAGGAAGCGCAGACAGTTGAATCTCCAAATGGGCTGTTTGACTCGCTGCAGACTGCAGGAACAATAATGAGAAGCAGGTTTCCTAAATTTCCAGCAGAACAACAGCCAATGACAAGGCCCTGGAGGTGCGGTGGAGTTCTGGTGATTTTAATGAGAATCCAAGCAAGCGCAGAGCCAATTATGAAAGTCAGAAGGATATTCACCGGCATGAACCATCTACACCACCACCACCACCACCACCACCACATCGAATTAAACGCCAAAAGTCAGTGGAAGAAATGCATTAGGATGAGTAGGTGAAAGAAAAAACTGAAAATTTAGTAAAATCACTCACAGGGTAGCCAAACTTTGAAGAGTAATGGTTCCAGCAAGCTGGCTAGACACGAGCGCCGGACTGAACACATAGAATATAAGCTGCAGAGAATTTGCCTGTTATGGCGAGAAGGAACGCAGAGAAAACTATAAAACATAGAATCCTGTGAACATGTATTGAGCTCACGTTATTTAAATAGGGTCTTGCCGTCGATCCCAGGAGATCGATACGATCAAGCGCAAGAAACAAGCCAACTAAAGTAATCAAGAGAACTTTCAGAACTGGAACTACTGCCACCACAAAAAGATCGAGAAATCCCATTTCAGAACTTCTCTGCAAAGCTCGCAAGAACTCTCTCTTCAAAGTTGACGCTCCTGCAGCTCTTTCAGAACATTTGTTAGAGGCTCATAAAATTACTGTCAGATACACAGAAGAAAATCAACCTTGAACAAATTCTGGATATTGGCCCAACATGGGAGGGGCAATATTCGACACGACACATTGGTTGGACGTTGATGTGATAGAAAAATTGTCAGGAACTTGAATTCAACACGAAAATGACCTCAATTAGCCTTTTCAGAAACGAATCTGCCCGTAGAGATTTTTATATTATTATTAAATGCTTATCAGGGGTGCTTAAACTCGGACGCATGCATGTGTCTGTCTTCGACATTTCGAAAAGAAAACACAAATACCTCGTTGCAAGATTCGATCTACGCAGGTTCAAGCTTCCACTGATGTTCCTGGAGTCAAGAATGCCAGCAACTTGTTGCTTTTTAAACGTGTTTGCTGACAACACTGATAGAATCCAAGTCAATATACGGCAACTGGGATATCTTTTACTTTCGGAAATAAAAAAATAATTTCGGCAAGATCATCTTCAACTTGACCTCTTTTATCTCTTGAAGAAATACATCAAAATCAACGGTTTTGATTGAGGAGAACTTGCTAAATGATAGCGGTTTTGTATTTTGTGTGAGGGCGGTAACGTCATTGCCATTCGCACGATATCTATAAACTTCACCTACTCTTCAATCTTCTCAAGTCTGACTTGCATAATATGTTTGTATACTATGCACGCACCTGTCATAATCAATGAATCTTGCTTCGTAACCACACTTTCAAAAACAAATATAATCATACTCCAACACTAAAATTAACCGGATTAATAAAAATCCAAGCTCCAACACTGAAATTTGACACTACCGGAGTGTGAAAAAAGGAAGTTTTTGCCATGAATGCATCAACTCAAGTATGAATGATTGATTTAAAACTTAATTAGCAAGGAAATCGAAAGCTATTAATCTACACACAAATAATAATGGACTGTCATCTTTTTCATCTTTTTCAGGCTTGTTTAAAAGTATAGTTAAGATTGTTTTTTGTTCGGAAAAGTATCAGAATGATATTATTTTATTTTTTAAAAATTATTTTTGATATCAGCATATAAAATCATCTAAAAACATACAAAAAAGAATTTTTTTGCCATGAATGCATCAAGTCAAGTATGAATGATTGATTTAAAACTTAATTGGCAAGTAAACTAAAAGCTATTAATCTACGCACAAATAATAATGGACCGTCATCTTTTTCAGGCTTGTTTGGGAGTGTAGTTAAAAAAAAATATTTTTTGATATCGGCACATCAAAATTATCTAAAAACATCAAAAATTTAATTTAAAATAAAAAAATATTTTTCAATTTTTTTTCAAAACGCTTTTGAAACGTAATGACAAACAAACACCTTAAGACATATAAAATAAAAAAAAAATGCTATGGTGATTATAGAATCATAAAAATTCATAGAATCATAAAAATTCAAGTGAAGTTAACAATTAAATTAAAAAAAATAACTAAACACCCTCTAACTCCCCTCTTCTCTTGAATGTCAACAAGCAATTTTCACACAATTCCATGAAAATGTTTGTTTTTAATAGTCTAAGGGAATAGAATATAACAATAGAATACTAATAAACGTGAGCAAATTGAGGAGGAGAACCTCCAACGCACGAGAGAAAATAAAGGGTCTCATGGTGCTGAAAATCTCATAGTAATATGATTTGACAGATATATTAGGTTTTAGGTCTTATCTTATTATGATTTCAGAAAAAGAAAAATATAAATATAGTGAATAAAAATTGATTTAATCTTTTTTTAAAGAAGATCGGGTTGACCTAGCAATTTAGTTGACTGGTCAAAACAAGGTTGTAATTCGTTGATTATTTATTTATTTATTTTAACAAAAAGCCTTGAGCGAGATTTATCAAGAGATCGATTTAAAAGCTCTAGTTTTAAAATAAGTTTTTATAAATTCGGGTGTTTGTGAGTGTTTTTCAAGCGTGCTTTTTGAAAAAAATTTGAAAATTTTTTATTTTTATTTTTAAGTTTAAATTAATAAAATTTGATGTTCTTAGATCATTTTGATATGCTGATATCAAAAATGATCTAAAAAAAATAAAAAATAATAATTTTAATGTATTTTTGAACGAAAAACACTTTCAAAAGCAACCACAACCACACTCCCAAACAGACATTTAGTGTAAAAATATATAAAAAAGCATCTGAATATTTTAATATTCATGGTAATCTAATTACAAAATATTGATTTTATTTCATTTAGATTATAAATTGTAATGAAATAGTTAAAAAAAATTTAATAAAACAATATTTATATTAAATTTATAATAAAAAATAAATTTACGACACCTAACTAAATATAAAAGTTATAATAAGATAATCTTAATGTGTTATATTTTTATAATAAGATAAACCATTTTTTTAATATTTTACATTTCTAAAAAGTACTTGTATATAAGAGAGAAAAAATGCTCATATTGTTTTTTCATTTAGAAAACGGTGAAAAACTTATATTAAAAAAACTATAGAGAGCTTTTAAAATGTGTTTTCCAATCTCGAAACAAATTTAAAAAGATGAAAAAACTAGTTTTTCTAGATGGAATTTTTTTTCTTCATATAAACAATAAATTTCTTTTTTTTTAATTATTAATATTACTCTATTATTTGCTAGTTTCCTCTGTTTTCTCACTATGAAATTACAATCCATCTAATTCTCGTGGCGTTTTTCCATGTGCAATGCACTGTGGACTGAGAGTATTTCCACTCGTGGATTGTGGCAGTGTTCGGGATGATTTTGAGCTTCATGATCCGGCGTGTTTTGTTTTTTTTTCTAGGGAGTGTTTTCGGTTTTTGGCTTTTTTTTTCTTTCACCTTTCCGCTTTTTTACAGTGCATTAACGAATCTGCCCCTCGAAAAAGACAAAAATTATGCACAGGGACGAGGGGCTCCGTCGGCTTTTCACACATTAAGTGCATAGTGCACCGACGGAAAAAAAACCCTCGATAACGACAAAATATTGCATAGTGAACGGGGACACGTGCGTATTTTTCTCACCGTTTTTTTCGTGAATCTCGGTAGGGTCAAGGGCGTCTTGGTAATTAGTCTATATTTTATTATTTTTCCGTCTGCACGGCTGGCGCGTTATCAGGACGCGACAGCGACGCTCAGCGCCATGGAATCGGCGCGTGCGGTTCCATGCGGCGGTCAAAAATTTCATGCCGCCGTTGCATACGGTGCGCCTCCAGTTCCTCTGTCTCCCGTCGCGGGATGTCGGGGTAAACGGCGGGGGACGGTTTTGTGGCGGTTGTACGTTTTCTCTCTCTGCGGGCCCAATTTCAGGTCCGCTCCCTCATGTTATATAAGAAGTTCATTTCGGTACCTAAGGTTTGGATTTCGATTTTATTGCTGATTTCTGTAATTGAAAGTTTGATTGTTTTCAATTGTGCCCTTCAATGAAAACTAATTATATAAAACATTTTTAATTTCAGTCTCTAAACTTTTGATTTTCGATTTCTTTTTTGTTCCTGTAATTTTTTCGGTCCGGATGTTTTGATTTCTTTAATTTGGTCCTCCAATTGAAATTCTGAATATATACAACTTTTCATTTCAGTCCCACTTCTTCTAATTTTTTGATCTAATAACAGCAATTACCATTATTATTATTTCATTATTTATTTTGGTCCCAAGATTTTATTTTTTTTTCAGTTTTATCCTTCAATTGGAATTAATTATATATGTTATTTTTCATTTCGGTCCTTATTCTTTGAATATTTTATTTTATATTAATTCATATTTTTTTTAATTCTTTGATAATGTTTATTTTTAATTCATATTTATGCATTTATGCTCTTAGTTTTTTTTTAATTTTTTTTTGAATCGGTTCAATCCTTAAATTTCAATTTATGTTGATATTCATTTGAAAATTAATATTGCATATTTTTTCCCTTTATTCTTTTTTTTTATTTGTTCTTTGGATTAGATGATTTTTATGATTTTGCTATTTACACAATGATATTGATAATTTCAGCGATTATTTTTTATTTGTTTTTTTATACAAATCTTTTGCTCTTTTTTTTAATGATTTTTTAGGGCAATTTAATTGTTTTGGTTGTTTTGACAGTAATGTTAATAATCATTTTAACTGTTATAGTAACGATAATGACAATAACATAAAGATAGATTTTCAATTTATGTTTTCGTCTTTTTGTTGATAGAGAATTAATTATTTATTTTTGTTATTTATTTATTGGAGTTTTTTTTTAATAATTCATTTAGTGTCTTCTTTTAATTCTTAGACAATGCTTATTTTTAATTCGTATTTATGCATCTATGCTTTTTATTTTTATTTTTTATTTTTCCCCTGGGATGTTTTTCCTAATCGGTTCAATCCTGAAATTTTATTTTATATTGGTTATCATTTTAGAATTAATATTGCTCCCTTTTTCCCTTTGTTCTTTTTTTTTCCTTTTGTTTTTTATTCCTTCTTTAGATTAGATTATTTTTTATGATCTCAGTATTTACGCAATAATAATGATAATTTTGGTTATTGGTTTTTTATCATTTTTTTTATGAAAACTCTTTTCTTTTTTTTTATGATTTTCCTGAGCAATTTAATTATTTTAATAGTAATGTTGATAAGAATTTTAGATGTTATAGCTATGATAATAAAAATAACATCAGGATGGATTTTCAATTGATGTTTATGTCTTTTTGTCAACAAAAAATTAACTATTTATTTTTTTGTTATTTGATTATTACAGGTCTTTTCACAATTTATATTTTTTCTTTAATCTTAATTCATTCATTCATTTATTCTTTCATAATAATAATAATAATAATAATAATAATAATAATAATAATAATAATAATAATAATAATAATAATGTTTTAATTGTTTTTCTTGCTTCCTATTTTGTTCATGCTTTTTTTTTTTTTCATCGGTATAATTTGATAATTTTTATTGTTTTAATAGTAACAACAATAATAGGTTTAGATTTTAAGACTCCGATGCGCTCTTTTGTGATCTTTCATGCCGTAATATCTACATTCTAAAAGATATAATCTATGCTTTTGCAATAAACTCAACTTAAATTTTTTTATATTTTATTTCTTAATCTATAACTTTTATTTAGTTATATCATATAAATTTATCGTTATAGATTTAATTATGTTAAATTATATACACAAGTTATGGTGGGCAATATAGCTAGTTTGATATAGAATAAAAAATGAAGACGTGCCCTGGGTTTCACTTTCCAAACTAAAAGCAGGCCAGGGTCCTTCGTCTCTATTAGCAGGCTATCTACAAAGCAGAAAACTAGACTCCCACATCTGCTTAGGGCCATTCTTGAGAGTTGAGGCCATTGTTTCTATGAGATAAGCGATACAGAGCAGATAACAAGACACCCCCACTTGTGTTCAGGGCCATTCTTGAGAGTTGAGGCCATTGTTTCTATGAGATAAGCGATACAAAGCAGATAACAAGACACCCCCACTTGTGTTCAGGGCCATTTTTGGAGACCCAATTGACAGAAGTATCATGAACGCAAACCCAACATCATAATTTAGAAGGAATCTTGAAAAACTTGAACAAAAGTACACGTGTGGTATTATCTGTTTAAGGTAACTCATGTTGTTCTGTTCTGTCAAAGAAACAAACAAAACGCACAAAGAGAGAGAGAGAGAGATTTTTTTTTATTATTATTAGAGAGGGTTCTGTTACTCATAAATACGTTGCCAAAAGCACACAGATGCTTTCAGTATCAGCAGATAAGGCTGAATAGAGCATTCAAGATTTAGGGTTAACAATCTTGTGTTTGTTTCTTGGCTGTATAAGACTACAAGAATCACTAGACAGCAAATTTCACCTCCTCCTGGTTTTGTTGCTCAGCCATTCCTATCCTTTGCATAGCTGGTAAGTTTCTTTCTCTCTTTTTTATGTTTTTTTCCCTTTTTGTTGTTGAAGTCTTGTTTTTTTAAGCTATGGTTAAACGGGGAATGGAAAGAATATTAGGGTTAACAACCGCCCTTACCTGTAGATTCAACGATTTTAAATTTTGTTTATGAGTGTTTTTTATGCATGTGGATTGTTAGGAGGGGAACTACGGGAAAAAAGAGAATATTAGGGTTTGAAATTTGGAAGAACGGAGAAAATGTAGGTTAGGGTGTTTGAATTTGTGATTTTAAGTTATAAAGCACCACTCTTGCTCTTTTCACTGTGATGTTGAACTTTTTGGCGCTTTAAAAAGGTGCGGTCTTTTTGTTAGGATTTTATTTGGGAATGGAGTTTTATGGAGTTTTTTTTTGGTATGCTGTATGTGTTATGCTTAGAATCAGAGATGAGTGATAACAAGGACAACGAGGATGGA